>JAKJHU010000411.1:0-147500 GCA_022316685.1 Progne subis subis
GAACAACACTCAGTGGGGCTCATTAATGCTTCAAGGTACTTCAGTTCTTTTAAGGTACTTGGTGTTTCCCTTTTAAAATTGTTATCATGGCCTCAGTTATCTACTTTAATTAGTCCCTTGGGATTCTTAGTAAAATAATCAGTGAGGCTCATTAATACTTCAGGATGCTCAGAATTTATTAAGGAACTTCTTTTTGACACTGAGTCTGAGAGGTTTGTGCAATCATGCCCTCCAATTATCTGCTTTAATTAGTCCCTTGAGATTCTTAGCCAGTTACCACACTCAGTGGGGATCATTAATGCTTCAAGGTACTCAGGGGTAATTTAAGTACTTCTTTGAGGCACCAAGTCTCTGAGAGGTTTTTGTGCAATCATGGCCCCCAATTATCTGCTCTAATGAGTCCCTTGAGAGCTTTGCATTGACGCTCAGTGAGGTTCATTAATACTTTGAGATACTCAAGGTGTTTAAGGTACCTTGGAATTTCCTTCCCTCACTGAGTTTCTGAGAGGTTTTTGTGCAATCCTGGCCTCCATTTTTATCCTTCATGAACTCCATGGGGAGCCTGTGTTGGGGATGGACCTCTGTGGGACCCATTGATGCATCGAGACACTTTGGGTTTTTCTTCTGACTTTGAGTCTTGGAAAGGTTTGTGCAATCTCCTCTCAGGCCCTGCGGTTCCAGGGTTTAACACCAAATCCACCACGGGGCTCATCAGGATCAAGCAAGTCCTGACAAACCATGGCTCTGCCTTGAGTTCCCTCTGGTCTGGTGCCTTTCATTTGGAAGTTTTCCTGCTGCAGTTATGGAGAAATATTTCAAGGAGCTTCTAAGTAATATGTATTACTACTTTCAAGTGTGTATTTCATTACTGTTCTTATTAGACAAGAGGTGATTGTAGCATTCTGTGGTTGATACTGAGCCAGGGTCTCCCAAGGAGGTCTGGCCTGCTCAGAGAAGCTGTGCGTTGAGGTGTGACCCAGTGTGGACAACCTTGCTCCACATTCCCAAACTACATGCTGTCTATTCTCACTCACCTGGGACCTGCTTTCCTTGGAGACCTGGCTGCAGACAACCAAAGAAGGATTTTTTTCTTTTATTTTTGAAGCAATCTAAAACTCCTGAGTTTCCCCAGTGAAAACAGAAACCCTCCTCAAGTGTGTGCCAAGCCCAAGGTGCCACCAAGAGCACTGCAGCCCTGCCCTGGGCCAGGAGTGAGGGTGGATCATCATCCCAACCTGCCCTGGGCCATTGCAAGGGGCTGTGGCCATGGACACTGCACTGAGCCCACTGCTGGCTTTGGATCCCTCATCCCTTCAAGTTTCCTTGGAAAGCACCCCAAGGACCCATTTCTGCAGCCAGGTTCCATGGCCACTTGCATGCAGAGCTGTTGCTGTCCTGGGCTGCCAGGGCAACCCTGAGGACAAAGCGGTGCCGGGGCTGTTCCAGGTACAATTGCACTGACACTCGCTGATGCCCTCAGGTGCCACGGCAGTGGCCACAGGGACCCGTTCCTTGGTTTGGTGCCGTGGCAACCAAGGCCTGGAGCTGCTGTGATGGTTGTGTGCCATGGAAACCTGCCCTGGGCCCCTTGCACAGGGCTGGTGTCACTGCCCAGAGCCAGAGGGGATCCCTTGCTGGGGGCTTGTGCCACGACCACCTGCCCTGTGCCGCGCTGGCTGCTCAGGCGCCGTGGAACCAGCAGCAAATGCCACTGCCAGGGCCAAAGGCCAGCTCAGCCAGACAGAAAGGGACAGTGCTGGGCACTGCTTCCATGGCAGCCCTCCCTGGGACACCACACCTGGGTCACCTGTCATGGAATTGCCATGGAAACCCGGCTGATTGGGAATGCAGTGGTGGACAAAGGTTTTAGTGGGGCCTGTCACAATAGGACAAAGGGTGGTGGTTTTAAACTAAAGGAAGGGAGGCTCAGATAAGGGGAGATGTGGAGGAAAGTTTTGCTGGTGAGGTTGGTGATACGCCTGGACAGGTTCCCGTGGAGGTGGTCAATGCCCCATCCCTGGAAACATTCAAGTCCAGCAGGGACAGGGCTCTGAACAACCTGATCTGGTGAAAGATGTCCCTGCTCATGGCAGGGGTTTGGATGAGATGAGCACTGCAGAGCTCTTCTCATGCAAAGCATTCGAGGATTGCGTGGGGAGAAGGGGCTGCTCACTGGACTCCATCCACTCCCTTGACTCCTCCTTGTCTCTGCTGGAGCCCACATCCAGCAGCCAAAGCCAGCCCCTTCTCTGGCCTTTCCCTGCCCTGCCCCAGGGGCTGACAGAGCCAGGCTGGCACAGGTGACCTTTAGGCTTTGCAGGGCCTAAATGTGATGCCTTCCACCAGGAACATTTTTGATATGTAGGGACCGTGCTTGGAATGGAGTCCCAGCCAGCTCACATGGGGGCCCATGCTATTTAGGGAAGCTTGCCCTGTTTCACCTGTTTCACTAACATAACCACATTGATGACTTTAGCAAAAGTTACTCGGAGAAAACATGCCATACATGAGTTGGACTGTACAGACATAAAAGATCCTAAATTCTGGTCCCAAGCTAGGACAGTGTTAACATACATATTTATACCTGGAGCAACACCTGCTAGAGCAATGACCACATTAAAGCAGATAGCATGCTGGAAAAATCAGAATTGAATTTAACTAGTCAAATTTTAGGTAAGCTATCAGTGGATGTTACCAGTGTTAATCATGCTGTTTTGCAAAACTGTGCTGTGATTGCTTTTTGCTTTTAGTACATAACCATGGGTGTGAAGAGTTTGAAGGAATGTGTTGCATGAACCTGTCTGACCATTCTGCATCTATTCACAAAAAAAATTGCAATTAATGAAAAACAAATTGCATGATGTAAAAGAAAGTGATAATGTATTTAGAGATTAGTTAAGTAGCCTTAGGATTACAAGATAGCTGAAGTTTGTTATTAAACCAGTGTTTGTTATATTATTACTTATATTAGTAGGATTATTAGTACTAAGCTAATTACTAAGTGTAATGTCATGTAATAAGAATATGTTGTGTAAGACAATATCTAATGCTCAGCTTGTGCAAAAGAAAAAGGGGAATTGTAGCAGGATTTTTCGAGACAGACTCAGAGAGGCCTGACAGTGCTGGGAAAGCTCTGTTGTTTTAGCACTGTCAAGGACATTGATCCTAAGAACCATCACAAAGAGCCTGGGAACAAGCTGTTGGCCCCTCAACAAAGTGTAAACAGGTAACTGCAAAGGAATGGTTATGCAGATAACACTGGCCAATAGTATAGCCCCTTGGAGCTCGTGGACAGGAGGAAATAGCCAATGACATGTAGTAAAATGCCATGTGAACAGCTTATGCACAAGAATGATATATATACAAAAGAACCCTGTGTACCCTCAATAAACGAGCATGCACCATTACTTCTGAGAAAAAGATGTCTGACTCTGGCTGCTCCCAGTGGTTTTTTTTTTTAATCACCCCTTTACTCAGGTAAGAGATATGATGAGAAAGAGTGTGAATGAAAACAACCAAGATAATTTGGAACCGGTGTGATTGAGACCAAATTGACTGAGATGCAATGAGGGGCACTGAAAAGGACCAACACTTGCCAAAATTACTCCGATTCAAAGGCTAACATTAGGCAAGAAATGAAAATAAAAGAAGGAGAGGAAAAGAAATTGAAGAAATGCAAGCTTAAAACAAAAATGGGTAAATTTTGAAAGCATGTGAAAAGTCAAAAGTGGATGGGCTGACAAGAAGTGCAGGGAAAGGGACGGAGGCTTGCCCAATTACTCTTCATTGAAATCACAAGGTTTCATTCCCACATCAAAAGGAAGTCTTCCTTTCAGAAAATGGTATGAAACCTCTAACAAACGCTCAGAAGAGGAGATATAATGAGAAACAAAGTGAAAGAAAACAAAACTAAGAAAATTTGGAACCAGAATTATTGAGACCCAGTGGACTGAGATGAAAATTGGGGCAGTGAAAAGGATCAACACTTGTCATATGTACTCCAAATCAAAGGCTAACATCAGGCAAGAAACATAAATAAAAGTGCGTGAGATAAAAGAATTTGAAGAAATGCAAGCTTAAAATTAAATAAAGAAAAATTTGAAAACTCGTGAAAAGCAAAAATGAATGGGATGACAAGACGTGGAGCTGTGGTATTTCTTCACGAGACTAGACGACCGCCGATGGCAAAAAGAAAGAGCCTGCTCTTTGTCTGGGAGGGAAAATATTGCTTTATTCTCCAGTCCTGCCCTACCTTGGCTGGAGACCTTTCCCGATCAGTGCAAGAGTGCCGAGGCCCCGCCAGTGCTTGGGCTTTTTCCCCAGGGGGCAGGGCCCAGAGACAGGCACAGGACATGACCCAATCAGGGAGGAGTGGCAGTGGAAGAGTTAGGTTACAGCTGAACAAGGACAAACCACATGATACAGATTACAAATCTGATGAAACACAATATAAACCCAGTTAATGCATTACAACATTTCCCCTTTTCTTATTAAATTAAGAAGAAGGAAGGCTTGGTTCATGGGAGATGCTCAGAGTTCAGACCTTGAGTACCTTTAAAGTTGCAGAAGAAAAATTACCTTAAGTGCAAACAAACTGTTTAAAAAAACACTATTAAGGAATAATGATAATTAGAAGGAGAAGGTTTGGTGCTTTCTCCTTCTCCAGGCAGCACTGGCCACTTGTGCGGCCTCTGCAGGTGTTTTAGCAGTTTTTGGGATGAAAGGTTTCATCCACTTGTCTGGCACCCACTTGGGACCTGAGGGAGTGGACACGCAGGTGTACCCACAACCCCAGGTGATCAGATCATGAGGACCCTCTGTTCCCCTGGTTGCTGGATCCTTTACCATTTACTGGTGGCTTTGCTTTCACCTGCAGTTGGCAGTTCTCTCTGAAATGGCACACAATTGCTGGGTTAAGATTTTCAAATGTGCAATTTAAAAAGTTCAGCGTGAACAAGGCCTTGGACAACTGGATCTGGGGTGTTTCTAGTTTTAGAGACTGATGTTGTTGGTTGAGGACCCTTTTGAGATTTTGGTGGGCTGTTTCCACGATGGCCTGACCTGTTGGGGAGTAGGGGATGCCTGTTTTGTGCTCTACTCCCCATTGTTCTGGAAAAAATAAGAGAGAGTCAGAGACTTGCTGGTTTTGTATGTTTCTTTATTATCAAGCTTGGCCTTGGAGGAGAGCTTGCTTGCTCCCTTGGCAACGCGGAGGAGGAAGTACACACAGCTTCGTTTCACAGCAAAGCTGGGGACTCCCACCCCCCCTCACGGGCTTTTTCCCTTGCCGGGGAGTCCGTTTCGCTTCGCTGATCAGGGGTCATCCAGCGATGGGGGACTCCTTCTCAGGTCACAGCGACTAAATAAAGCTGCTTCGGCGGACCCCCGTACTTCTTGCACTAGTCTAAAATGCGACTACAGTCCTGGATTTTACTTTGGTTCCCTGCTTTTTAGAGTCTCTTGTTCTTGAGTTGTTCCCAGAATTCCAGTGTTCTTTTTATTTGCATATTCAGACACTATCCGGCGAATGGGAGCAGAGATACAGGTAATAAGGTGAATTCTTAATTAATAAACAAGTAAATAAGGTAATAAATCAGTATTAAAACAGGAATAAGGCAAATTCTTTATACAGAAGCTAGCATTAACCATCTTAATGGAATTACTTAACAATTAAGTAACTAAAACATAGATTATTTGAATAGAATTTATTTATAACAACTCCCCCCTCTATTTCTTTGATCGAGCTTTAGCTCGCATCAATTTGTCAAAGCATAACCAAGTATCTCCTATAGGACATTCCCCAAATAGGCGCTGTGCATAACTAGCTGTGTTTTTTTTGTGGTCCAATAAACTTTTCTATCCTCTTGGTAAGTATTTAACTGGGAGTGGTCAAAGCAGTTTGGGTTCACGTTGGTATGGACCCTGAATAAGGATCTGAGATCCTCTCCATCGTACACTGGATGGTAGCAGTTAGCACAGGCTTTTGTTTCATAGGTGTGCTTTATGAACATCACCAGTACGATCCCTCCCAAGAGTCCGGTATGGGCCATCCTTCCTGGATCTCTTGCTCCACCCGGCCTTGCCTCTTGGAGTGGAGAGGTCTCCTACAGAACCCACTTACATGCTTCCACTTCCCTTCCCTATTAATTTAGTTGCCCTTAGAGAATGTTCTGTAGGAGATCTACCCCCTTTTTTTTCTTCAAAAAAACCTTTACACTCTTAATTTTTCTATTACTTAAATTTGTTCAAACTGCTACTTATAGAACTTAATAACTTTTAAAATTAACATATAAAAATCTTAAACTTATTTAAATCACTATTTATAAAACTTAAACTTAATAAAAAAACCTTTATACTTTTTTTTCTATTACTTAAATTTATTTAAGTTGCTATTCATAAAACTTACAATTTAAAAATTATCATTAAAAAACCCCCTTAAACTTACTTAAATTCTTACTTATAAAAAGACTTAAACTATATGTAAAATTAATACAAAAAAAAACTTATACCCCTTTTTAATATATCTATTACTGAAACATATCTAAATTGCTAATTACAAAAACTGACTTAGGTTTACAGAAATTAACCCTTATTGTGCTCCCCCCCCCCCCCCTTTTTTTTTTTTGAGTTCGTTGATTATGGGGGAGGCAACTGAAACAAAAGGTTTTCACAGTCTCTGTTATCTCTTATTTCTTTTTAAAGGTTAATTTCAAGTCTTTCGGGTGTGGTGTTACTGTCCACTCGGTTTCATCCGGTGAGGGTGCTGAACTCGGGTTCTCTCCAGGAGGGGGTACTGGCCCTTTAACTCTGGTGATGTGGGTCCATCCTTTTTCCTTAGTGCGCACTGCTGTGTGAGTTGTTAACAGTACTTGGTAGGGACCTTCAAACTTCGGGGTCAGAGGGGTATTAGTCCACGTTTTGATCAATACCCAGTCTCCAGGATTGATATGATGCACATTTGCATCCAAAGGGGAAGTTTGAGGAAGATAGCCTTTCTTTCTGAGATTTTCTAGGGTTTGTCCAATGGTTTTTAGATATTTTCTAGTGATTTCCTTTCCTTCCAGGTAGTCTTTAGAACTATAAGGAGATAACAAAAAGGGAAGCCCAAATAACATTTCATATGGTGACACTCCTAGATCTGCTCGTGGCTGTGTTCTGATTCGTAGTAATGCTCGGGGTAAGCATTTAAGCCAATTTAGTTGAGTTTCTGCTATTAGTTTAGTCAGTACATTTTTAATGGTCTTGTTCATCCTTTCTACTCTGCCTGAGCTTTGGGGATGCCATGGGGTGTGTAACCTCCATTTTATCCCTAAGGCTTGTGTTACCTGTTGTAGAATTTGTGCTGTGAAATGTGGCCCTCTGTCTGAATCAATATTATTTATCAGCCCATACCGAGGGAGGATATCTTCTAATATGATTTTTGTTACTACTTCTGCGGTTTCCCTTTTTGTAGGGAATGCCTCTACCCAATGGGTAAGGTGATCTATGATCACTAACAAGTGTTTGTACCTGTGAACAGGGGGCATCTCAGTAAAATCAATTTGCACATTCTGGAAGGGCCTTAAAGGCTAACTCCCTCCCTCCAGGCTCAGTTTTTCTCATAACTTTTTGATTTATTTTCTGACATATTATACATCCCTGAGTAACTGCTTTTGCTAATTCGTGTACTCCAATACATAGGTTTTCCCTTAGGAAATGGTCACATAATCCCTGGGTTCCCCAGTGGGTTAAATTATGTATTTCTGTAAGTATTTTTCTGGCTAGGGCTTTATTTAAGAATTTCCGTCCGTCAGCTGTTAACCACACTCCGTGTTCCCCCTGGTGTAATCCTAATTCTTTTATTGCTTTCTGCTCTTTTCCACTAAACACCTGCTCTATCCTTTCTTCTTCTTTTCTTGGTATTTTCTCCAATTTGAGGATTTTTACTGGTTCTCCTGGTTCTAAAGCTGCTTCTCTGGCTGTTTTATTAGCTAACTGGTTTCCCCTTATCTCGGGCATATCTCCCTTTTGATGTCCTTTTATGTGAACTACTGCAATTTCTACTGGTTTTTGTAAAGATTTTAACACTGACTTTATTAATTCTGTGTGTATTAAGTTTTTCCCTTTTGAATTTAAATATCCCCGTCCTTCCCAAATTTTCCCAAATGTGTGCACGATACCAAAGGCATATCTAGAGTCTGTGTAAATGGTCCCTCGGTCATCTTTAAGTAAGTCTAGCCCTCTCTTTAGTGCATATATTTCACAGCACTGCGCTGACCAATTACTTGGTAACTTTCCCTTTTCTAAGACTTCCATTTTCTCTCCCTCAATCACAGAGTATCCTGATATTCTTTTCCCTTCTACCACTCGGGATGACCCATCTGTGAACAACACTCTCCCATATGGAAGGGGTGTATCCTCTAAATCTTCTCTTACTTTTGTCTGCATATCAATGAGTTCTAGGCAATGGTGTTCTATTTCTTCAGTGGGCTCACCAGAGAGAAACAGAGCTGGATTTAAGCTTTTTGATGTTGTTAGTTCTAGGTTGTCTGAATTTATCAGTATAATTTCATATTTTAGGATTCTAGAATCTGTGAGCCACTTTTGAGCTCTTTGACTTAAGATTGTTTTCAAATCATGTGGAGTATGTATCTTTATCTTTCCCTGTAATGTTAACTTTTGAGCTTCTTCTATTAAAATAGCTGCAGCTGCAACTGCTTGGAGACAAGCCGGCCATCCCCTAGCAACCGGATCTAACAGTTTTGATAAAAATGCTACAGGTTTTTGGTATCCTCCCCATTCTTGGGTTAAAACTCCGTATGCTATCCCTTCCTCAGTGTTTACAAATAAATCAAACTCCTTTTTAAGATCTGGTAAGCTTAAAACTGGTGCTGAGGATAATTTCTCTTTTAGATCCTGCAGCTGCTTCTCGTCACTTTCTGTCCAATTCATTGGTTCCTGGTCTATTAATTTATCATAAAGAAATTTGACCCCTTGAGTGTACTTATCTATCCAGTGCTTGCAGTATCCAAACAGGCCTAGAAGTTTCCTTATGTCTCTCTTAGTTTTTGGAGGTGATATAGACACTATTCCTGAAATTCTTGCAGGGCTTAACCTTTTACTTCCCTTTCCGATTATGTGTCCTAAACAAGTGACTTCATTTTCTACAAACTGTAGTTTACTTTGAGATACTTTTAACCCCTTTTCTCCAAGAAAGTTTAGAAGTTGTATACTTACATCTTTAACTTCTTTCTTAGTCTCCCCTGATATTAATAAATCATCCACGTATTGCAAAATTTGAACTCCTTCTTTGGGACTAAACTGTTCTAATAATGTTTCTAGGGCCTGTCCAAATATATTTGGCGATTCCGTATACCCCTGTGGTAACCGGGTCCACCTTAGCTGTTGTTTCCTTCCCCTGTCTGGATGTTCCCATTCAAAGGCGAACCAATCCCTACACTCTTCTGCTAGGGGACATGCCCAAAAAGCATCCTTTAAGTCTATCACTGTGAACCAGGTATGCTCTCTTGGAATTTTACTCAGCAAGGTATAGGGGTTAGGTACTACTGGGTGTCGAGCAATAGTTCTTTGATTTATTTCTCTCAAATCCTGGACTAATCTAAACTTTCCCTCATCTTTCTTTATGGCTAATATAGGGGTGTTATGAGGGGACATACACGGTTCTAAGATATTTTCTTTTAAAAAATGCTCAATCACTGAAGCTAGCCCTTTCTTTCCTTCTGGTGACATTGGGTATTGCTTGACTCTGATGGCGGGGGTATCTTTTTGCATTTCTATCTTAATGGGAGGGATATCTAAACACCCATATTTTCCCTCTGTAGCCCACACTTCTGGATTTATCTCTTGTATATCCCCTTGGGTCATTTTCATGATATGCACAACCATTTTTCCATCTTTTGGGATAACTCCTACCCCGAGCTGCACTTGTAAGTCTCTGCCTTAGTAAATTGGTTTCTGTATGTGGTAAATAAAGAAAATCAGCTACACAGAGCTTTGAGTTCCCTTTAATCTCTACTCCTTCAAGTATTAATGCTCGAAAGGGCCTCCCTTCAGCCCCTAACACTTCACAAGTTTTTGTCCCGATTGTTACCCCTGTTTGTAATTTCCTTAAACTCGATCTATCAGCTCCTGTGTCTACTAAGAATTCATATTCTTTACTTTGGGGCCCCACATCAAAGTTTACTAGAGGCTCATCTTGTTGTTCTATTGGGTCCCCTATTTTATAGAGCCTCTGACACCCCTAATCCTCCCCTTTCAGCACCCTCTCCAGGGCATCTTGCTCCCTTGCAATAGCCTCATCAAGTGATAATTTCTTACAATCCCTTTTTAAATGCCCTATTTCACCACAGTAATAACAAGTTCTATTCTCTCCTGGGTTACTTCTTTCTAAATTTACCCACGGTGGTACTATGGGTGACTTTGGTTCTTTAAATGAGGGTCTTGGTCCTCCCTCACTAGATTTCCAGGAGGAGTTTTTCTGGTTTTCTGCTACTCCAGTACTTTCTCTTGCTACAGCTACCATAATGCGAGCCTTGGCTTTAGCTTTTTCTTCTTCTCTCCTCAGGTAAACTCTTAAGGCTTCTTTTAATAATTCATTAATACTTTTCTCCTGCCAATCTTCAATTTTTTCTAATTTTCTCCGTATATCTGGCCATGACTTTGTTACAAACTGCACTTTTAGAATTACTTGTCCCTCAGGACTATCAGGGTCTATGCTTGAATATAATTGAAAATTTCTTTTTAATCGATTTAGCCAAGTGGCAGGAGTCTCATCTTTTTCTTGGGACCCATCAAAAGCTAATTTAGTATTATTCCCTCTGGGGACAGATTCTCTTATACCTCTTACTATCAAGGACCTATAGTCTCTCATATTTTGTCTTTCTTCTTCTTGATTTGGGTCCCACCCTGGGTCAGTTATCGGTAATTTATGATCTCCAGGTGGCCCCAACCTATTTTCCCTTTCCCAGATTCTGATACTTGCTGTTCTGATCATTCGTATTTCCTCAGGGGAGAACAAGATGTTTAATATAGAATTCAACTCTCCCCATGTATAAACATTGGGCCCAAGGAATTGGTCTACCTGTGTGGCAATACCTATGGGATCTTCAACTAAATTTCCTAGCTCTTTCTTAAATCCTCTTACTTCAGAGGCTGTTAATGGGGCATTTACAAATCCTACTCCTCCAATTACTCCTCCCATAGGCACTTCCCTGAGGGGAAAAAGTTTTTCTGGCTTTAAGGCTTTTGACCTTGTGTTACAATAGGGTCCTTCACTTACATTATTAACTGATAACACTGGCTGAGTTACAAATTCCTGGGGAATTCCAGGAGAACGGGATGACTCACAGGAGTCTGCAGGGGTTTTGGTTAACTCCCAATTAGGAGGGTGGCAGGGGAATTACTGTAGGTGAGGGGGAGGTAGTAAAATCTGTAGGGGGAGAAACAGAGGATGGTACTGTGGGAGGAAGGGGGGCTA
Organism: Progne subis subis; assembly: GCA_022316685.1. Lineage (NCBI taxonomy): Eukaryota > Metazoa > Chordata > Aves > Passeriformes > Hirundinidae > Progne > Progne subis. The sequence goes on from JAKJHU010000411.1 coordinate 11,477, forward strand.
GGGAAGAGGTTGTGTTTTGGGAAACTGCAGGGGTTATAACTGGGGCTAAAGAATTTTGACTATTGGAAGGAGGTGGCAAAGGGGCTGTTGGGAGAGAAGGGGGAGAAGGTACTAAGGACTGGGGAGGAGAGGTGTTAAGGGGGGGTGATGACGGAACCACTGGGGGAAGAGGAGGAGAGGGTTCTGAAGGAGTTTGAGTTTGACTCAGGGAAGTTAGTAGGGGAACTGGGACAGGATTTTGAGGGACTTGGGGCACCTCTGGGTAAATTGGAGGGGGTAAATGGTCTAAAGGGTCCCATCTTTGATTAGTTTCTGTTCTTTCCTCTTTCTGTTCTTTTCTTTCACACTTTTCTTTTTCTTTTAATTTGCAGACTTTTATATTCTCTTTACTCGTGGCTCTCTTTTGCCAACAAGCAGCATAAGCTAACTGGTTTACGTCTGGATCTTCCTGAGTTCTTAGGTAGTGGTTTAACTGATAGCACATCCACTCATCATGTGTTCCAAACCATGGCCACTCTCCTGGTAATTTTAATTTTGGCCAGACTTCTGTGCAATAAAACACCATTTTAACCTGATCTAGTCCTTTTGTGGCCTCTAAGTAATCCCATTTAGCTAAAAGTTGTTCTAAGGGACTACCGGGTGGAATACTCTTTACTTTGTTATTCTCCTTTTGGGATTTCTTTTTCTTACTAGTACATTGTCCCATTTTCTTTAAACTGAAAAAAAAATTTCAAAGGTGCCTTTTACTGACTGGCAACACAGGTTTTTTCAAGAAAAAAAAAAAAAAAAAAAAAAAAAAAAAAAAAAAAAAAAAAAAATTCTTCAGCTTTTCTCCCTTTACTTCAAATCTCCTGACTTAATTCTTGAACACTTCAACATAAAACTCCTAAACTTTATGCTTTTCTACTCTTTCCTACACTTTTGCTTTCATTAGGGAACAAATTCTCCCTCTTTCTACTCACTTTCTCTAACCTTCTTCACTTTCTTGGACGCTCACACTTTACTTACACCAGGGGCTCAGACTCTCTTCTGACCCCTTTGAGGTGAGTCCTAATGACCTCACCCCCTATGTACCCCCGCGCCTTGCCTCACCCCTGAGACTCTGGACACGCTTTGCGGCGCACGACAGGGTCCCTAGTACTGGCATCCCCTTCCGGGCCTCAGGACCTTCCCACGCCTTAGCCCCCGCCGGGCCGGACACCTTCAGTCCGAACCCTGGACTAGACTGCCCTGTCACTAGTACCGTCCCCCTCTTCACTTTTTGAAACGGAGGTAAGAGGTCAAGACTCCGCACGGGTTACCTGGGGGGGTATCCCTTCCTTGTTTCCAAGGATCAACCCCAGCAGGGCCCGACCCCTTTGCCTTCCACCAGGACTGGCTTGACTACTTCTCCCCAGCGAAGCAGCCTCGGCAAGAGGGATGAGTGTGTGTGTGCAGGATGCCCGCCTTGCCTCTACATTGACTCCCCACCCCGGTGTCCTCGGGCTATGGGTTTACGGCCTCCTCCCTGAGACCGCGGCAGCACACCCTCTCCGGTGCGTCTGGCTCAGTCCTGGGAAGCAGGGACTCTCATGAGCTCTCGGCGCCTGCAGTGTCTGGGGACACCCTGTCAACCCTGGTACGGTTTTCCCGCCCCTCCAGGGACTCTAACCCCTCCTAGGCTACTCTAGCCTTTAAGGGGGGGGACCTGCCCCCAATGCGTGCCACTCACACTTTGTTTTCCCCTGCACGCCCGAGGGGGGGCTCTTTCTGCCCCTAAGGAGACGCCTCACTCATTAGTTTCTTTCGCTTCCCCCTTTTCCTGGCCGGCCCCCTCGCGGGAGTTCCGAAACCGTAGTACCGAGGAGTCCACACTCATTTCCAGGGGTCCAAGCTGCCGGCCCCCAACTCTCTCACACTCCCACTCGCACGTCTCCTTTACCCACCGCCGGAATGCTCACCCTCCGGCGCTCCTCCTCGTTGCCGGTCCCAGGCTGCTCCCGCTTGTCCAGCTGTCCTGGAGGTCCGAAGGGCGAGCGGCCGTCCCGTCCTCGATCCCTCTTCAGGCGTGGCCAAATCCCGGACAACCCCCAAAAATTGTTCTGGAAAAAAATATAAGAGAGAGTCAGAGACTTGCTGTTTTTGTATGTTTCTTTATTATCAAGCTTGGCCTTGGGGGAGAGCTTGCTTGCTCCCTTGGCAACGCGGAGGAGGAGGTACACACAGCTTCGCTTCACAGCAAAGCTGGGGACTCCCACCCCCCCTCACGGGCTTTTTCCCCTTGCCGGGGAGTCCGTTTCGCGTCGCTGATCAGGGGTCATCCAGCGATGGGGGACTCCTTCTCAGGTCACGGCGACTAAATAAAGCTGCTTCGGCGGACCCCCGTATTTCTTGCACTAGTCTAAAATGCGACTACAGTCCTGGATTTTACTTTGGTTCCCTGCTTTTAGAGTCTCTTGTTCTTGGGTTGTTCCCAGAATTCCAGTGTTCTTTTTATTTGCATATTCAGACACTATCTGGCGAATGGGAGCAGAGATACAGGTAATAAGGTGAATTCTTAATTAACAACAAGCAAATAAGGTAATAAATCAGTATTAAAACAGGAATAAGGCAAATTCTTTATACAGAAGCTAGCATTAACCATCTTAATGGAATTACTTAACAATTAAGTAACTAAAACATAGATTATTTGAATAGAATTTATTTATAACAATTACAATTGATGCTTTTCCTTTGGCGTGAACAAAAGTGGCAAGAAGTAGCTTATGCTGATATGTTTTTCACTCTCAGGAATCATCCCGAGTGGCAAAGGGATTGTGGAATGAGGTCACCATCTGATCCTTTAGTATTGGCCCTTGAAAAGGGTAATAAAGCTACTAGAGGGAAGCCCAAACGGTGTTGTAGTACCTGCTCAATAAATCAGAGGTGCACCCATCCTGACAAAGTATACCAAGCAGAGGCTTTGGAACAAGAGACAGAAGACATACTTAAGCCACCCCCTAGGAGGCAGGAAAGGAGGAGGGTGGTGGGGGATGCAAATTCAGAACCATCATTGACTACAACCTCCCCCACTTCATCTTTAGCTTCATCTTCCTTTGGGAGGACAGCAATTGAGGTAGGGGTTTCTCCACCCGCTCCAAAACCCCGGGAACCACCCAAATTTTATCCACCACTGCCTAGCAGTGACAGTGAGTGGGATGAACTTGAACCCCTCCCACCAGGTCCTAAGATTCCCTCACAAGGACCTATAGCATCAAGGACCCGAAAACAAACCAGAGAGGTCATACAAGCACCTCTAAGACAAGCAATAACCTCTGATGGGGAAACAAAACTGATTAAAGTTCCCTTTTCCTCAATTGATTTAGAAATTTGGGAAAGGATTGCTAAGGGCTATCGAAGTGATCCAATAGGGGTTGCTAAGAAAATGAAGTTTATGATTAAGCAGCATTCACCTGATTGGCCAGATCTGCAACTGCTACTTGATGCCTTAACAGAAACTGAGAAACAATTAGTTTTGAAAGTAGCTGGGGATCTGGCTGAAGATGATTGTAGGACAACACAGGAAATGTTAAAGATGTATTTCCCCTTCAAGACCCAGGTTGGGATCCTAATGATGATGAGGAGTTAGGACAGTTAAAGAGATGCCAAGAACTGATAGTAAAAGGGCTAGAAAGAGCAATCCCCAAAACCATAAACTGGTCAGCCTTATATGCTATCAAACAGGGCCCCTCTCAAACACCTTCTGAATTTCTAGATCACCTGCGAGACGCAATGCGCCGACACACCACCCTGGATCCTGGATCTGATGAAGGAACACAGCAATTAATAAATTTATTTTTAGGGCAATCCACAGGAGATATCAGGCGGAAACTCCAGAAGATCCGGGGTCCAAACAGCCGGAATTTAGAAACTCTATTAGATGAGGCCTGGAGAGTTTTTAGTAACCGGGAAGAAGAGTATAAACAAGGGATGAAGAAACTAGCAGCAGCAGTAAAAGAAGGAGAAAAGGGAAAACATGGGCAAGGTCCACCAAGACAAGGACCACCCCGACTAGGAAAAGATCAATGTGCATTTTGTAAGAAATTTGGTCACTGGAAAAACCAGTGCCCAGAATTAAGGAAGGGTAATGAACATAGAAAAGGTGATCAGAAAAAGGAAAAAGTAGTTGCTTATGTAAAAGAGGACTGAGGGGGACCGGAGGGCCCTACCCTAGGGGACCCTCTGGTTATAGTCAAACTGGGGAACAAAGAAAAAGAAGTGAAATTTTTGATAGACACAGGGGCAACATTTTCAGTTTTAAATAAGGCCCTAATACCTGTAACCAATGACTATGTTATGGTAAAGCGGGCAACTGGTCAATCTGAAAGAGCTTATTTTTGCAAGCCGTTGAAGTATAAATTGCAAAAACAGTGGGGCATCCACCGATTTTTGTACATGCCTAATGCTCCATCTGCACTTTTGGGCAGAGATTTGCTGGAGCAGCTGGGAGCAAAAATAATATTCAAAAATGGGGAAATTAGTTTGGAGGTAAAGGATCAACAATATGTAGAACTGTTAAGCTTAATGCTAATAACCTAAGAAATTGAAGTGGTAAGTGAAAAGGAAAATTTTAGGAAAATAATGGATCAAGTATTTCCAGGAGTGTGGGCCTCCAATATACCCGGAAGAGCAAAGAATGCACTCCCAGTGCAAATCAGGCTTAAAGAAGGAAGACAGCCAGTAAGGGTTAAACAATACCCCCTGAAGAAAGAAGATATAGAAGGGGTTAGCCCAATTATTGAGAACTTTCTGCAACTAGGACTACTGAGAGAGTGTCAATCTGATTTTAATACTCCTGTTCTGCCAGTAAAGAAACCTGATGGGTCATACAGATTAGCACAAGGTTTAAGGGCTGTTAACAAGGTAACTGAAGATTTATATCCAGTGGTTGCCAATCCCTACACCTTGTTAACCTGTTTAACACCTGAACTAACTTGATTTACTGTTCTAGATCTAAAGGATGTTTACTTTTGCCTCCCTCTCCATGAAGCCAGAGAGAAAATTTTTGCATTCGAGTGGGAAAGCCCTAAAACTGGAAGAAAAACTCAGCTCACATGGTGTGTGTTACCGCAGGGGTACAAGAACTCCCCCACTATATTTGGGGAACAGCTTGCCAAGGATTTAGAGTCCTGGGAACCTCCACCAGGAGAAGGACAGTTACTCCAGTATGTGGATGATCTCTTAATAGCCACCCAGACCCAGGAGACATGCGTGGACTGGACGGTAAGCCTCCTGAACTTTCTAGGCGTGCAAGGGTATCGAGTATCCCAGAAGAAAGCCCAAATGGTGAGGCAAACAGTTATTTACCTGGGTTATGAAGTGAGTGCTGGATAAAAGACTCTGGGGCAGGATCGCAAGGAAGCAATATGCCAGACCCCGAAACCTCAGACAGTGAAAGAACTGAGAACCTTTTTAGGCATGACAGGGTGGTGCAGACTGTGGATTTATAACTATGGGTTGCTTGTTAAACCTCTGTATGCCTTGATCACGGAAGGGAGCAGAGATCTTCAGTGGACAAAAGATGCAACCCGAGCCTTCGACCGACTAAAGAAAGCCCTTATGTCAGCTCCAGCCCTGGGACTTCCAAATGTGAGTAAACCATTTTTCCTGTTTTCTCATGAGAAGCAGGGGATTGCCTTGGGAATATTAGCACAGAACTTAGGCCCGTACCAGAGGGCAGTGGCCTATCTTTCCAAGCAACTGGACACAGCAGCTAAAGGATGGCCAGGGTGCTTCAGAGCAGTTGCAGCAGTGGCAGTGAATATCCAAGAGGCACGCAAATTCACCCTAGGCCAGAAGATGACTGTGCTAGTGTCTCACACAATGTCTGCAGTCCTTGAGGCAAAAGGGGGACATTGGCTCTCCCCACAGAGATTTCTGAAGTACCAAGCCATACTGGTAGAACAAGATGATGTTGAAATTGTGGTAACTAACATTGTGAACCCAGCTTCCTTCCTCAGCGGGAGTATGGGAGAACCAGTGATCCATGAGTGCCTGGAGACCATTGAAGCCACCTACTCGAGCCGCCCAGGTCTGAAGGACACCCTGCTTGAGGATGCTGAGACATGGTTTACTGACGGAAGCAGCTATGTCGTCAGTGGAAGAAGGCACGCTGGGTATGCAGTTACCACAAGCAAAGAGGTAATAGAGTCTGGACCATTGCCAACTAATACATCTGCACAGAAGGCTGAAATAATTGCCTTAATCTGAGCCCTAGAGCTGGCAAAAGGAAAAGAGATCAACATCTACACGGACTCAAGGTATGCATTCGGAGTATTTCATGCTCACGGAGCCATCTGGAAGGAAAGAGGACTGCTGAATTCACAAGGCGAGAGTATTACACATGCACAAGAGATACTGAGGCTATTAGATGCCATACAGCTACCTGAGAGAGTTGCCATAATGCACATCAAGGCACACCAAAAAGTGAGCTCTGAATTGGAAGAAGGGAATATGCTGGCAGACAGAGAGGCAAAAGAAGCAGCAAAAGGTGAGGTACCTGATAAGGCTGTTGAGGCAGCATTGATTCCAGATGGAAAAGTTTCTATTGAAGGTAAGCCAGTGTACAATAAGAAAGATAAAAAACTTATCAAGGTAGAAAAGACAAGCTATAACCAGGAAGGATGGGCTCTAACAGAAGAAGGGAAACTTGTAGTACCCTCCTATTTGTTGTGGTCATTAGTACAAAGGGAACATGAGAAAACACACTGGGGAATAGATGCCCTGTATAACCATTTGAAAGAAAGAATCATGGCCAGGAAATTGCAGGGCACAGTGATACAAGTAACTCGTCAGTGTAGTCTTTGCCTCTGAACTAACCCTAAAAATACCCCAAAGCCTAAAGTGGGACAAATTGAGAAAGGTTGTGGACCTGGGCAACAATGGCAAATTGATTTTACAGAACTGCCCAGGAAGGGAGGGTATCGTTACCTATTGGTGTTAACTGATACCTTTTCAGGATGGCCAGAAGCCTTCCCTGCCAGGACAGCTAAGGCCCGAGAGGTGATCAAAGTGCTGTTGCAAGAAATAATACCACGATTTGGAGTTCCAGCCACCATATCCTCAGATAGGGGACCACATTTTATTTCGAAAATTGTGCAGCAAATAAGTCACCACCTGGGAATAGACTGGGAATTGCACACCCCATACCACCCTCAATCTAGTGGCCAGGTGGAAAAGATGAACCATTTGATTAAACAACACATTGTGAGATTGGGGCAAGAAGCAAATTTGCCCTGGCCTCAGGCTCTCCCATTGGCCTTGTTGCGAATTCGGACAAAACCAAGGGCAAAAGAGAAACTAAGCCCTTTTGAAATATTGTATGGAAGGCCATATGCAGTTCAAGGGGGAACAGCACCCATTCAAGTAGGGGAAGAAACCCTACATGGATATATGGTGGCCCTAAATAAACAACTTAGAGAAATTGAGAAATATGTGGCTGGAACTCAAAACAGAGAACTAGATGGGCCAGTACATGATGTACAGCCTGGGGATTATGTGTATGTTAAGTCTTTTGCAGAAAAAACCTTAGAACCACAGTGGGAAGGACCATTCCAGGTGCTCCTCACTACCTTCACTGCAATCAAGATCAAGGAACAGAAGGCCTGGATCCATCACTCCCGAGTGAAGAAAGCCCCAGAGGGAATTTGGAAGGCCACACCAGGCGATAACGAACTGAAGCTGAAGCTCACTCGGAACAACGAATAAATAGACTAAGAGTTATTTTGGACATTATGGAGAAAGTTATACCTATTGTAGTAATTACCTTAACCATAACAGGAGTCAACACAATACCACGAAGGTATAATGTGACTGGGATACACCACTGCCAAGGAAGAGCTTATGATCCTTACTCTCGTAAGGCTTTAAACAAGATACTAAAAGTCACAAATGCAAGCTTGTGGGAGGGAAGAAATGTTTGGGGATGTAAGTATGCATTTGTACAGGATGGGTTCCACGAGGCTTACCATCCACCCATGAAACTCATCAGGGTCAGTCCTGAATGCTGTGATAAATGCTTGAGTACATGTCTAGAGTTTAGGCTCAAAATAGAGGGGTGTGCGATAAGGGGGTATGACATTGACTTTAACATCACTCAGGTATGTACTGAGTACCATAGGAACCAGACCAAGATCACTCCACCAGTGCCAAGAAAGGCTGTGAACACCAAGGTGCCAGCCATTCCAGAAGTGGAGGAACAAATAACTCCTGTAGTTACCAAAATTGGGCCATATGCTATTAAGAAGACAGGAGTTCAGAAGCTAATAGTTAACCCAAAGTGGTCTTTAAAACGAGTAGAAATGGGAGTACAGGTAAATGCTTCACACGTTCGGCCAGAATGTGCCCCATTTCTCAGGAACTCCTTTATGGAGTGGACTACTTGGCTTCAAAAAAGTATGCCTCCCAATTTCAGGAACAAGAGGGATCTCACTGGATTGCTCAGAACAGGACTGGGAGTGCTGAACACAATAGATTCAGAAGTGTTACTGAATCAATTAACCACAATAGGGAGCGATTTAGTCAAACTACAACAACCTTTGCAATCCTCTCTACTAGCACTAGGTAACAATCACTGGAAATTGACCAAGATATTACCAGAATGGGAAGACACAGAGGAGCGAGATCATGAAGTAATAATTAACGCACTAGGCACAGCTAGTGAAAACATCTCGTTGGCCCTAGGGTGTACTCAGGCACAAGCTGTGGATGCAATCAGTGGCTGCCGCAGTTATCAGGGAAGGTGGAGAAGGAATATTCCCTGCTGAAATTCGCAAAATTGTCTGGGATAATGCCTCTGATATGGAGAGGGAACTTCAGTCCTGGTGGGTGTTGGTCAATTTCACCTATAACCCTGTGACTAGTGTAGTGACAGCCTTTGTTTTAACTATACACGATGCCTCAGTGGACTTGATACACCCAATAGTCCCCTTAGGATTAAACCATGAGGGAACTGTATTGTACCCTTCTGAACACGGAATGTGGGCACGAGAAATTAAAGGAAAGTGGCAAACTATTAATCTAGAGCCCTGTACTGTGAGGAGACAACTAGGATACATATGTGAAGGGACATTAGAGGGTGACAAAGACACATGTTTAGACACAGACCAAAGTATTTGTCACTTTGAAACACATCCAGGCAAACAGACAACTTCACTTGTGTATATAGGACAAGGTTGTGTCTGTCTCAGGACAGCGTGCCCCATCGTAAAGATAGACAACCGAATTGTGAATGAGACTCAATTCAATTTGTGTGTTTGTAATTTTGTTAGAATTAAGGGATGTGATTTTTCCTATCGGGTACCTGTAATATCACATCAACATATAAAAGCCAACCTAGCCACTGTTCAGAAGATACTGCCTGTGCCCACAGGGATGAATTTGACTTTAGTTGCTCATTTGTTGAAACATCATGAATTGAGAGAAATCTTAAAAGAGATTAGAGATGAAGGGGAAAAGACATTAATTACTATACACCATGACACAGACACCATCAAAGGAGTTTTTAAAAGGCTTGAGGAACATTTGTCTCATCATTGGTGGGATGTGCTTATTGGGTGGTCACCAACAGCAACCGAAATATTGAATACCATAACCCACCCTATAGTTGTGTTGCTTATTTTGGTCAGCATAAGTTTAGTGTTATCCATTGTAATACTTGTTTGAAATAGGAGGATGCTACGACGAGTGTCAGCTTTAACATCACTGTCAAAGGCATATGGCTTAGTCTTGAGAGACGCTAGCTGTACAGCTTGGATAGATGAGGAAGATTCTGTATACTGAGTAAAAGAATTTACTCATTTTAAAGAAGAAGTGGGGAATGAGACGTTAATTTTGAGGAACTAAGGATTTTTAGGAAAGTTAAGATAATAAGTTGCTGAATTAGCTGAAGTAGATAGGTAATCTTTGTTAGCAGTTAACAGAAGCCGGATCTTAGATAAGCTACCCTGGATCTTGTAACTCATTACTTGTCAGGTTTATGTTTATGTAGCTGTGTTTGTAATGAAAACCAAAATGTGGTAAATAGGACATAAGATAGCTGCAGATTTCCTGCTTAAATGACCCATTGAACACAGGAAACTAAGTTCTAGCAAGGATCCATTTGTCATGAATGCATTGAAAAGGTAGAAAGGTCAGGACGAGGAAGACTCATCTTACTTACTCATTTTGGGGGACACCTCCCCAGAAAAGAACCCCGACTCATATTAAGAAACAAAGTACGCATGCCTAATAGGCTCTTTGCCAATTAGCATACGAAGCGAGGAATGGGAGGTGACAGGGGTATGAATATGTATTTGTATTTCGGATATTCAACACTTTTGCAAATAAAAGGCTTTGTAATTACCTGTGAATTTCACAGTGTGAAATAGGGAAATATCCCGTGTGCTGCCCGGCCGTAATAAACATACACTTTCTGACTTAAAACTGTTAGAGAGATTTTGTCCGTCACAGTTGGGTATCGATACTAGATCAATACACATATTTCTCCAATAAGTCATCCCACGGTGAGCCCGGAGCAGCAGCATCAGCCCCTGCAGCTCCTTGGCCACGCTGATGCAGGGGCCGCAGCTGCCGGGTCCCTTGGGGCAAGTGGCGGGAGCATCAGGACGCTTCCGAGGGCTTGTGCCAGGCCCGGAGGCCCTGGCAGCCACAGGGGCTCCTGGGCTCCTGCGTGGGCCCCTGGCCCGGCCCCCGAGCTGCTTGCGCGGCCTCCGAGTCCCGGCCTGCCGGCCCTGCCGTGCCCGGTGGCCAATGACCCAGCGGACAGCCGCCGTGGCCAGCAGCAGGGCAAGTGCAGCCAGCAGGACGCTGACGTCGCTCACAGCTCCGACACGTGCCATCGCCACTGCACTGGCGGCTGTGGGGCCGGCCCACCTTATATAGGGATGGCCCGGTGACCTCACAATGCTGGGGCCGCCACATGGTGTGACATCACAGCCCAGCCTCAGGCCGCTGTCACGCCATTTCTGACCTCACAGCACCGCCTGCCTCAGGGCCGGCAAGACCCACTCAGGCAGCAGGGCGCTGATGGCCAGGAAAGGCCTGCCACTGAAAATGGGAGCCCAGGCTGTGGCAGCCAAGCTCTCCCAGGAGCCCGGGCCACATCAGGAAGAGGTCAGGTGCCAACAATGCATAGCCCATGGCTCCCCCAAGGCTGTGCAACTGCTGGCTGGGAACAGCCTCTGCCCTGTGCCGGAGAAGATCCTGCAGACACAAAGGTGGCTGCAGTTCCCCATGCCCAGGCAGCTCTCCCCACCTGCCTGCCAGCTCCAAGCCCTTAGCCTCTCACTACAATTGCTGTCACAGAATGCCTCTGCAGCTCCCTACGAGCTCCTGGTAGACACTGCAAGGCACTGGGAGGCCTCCGCACAACCTTCTCTTCTCCAGCCTGAGCAGCTCCAACTCTCTCTCAAGCTGTCTCCAGAGGAGAGCTGCTCACCTTAGCAACCCGCTGGCCTCCTCTGCACTTGCTGCAACACTTGCATGGCCTGATGTGCTGGCCACAGCAGGAGTGGAATCCCTGCTCCAGGTCTGGCCCTGCCTGGGCAGCTTCATTCCACAGGCTCAGGCTACGTGTCTGGCTGCTCAGTCCCAGCTGCTGTAAGTGGGCAGGATTAGTGCTGCCGCTGGATCACCAGAGTGATGGCCACAGCTCGCATGGGCCCGGCCCCATCCCTTGGGCATCTCTGCCGACGGAAAGCCCAGTCCAGTGTGGGCCACCTGCAGTCTGGCAAGAGGCTGCCCGTGCCAGCCTCTGCTGTCGCCAGGCAGGGGCAGCAGCCGGCCGTGCTAGCGCTGCTTCCAGCCTGCTGCGAGTCACACAGCGGGAGAGGGACAGCTTGGCTCCGGGCACTGGCAACTCCCAACCCATTGCTGCAAGGCAGCCATGAAAGCGCACGCACCCTGGCAAGCAGCTGCGGCAGCTGTGCTGTCCTTCCCCTTGAGGGAAGCAGGGACGGCGTGCCCTCAGAGCCCCTGGCTCTCTTGGCAGCAGCTCACACAGCTGCCCACACAGCAACAGGCACATGTTCTCTGGACGCATAAGGAGCTCTGCGTGTCTTTGTTCCCCATTGCCTCACGTGCTCAGGTTGACGGTCCCTCTGAGGCACCGGCAAAAGGCCAGCACACACCTTCAGCCCCCACTCCTCATGTGCAACAAGTTCTTCTGCTCTCTTTGGCCTTTCGGCTGTCCTCAGCTTTTGCTTTCCACTGCCCCACTCGCAGCGTCCTGCGTCCCTTCACTCTGCCCGCTCTTCCCACACAGGCTAGCCCTTCAGTGGAGGCCTGCCTTGTGTCCCCTCTGCTCCCCAAAGTGTGCTCCACAGCCCACCGTGCCGGCAAGGCAGCCGCCGTAGCCTTTGGTGGCAGTGGGGGGTCACAGCCCCAGCGCCCCTGCACGAGCCCCAGAGCTGCCACTGGCTGCCTCCAGGTGAGCCACAGGACACTCTGCAGTGGGCAGCATCAGCTCCTGAGCCTGCACTTGCCTGCCCTTGAGCCTCCCTGGGCAAAGGGGAAATCGGGCAGGGACGGGACTGCAGGGAGCGGCCATGGCCTACCTCTTGGGCAATCCACAGCCAGCACCAGGCAGCCCCTGCCTGCAGCATGGCACAGGCACGGCCACACGGCCACAGCCACACAGGCTGGGCCCTCTGACCACTCGAGTCATTTCCTCCCCATCAACTGCTGCCAGGCACCAGGCTGCTGTGAAGCGCTGGAGAGGCTGCTCTTGCAGCAGGGCTGCCCTGGCCACGTGCAAAGGCACAGTTCCACGTGCTTGCCCCATCCCTGCTTGCGGTGGTTCTTTGGAGACACCCAGATGACCGTCGATGGCAAAAGGCACCGCGCTTGCCCTCTGTCCTGGGGCATATCATGGCTTGATTCTGGGCTCCTGCCCTGCCGGCCGCAGCTCTTCCTTAGCTCCTTCCCCGTCCCCGCCGGTGCCAGAGAGACAGAGCTGCCACAGTCGCAGGCCTTTTTCCCAGAGCGGGGAAGGGCCTAGAGGCAGGGACAAGGCACTCCCCGATCAGGGAGAAGGTGGGAGTGGAACAGAGTTGGGTTCCATTCCAGCCTGGGGGATGGGCGCAGCGAAGCAGGGACAAACAACGTGCTCCACTTTCCAAGGGGAACAGGGAAGAAAACATCCCAAACACCAAGATCAAAAGGAAACACAGTATCAACCAAATGAACACACTCCCACAAGGATGGGCAGCAGAGCGTTTGGAGAAGCAGAGTGGAGCCGTAACTGTTTCCCTCCCAAGCCTCCAAGCACTGGTATATGGGTCAGCCCCGCAGGCATCTCTCTCAGAAGGATGTCAGTGGAAATGACAAAAACACGGGTGAGGGTTGCACGTGATACTTGCTCAGCCTCAGAGGACAAACAGGAGTTTAAAGCGAGTCGTTGGGAATGGCCCAGCATCCCCAGCCCCTAGGCAAGCCCAGCACTGAGCCAATTGCTGGGAAGAAAAGAGCCCTCTCCCAGCAGGAACACTGCCACAGCTCTTTGGGGGAATGCTAATTTATTTAACATCTAGGGTGGAAGGGCCCTCCGAGGCCTGTGACCACCTGCCTGGGCTGCGGGGGCCGTCTCGGGGCAGCCTCCTGGAGACCACGCAAGCGCCATGGTCTCGTGGGCGCCGTCTGTGCCACCCAGCTGGGGCTGTTGCTGCCTGAGTCAGGCACAGCATCCTGAGAGCCCTGCGCTGGACACTGGCGGCTGCAGGATGCTTGTGCCTCAGCCACCTGCTCCTGGGAATGCCTCTCCTTCTCCAACTGGGCTCCTGTTTGTGCTTCCCAGCTTGCCCTGGCCGTGTCAGTGCCCTGGGACACGCCGGGGCTCTCGATGTGCACGGGATGCTGTTGATGTGGAAGGGAGCAGGAGGAGGTGTCCAGCGCTTGCTGAGGGTGCGCACGCGCGGAGGCTTTCCTGAGAGGCCGGGAGGGCTGGAGGCCTCCAGGAGGGAATGTGTGCAGGGAGGCAGGAACTGGGTGCCAGCGACAGGTCTTGGCAGGCGCAGGATCTTGAAGGGCTGGGGGGTCTCAGCAGGGATGGAGGCTGTGGCAAGCTGCTGGGAGGGAGGCGGCGTCTCGGCGCTGGGGAGGTTCTGCGAGGGAGGGAGGTGGTTGAGAGCTGGGAGGGACTTGCAGGCTTGGAGGCCGTCAGAGGCGGTGGAAGCTCCCGGAAGGCTGGATGTGGGCTGGGCCAAGCTTCTCCCAGGGATGGTTGGTGTCCAACACAATCTCCTGGAAGGGCTGGAAGCTGTGCCAGGAATGGCCCCTCTGGCTGGGAGGAGCCTGCCTGAGGCACAGAAGCACCCGGAGCAGCGGGACGAGGCACAGCAGGGCAGGTGGCCTCGCTTGCCCAGCTGCTGCAGGTGCACCCGCAGCGCCCGCCACATGGCAGGATGAAGCGGAGCCCATGTCCCACAGTGAGCCCGGAGCAGCAGCATCAGCCCCTGCAGCTCCTTGGCCACGCTGAGGCAGGGGCCGCAGCTGCCGGGTCCCTTGGGGCAAGTGGCGGGAGCATCGGGACGCTTGCGAGGGCTTGTGCCAGGCCTGGAGGCCCTGGCAGCCACAGGGGCTCCTGGGCTCCTGCGTGGGCCCCTGGCCCGGCCCCCGAGCTGCTTGCGCGGCCTCCGAGTCCCGGCCTGCCGGCCCTGCCGTGCCTGGTGGCCAATGACCCGGCGGACAGCCACCGTGGCCAGCAGCAGGGCAAGTGCAGCCAGCAGGACGCTGACGTCGCTCACGGCTCCGACACGTGCCATCGCCACTGCACTGGCGGCAGTGGGGCCGGCCTGCCTTATATAGGGATGGCCCGGTGACCTCACAATGCTGGGGCCGCCACACGGTGTGACATCACAGCCCAGCCTCAGGCCGCTGTCACGCCATTTGTGACCTCACAGCACCGCCTGCCTCAGGGCCGGCAAGACCCACTCAGGCAGCAGGGCGCTGATGGCCAGGAAAGGCCTGCCACTGAAAATGGGAGCCCAGGCTGTGGCAGCCAAGCTCTCCCAGGAGCCCGGGCCACATCAGGAAGAGGTCAGGTGTGGAAGAACGGGAGACGAGCCTCCTGCTATCATGATTAACAAGTCTCAGATTTATTAACGTGCTCGCGTACAATTATAGTGCTATTAATTTGTTCTAGCATATTACAAAATTGTAGCTCCTAATTGATTCGCTGTTTCACAATGCATATTCTTTTTGCAGTTAGCCTTGTAGTTACAGCTACATGATTTCTGCTGATCAACATCCTTGTTATTTTGAAACTTCTCTGTACAAGGACAGTATCCGTGCTGTTTGTCACGTCGTCCTGCATGTTCTCTGCTAAACCTTAACAAGTCAGATCTTCTCATGGCCTTTACTTTGCAGCATGGCCTTTACTTTGCAGCCATGCCTCAGACAATCTCTCCACACTTCCCCCGTTTTCTTTTGATTGTACCAATAAATGCTGATTAAACACAGTCTGCATTGTTCGCTGTATAGCATTTTGTAAACTCATACAAATACATGGAAGGCAGGTAATTGTTAAAAAGATCACAATGCCTATCACCACAGCTATTTTTAATATAGAGGTAATCCAAGGTCCAAGTCCTAAAGAAGCAAGCCACCCATCTAAATCCCATCCTTGTTCTAATCGCAATTGTCCTGTCAATTTCCTCAAGTTATCAATTTGAGCATGAATAGATTGTGAATGGTCAGACAAGTTCATACAACACATTCCTTCAAATTCCTCACAACCATGTCCTTGTGCTAAAAGCAGGAAATCTATCGCTGCTCTGTTTTGCAGGGTGGCATGTCTGACTGAATCTACATCAGCTAACAAGTTGCTTAAAGCAAGGGAGGTGGCATTGGTCTGTTTTGCTAACCAGCATCCTAGTTTATTTAAGGTAGCTAAACTTTGAGCACTGGCTACTCCAGGAGCTAAAATAGATGCAAAAATTCTTTGCTCCACAGACCAAAAATCAACATTTGAATCACATTCCTTTCTAAATTGGTGGGTTAATCGTTTTTCCCGCCTGAGCCTGTGATGCCGTGTGTAATTTAAAATCATGGAAGTGTTCGGGGTAAGTAGCGATAGTCGCCCTAGTGTGCATGGACCACCTCTCAATTGAGAAGGGATACCTGCCCAGGCTCTATCTCCACAGATTAAAAACATGCCTGTTGGCAATGTAAGTGGAGCATTTGTTGAAACAGAGATCTTGTTAGCAGTATAATTGCACCACGTTGAGGCATTTTGATAAATTAGCAAGGAGGAATTGACTGTTGTTGTATAATTGGTCCCTTGGCCTTTTTGGGTTACACTTCTGTAATTAAAATAAACACATGCATCAGCTTTAACTGACCCCAACAATTCTATCTCTTGTGGTTCCAAAGGTGCGAGGGGCAAATAAGGCACCCATTGATCCCACGCATTCGCTGTTGTCCGTGATTCGTTGGCCTTGCATGTTGGTATTTTTGATGGACAAGGCCATGTGTCTGCAGGCACTCCCACTAAGCAGGTGGAAAACGGGTTTCCTGGAGTTGATAAAGAAAGGCATATGGCTTCTTGATTAGTGAGATTAGCTAAGGTAACCCATATATTTGTTTTTGGCTGAGGGGAAACCCAAAAAGCACTCGTTATTTGTGTAAAAAGGGTCAAAACACGTAACAACCTCATATTTACTCGTTGTTTCTTTTGTCCTTCCTTGCTTTCCTTTTTATCTTAAGCTGTTTAAACCTTTGATTGAGATATTCCCATTCCGAAGGTACCACAGTCCACTGGCGGGGAATATAACAATAGGTCTCACACTTTTTCTGGGTAATTTCTGTATGAACTAAGGCTTTTACTCTAATTATTGAATGTTGTAACTGCCAGCGGGCATAGGCTAAATGTAGCTGCTCTCTGCTTTCAAACAGAGTTATTGCTTGTGGAAAAGGTAACCCAGTGGCCTTTTCTAGTGCCTGATGATGACTTTCACTCCTCCAAGAGCGTCTACAGGCTAAGCACCATAGCTCACCCAATAATGACTGTTGATGAATCCACCCGTGTTGCCTACATCCCCCACAATGTATTAAAACCCAAGCACGGTGCTGTCGGTCCCAACAACAAAGACAGCCCTGTGTTCTAATATTCCCCAACTGATAGTTTGCTAAACAAGTTAACAAATATGTGAATTGATCCGTAGTAACCGGGTAGCAAAGCAAAGGATCAAGCACTGTCTGGAGAAACTCCCAGTGGGGGCAGATCAGGCTGTCCAGGCGCAGTCGAGGGTTCCTGATGCCCTCCACTCTGAGGCTTCAAGGCTGGCTTTGTCCACCGGGCCGGGATCCACTCAGGACCTGTTGGGGTGGAAACACAAAGATATCCTCTTCCCCAGTATAATACTCTTGCTGGACCCTGCCATAACCCTGTCTTTAAACATTTGTATCTAACCCAGACCTCTGCTGACTCTTTAGCCTTGCTTTCATTCAGCATTTCAAAGTGCGTGACAGCGGCTGGCATCTCAGATGATCCAAATACACATAAGTGGTTCAGTACAAACAGTGTTTTAAGTAGGCGTTCCTGTACATCTGTAATATCACCGAATCTCTCAATATAAGTCTTTAGGGTGCTATTTGCTCTCTCTACTATAGCTTGCCCTCCGGGGTTATGTGGGATGCCTGTAATATGTCGTACCCCCCATTGTTTTAAAAATATTCAGACTCGGCTACTAACATAAGCCGGGCCATTGTCGGTTTTTAGCTGTTGACAAAATCCCATGACCGTGAAGCAGCTAGTAAGGTGTCTAATTACATGAACAGCCCTCTCACCCGCTTGAGGCGTTGCCCAAATATAGTGACTATATGTATCTACAGTAACATGAACATATTTTAAGCGACCAAAGCAATTAACATGTGTAACATCAGTCTGCCATATTTCGTTAGCTCTGGTACCACGAGGGTTCACCCCTGTGCCCAAACCCAAGCCTTTGTTGTGATTACAGCATATGGGACAGCTTCTGACTATTGATGTGGCTTCTGCATGTGATATACGGAACTGTCTCTGCAGGCCTTTCGCATTTTGATGGAAGATGGAGTGAGCTTCTCTTGCCAATGTGTGTTGAGGCAAAGGTACTGCTATGGCTGATACCAGATCATCTGCTCGCTGATTCCCTTCTCCCAAGCCGATGTCCCATTTGTGGCTCCGGATATGTAGCACTGCATAAGGCTGTTCTCGCTGCCGTAACGCCTTCTGTAGTTGCGTCAGGAGCTGATACAGTCTCTGGTTTTTTACGTCTTTGATGAAGGCATCCTCTATTCGATTGGCAACACCTGCCACATATAATGAGTCCGTTACAATATTGAGCGGTCCTCCAAAATTTGTTAATGCCCACACCACAGCAAGTAGCTCCAATGTCTGTAATGTATCAGTAGCTTCTGCCTGTAATATCTTCTTGTTCCAGATTCCTTCCTCATGCCAGGTGATAGCGGCCTTCCGGGATTTCTTTCTGGCATCAGTATATACCATAAGTGCTTCCAATATGGGCTTGTCCTGTTTTTTAGGAACGGCCATCCATCTGTGTGATCCTACCCATTTTAACTGAGCTTTTGTATTATTTGGAGCAATGATACTACTGCTGCCTAGCAGTGCTTCTTGCAGTTCCATGGAATTGGCCAAATACCAATCAAGAGCATCTCGTTGTAAGGGCACAAATATTGTCTCCGGCTCTAGGCCTAAAATCTGTACCAAGCGTTGACGTCCTTTTTTGATAAGAAGGCACAATAACTCGATTTTTTGCCATATAGTTTTTTGTTGTTGTAATGGGGGAACTATCCACTCCAATACCCAATTCTCCCCCGTTTTCTTTTGAAGTTGAGTCAACGCGCCCATAAAGTGCGTAGGTCCCAGCCATATGGTGATATCAACAGGTAGGTCTAGAGACCTGCGGCGAACTTGGCCTTGTATAACACAGTCGGCGATAAGTTGGATGACCTGACGCTGTTGAGAGGAGACAGATACCGGTTGAGCAGGGTCAGTGCCTTTGAGCAGGGGGTGCAGCTGATCAATAAGTTCATTAGGAATCCCAATGATAGGTCTGAGCCGCTGCAAATCTCCTAACAATTTTTGCGCATCATGTAAAGTGGCAACATCACAGTGAAAGTCTAGTTTTTGTGGGGTAACTACTTGCTGTGTTAAAGTCAATCCCAAATATTTCCATGGTGCTGAGCGTTGAATTTTTTCTGGGGCAACAACTAACTTATGCTCAGCAAGGGACTGTGTTATAATCTGAATTTGTAAATCCGAAAAGGGATGAGGCTGTGCAAATAAAATATCATCCATGTAATGATAAATAATCACCTTTGGCCATCTTTCCCGCAGTGGCTGCAAAGCAGCATGTACAAAAAGTTGACAAAGTGTTGGGCTGTTGCGCATGCCCTGGGGTAACACAGTCCATTCATACCGAGAGTCAGGGCTTTGACGATTTATGGCTGGTAAGGTAAATGCAAACCGACGTGTATCCTGAGGGTGTAACGCAATGGTAAAAAAGCAGTCCTTTAAGTCAAGGATTAACAAAGGCCAGTCCTGGGGTAACATCGCTGGGCTGGGCAATCCAGGCTGAAGAGTTCCCATTGGTTCCATTTGGGCATTCACGGCACGAAGATCGTGAAGCAGTCGATATTTCCCTGACTTCTTCTTAATAATAAATATAGGAGTATTCCAGGGGCTAGTGGACAATTTAAGATGACCCAATCGGAGTTGTTCCTGTACCAAGGCATGTGCCTGTTGTAAGCTTTCCCCTTTCAGTGGCCACTGCTTAACCCACACTGGGTCACTGGTAGTCCAAGTGAGGGCAATGGGGAAAGTCCAAGCAGCGGCCATTATCCCAAGGGGTGTTCATTCGTGAGAACGACACCGAGTTGAGCCAGGACGTCTCGGCCAATCAGGCATTGAACAGTAGGTGGCAGCATTGTAATGGAAAAAGACGCTTGCGCCTGCTTCCCTTCGAGAATCACAGTAACCACAGGTGTTCGGTTCGCAAGGGTCATTCCCCCGACCCCAGTCACCGTGGTGGCAGAGGCCTGTAATGGCCAGTCCTTGGGCCATTCTTGTGGAGCAATAATACAGGAGTCTGCCCCAGTGTCCAGTAATCCAACAAGGGTTATGCTTTGATTATTAAGTCGAAGTTCCACTTTCTTCCTAGGGCGATCCGATAAATCCACAGTCATTAAAATTAGTCCTCCTGTGGAGCCAAAGCCTTCTTGCCCCCTTGGCTTTTGCTGCATTGGAGTAACTTCTTTGGTTATCTGGGGAAGTGGTATTAGCTGCGCCAGTCTCTGTCCCTTACTAATTTTTAAAGGTGGATTTTGGGTATAGGCCATAATCATAACTTCCCCACAATAGTCCGCATCAATGACACCAGGTAACACAAATAGTCCCATCATCGTGGTTGAAGAGCGACCTAGCAAAAGTCCTCCCACTGCTCTTCCATTAATCATGATAGGTCCCTTAAATCCAGTTGGAATCTTATGCGGGTGTGTAGTCATTACGGTGACATCTGCTGCGGCTGCCACGTCCATGCCGAGGCTCCCGCTGGTGGCTGGTTGTAGTTGTTGGCTGATGCTGTGGATGGCGCTGGTGGCATTGCAGCTGCTATTTGTGTCCCTGCGCGGCCGCTGTTCGCGCTGCTCCGGAAGTTTCCCGATCTCCGGCGACAGGCAGTGGTATTATGTGAGTGAGAGCGGCATTTTGCACACCAGACTCCGGCCGCCTGACATTCTCGGCATATATGCCCGCTATTACCACAGCGAAAACTTTTCATGCGTCCACCAGGTGGTGAGGGACGAGGGCCGGTGCTTGCCGTTGCTGCTTGGAGAGGCGCAAGAGCTGCTAACACCTGTGTCTGTGACGTCTTTGCCTGTTCCTGTAGTCCCAATCCTAACTGCTTAATTGCTTCCACTAAAAATGCCTGCGACCCTGATGGCACAGTTGCTGCTTTTTCTAATAAGTCTGCTATTGTCCAGTCTCCTGCCATAGTGGTTATTATTGATCTAGTAGAGGAATTACAGTTCTGGAGAACACACTGCTTTAACAAAGCTCCCTTCATAAAGTCCTGGACACCGGCTTTATCTATAGCCTCAGCAATTTTATCAACAAAGGGACCTAGTGCTTCTTTTCTACCCTGTTTTATTCCCATGTAAATAGGTATACCTCCAGGTGCCTTGACTTTTTCAATGGCTCCTTTGGCTACTCTCATTGCCTCACGGCATTTATCTGGCCCCATGAGTGCCTGTGCCTCCATCTGTTGAAACGGTCCTAATCCCAACAACTCATCTAAGGTGAGGCCCTGTAATGGATCTCCTTGTCCTCTTTGTATGGCGACTGAGGCTTGAGCTTCAGCCTACCAGTGTGCGTTAAACAAAAGGTGTTGATGTTGTGTAAAGATGAGCCTAGCAATCCCCTTAATATCTGATGGTAGCAAAACATGAGCATTAAAAAGGTATTCAAGCATCTGCTTTGTGGGCTCACTAGTGACCCCATATTGCCCCACAGTGGAGCGCAATTGCACTAGCATTTTCCAATCTAAAACTGTTACTGTGGCTTGCAGTCCTCCAGCAGGATTAGGGGCAAAAGTAACCGGGAAGGCAAGACACCCGGAGGCTGCCTCTAATATGTCCTGATCACCCTGTTCTGCACCTTGCCATGCTAGGGCTGCCCAAACCTCCCGGCGCTCCCTTGCCATGGCCCCCGCAAGGTCAGACTCTGCCCCAGGGATAGGCTCTTGGCTGCTTGCCGACTGAGGGATAAGGACACTATTCTCAGGGCTGTAAGGAGGCCCCCCCTTATTACTCCTCTCCCAGACAGGCTGTTCTGCTACTTGAGGAGCTGAAGGTGAAACGGGTGCTGCAGCTGGCAAATGAACTGTCGTGAATACGGGGGGATTAGGGGTACTAGTGCCCCACTGGGGATCATATTTTTGATTCTTTTCCTGAGCAGTAACTACTTCCCGTGCCGCCCTTTTCTCTGCCTGACACAAAAGTAACTCATTGTGAACCACCCTCCAAAGTTTGCTCATCTTTTTTGCCGCCTTATCATCATCTAACGTGAGTTCCCACAGGTTATCCCCGAACCGTCTCCATTCAGACAATTCATGGACAGTGTGAGGGTTAATAAAGAAACCATGAGAGTAAGCGAACTTTAAAAGGTCTGGTAGTTCTTTACTTAAATCTATCCCTTTAACCTGCCGCTTTTGCAGAAACGCTGTAAATAAATCATATGCTGCTTGCCTATCCATACTCATGTCAGCGCTGTTGCAGCCTCTCCAGGTCTCGGCAGCACGTATCGGCTAAGCCCACCTCTGTGGTCGCTTAGGGCACGGAGCTCTCTGGTAATGCTCTGTAGCCGTCCCTCTGCTTGCAGGACCCGAACCCTAGGTTGCTTCTCACCGTGGTATCACGTCATCAGGGTCACCATTTGTGGAAGAACGGCAGAGGAGCCTCATGCTATCATGATCAACAAGTCTCAGATTTATTAACGTGCTCGTGTACAGATATAGTGCAGTTAATTAGTTCAAGCATATTATAAAATTAGAGCTCCTGATTGGTTCGCTATTTCACAATGCATATTCTTTTTGCAGTTAGCCTTATGGTTACAGCTACATGATTTCTGCTGATCAACATCCTTGTTATTTTGAAGCTTCTCTGTACAAGGACTCAGTATCCGTGCTGTTTGTCACGTCGTCCTGCATGTTCTCTGCTAAACATTAAAAAGGCAGATTTTCTCATGGGTTTTACTTTGCAGCATGGCCTTTACTTTGCAGCCATGCCTCAGACAATCTCTCCACAACCAACCATCCCTGGGAGAAGCTCGGCCCGGCCCACATCCAGCCTTCCGGGAGCTTCCACCGCCTCTGACGGCCTCCAAGCCTGCAAGTCCCTCCCTGCTCTCAACCACCTCCCTCCCTCGCAGAACCTCCCCAGCGCTGAGACGCCGCCTCCCTCCCAGCAGCTTGCCACAGCCTCCATCCCTGCTGAGAGCCCCCAGCCCTTCAAGATCCTGCGCCTGCCAAGCCTGTCCCTGGCGCCCAGTTCCTGCCTCCCTCCCACACATTCCCTCCTGGAGGCCTCCAGCCCTCCCGGCCTCTCAGGAAAGCCTCCGCGCCTGCGCACCCTCAGCAAGCGCTGGACACCTCCTCCTGCTCCCTTCCACATCAACAGCATCCTGTGCAAATCGAGAGCCCCGGCGTGTCCCAGGGCACTGACACGGCCAGGGCAAGCTGGGAAGCACAAACAGGAGGCCAGCTGGAGAAGGAGAGGCATTCCCGGGAGCAGGTGGCTGAGCCACAAGCATCCTGCAGCCACCAGTGTCCAGCGCAGGGCTCCCAGGATGCTGTGCCTGACTCAGGCAGCAACAGCCCCAGCTGGGTGGCACAGACGGCGCCCACGAGACCATGGCGCTTGCGTGGTCTCCAGGAGGCTGCCCCGAGACGGCCCCCGCAGCCCAGGCAGGTGGTCACAGGCCTCGGAGAGCCCTTCCACCCAAGATATTAAATAAATTAGCATTCCCCCAAAGAGATGTGGCAGGGTTCCTGCTGCGAGAGGGCTCTTTTCTTCCCAGCAATTGGCTCAGTGCTGGGCTTGCCTACGTGCTGGGGATGCTGGGCCATTCCCAACGACTCGCTTTAAACTCCTGTTTGTCCTCTGAGGCTGAGCAAGTATCACGTGCAACCCTCACCCGTGGTTTTGTCATTTCCACTGACATCCTTCTGAGAGAGATGCCTGCAGGGCTGACCTATATACGAGTGCTTGGAGGCTTGGTAGGGACACATTTACGGCCCCACTCTGCATCTCCAAACACTTCGCTGCCCATCCTTGTAGGAGCAAGTGTTAGAGTGTGTTCATTTCGTTGATCTTGGTGTTTGTGATGTTTTCTTCCCTGTTCCCCTTGGAAAGTGGAGCACGTTGTTTGCCCCTGCTTCGCTGCGCCCATCCCCCAGGCTGGAATGGAACCCAACTCTGTTCCACTCCCACCTTCTCCCTGATCGAGGAGTGGCAGGTCCCTGCCTCTAGGCCCTTCCCCGCTCTGGGAAAAAAGGCCTGCCACTGCCGGGAGCTCTGTCTCTCTGGCACCGGCGGGGACGGGGAAGGAGCTAAGGAAGAGCTGCGGCCGGCAGGGCAGGAGCCCAGAATCAAGCCATGATATGCCCCAGGACAGAGGGCAAGCGCGGTGCCCTTTGCCATCGACGGTCATCTGGGTCTCTCAAAAGAACCACCACAAGCAGGGATGGGGCAAGCACGTGGAACTCTGACTTTTCACCTGGCCAGGGCAGCCCTGCTGCAAGAGCAGCCTCTCCAGCGCTTCACAGCAGCCTGGTGCCTGGCAGCAGTTGATGGGGAGGAAATGACTCGGGTGGCCACAGGGCCCAGCCTGTGTGGCCGTGTGGCCGTGTGGCCGTGCCTGCGCCATGCTGCAGGCAGGGGCTGCCTGCTGCTGGCTGTGGATTGCCCAAGAGGTAGGCCATGGCTGCTCCCTGCAGTCCCGTCCCTGCCCGATTTCCCCTTTGCCCAGGGAGGCTCAAGGGCAGGCAAGTGCAGGCTCAGGAGCTGATGCTGCCCACTGCAGAGTGTCCTCTGGCTCACCTGGAGGCAGCCAGTGGCAGCTCTGGGGCTCGTGCAGGGGCGCTGGGGCTGTGACCCCCCACTGCCACCAAAGGCTACGGCGGCTGCCTTGCCGGCACGGTGGGCTGTGGAGCACACTTTGGGGAGCAGAGGGGACACAAGGCAGGCCTCCACTGAAGGGCTAGCCTGTGTGGCAAGAGCGGGCAGAGTGAAGGGACGCAGGACGCTGCGAGTGGGGCAGTTGAAAGCAACAGCTGAGGAGAGCAGAAAGGCCAAAGAGAGCAGAAGAACTTGCTGCACATGAGGAGTGGGGGCTGAAGGTGTGTGCTGGCCTTTTGCCGGTGCCTCAGAGGGACCGGCAACCTGAGCACGTGAAGCAATGGGGAACAAAGACAAGCAGAGCTCCTTATGCATCCAGAGAACACGTGCCTGTTGCTGTGTGGGCAGCTGTGTGAGCTGCTGCCAAGATAGCCAGGGGCTCAGAGGGCACGCCGTCCCTGCTTCCCTCAAGGGGAAGGACAGCACAGCTGCCGCAGCTGCTTGCCAGGGTGTGGGCGCTTTCATCGCTGCCTTGCAGCAATGGGTTGGGAGTTGCCAGTGCCCGGAGCCAAGCTGTCCCTCTCCCGCTGCGTGACTCGCAGCAGGCTGGAAGCAGCGCTAGCACGGCCGGCTGCTGGCCCTGCCTGGCGACAGCAGAGGCTGGCACGGGCAGCCTCTTGCCAGACTGCAGGTGGCCCAGGCAGGACTGGGCTTTCCGTCGGCAGAGATGCCCAAGGCATGGGGCCGGGCCCATGCGAGCTGTGGCCATCACTCTGGTGATCCAGCGGCAGCACTAATCCTGCCCGCTTACAGCAGCTGGGACTGAGCAGCCAGGCACGTAGCCTGAGCCTGTGGAATGAAGCTGCCCAGGCAGGGCCAGACCTGGAGCAGGGCTTCCACTCCTGCTGTGGCCAGCACATCAGGCCATGCAAGTGTTGCAGCAAGTGCAGAGGAGGCCAGCGGGTTGCTAAGGTGAGCAGCTCTCCTCTGGAGACAGCTTGAGAGAGAGTTGGAGCTGCTCAGGCTGGAGAAGAGAAGGTTGTGCGGAGGCCTCCCAGTGCCTTGCAGTTTCTGCCAGGAGCTCATAGGGAGCTGCAGAGGCATTCTGTGACAGCAATTGTAGTGAGAGGCTAAGGGGTTGGAGCTGGCAGGCAGGTGGGGAGAGCTGCCTGGGCATGGGGAACTGCAGCCGCCTTTGTGTCTGCAGGATCTTCTCCGGCACAGGGCAGAGGCTGTTCCCAGCCAGCAGTTGCACAGCCTTGGGGGAGCCATGGGCTGTTGGGAAGGATGAAACCAGAAAGCCCTATAAATATGATTGCTTGGACTCTGAGAACGTGAAACCTGTAACTGAGAGAATTGAAAGTAAGTTTTGAGGTTTAAAATGTCCTAACTACTAGATGCCTGCAAAAACAACCCCCAATGTATAATTCATCCCACACATGTAACCCCCGTCTGATGTAGCAAGTATCTGTAACCCCATTGGCACAAGCCTGTTACAGCCCACCTCGAGACCCCTTATCAGAAGGCTGCGAGAGTGGGCCATGCTTCTGCTCTCTTCTCTCCTTTGCTCCTCTCTCTTGCCACTTGCATCTTGCTCTTCGAATTTCTTTATCTCTCACTGCCTCCACCCTCCAAGGCCATGCCACAGCTGCGCCTGGGAGCTCCGAGCAAGGCCTCACACTCTACACAATAAACCTGTTCTTCTAAGACTCAACTTCAGAGATCTCTCGTCTACATTCATCTACACCGTCCTGGAGTCCTCAGCAGCAGGAGGGAAGAAGGCATTTTTCTACAAATTGGCACCCAATGTGGAAGATGCAGGACCCAGCCTTTCAAGCTGTGAAAGACTTCATCATGGACGGTAACTAAATTATTACGTGTACTCTAATCGGTGTTGTGAGCACAGCACATCGCTGCTGGGCAGCGTGAGGCTGCATCTTTTAAAGTTGCCGAGGGCAAAACCTGGAGCACAAGGACCGTTACTTGGTAGCGGACACTCTGAGCTCTGAGGAGGTTTTGCCTCGCATCCCTCGAGCACAGACGGCTGCTGTTGAGTGGCAGCCACTGGATCTCACGGAGGGACCTTTGCCGTGGTATGTTGCCACGTGCATTGAGCGCAGGTGGGCACTGTTTTTGCACTGCCCGCATTTAAGCGCTGAGTGGAGGTTTGAGTCCCCGAGCACGGAAAAGCTGTTCCTGAGCAGCGTCTGAAGCCGTGGCTCTGAGGGGGACCCCGTGCAGTGTCCTGAGAGTTGACTGGAGTGTCTGACCAACCCCCATGTCGGATCTCAAGTGAGGACCTGCTTCTGCAACATCGAGGTGAGCTACACTTGTGTAAACAATATGGGTCTGTCCCATTCTACCCTTGATAGAGATCTCTATACGAAACTTAAGCATCTTTTATGCTGCAACAACAGTACTTTACCTAAGCAAGAGCTAAAAGACCTTTTAGAATGGACTCTAGTTAACTTTCCCAATGCTGACCGTTCAGCTGTCTTTACCAGAGACTTTTGGGACTCAGTTGGAAATAGACTTTTTAATGACATTTCACGAAAGAATTTCGCTGTTGCTGAGCTTGTGCCAGCTTGTAGAGCTCTCGTTGAGCTCTTTGCTGCAAAAAACGCCGCTGCAGCCGCTGCACCTAGTCCCGCTGGTCCTGGAGATCTCCTCCACGCGGGCGAGGGTCTGCAGCAGAAATCGCCCCCCTCCTCCCCTCCGCGCCACATGGTTTCAGCATCCGTGGCCCCACCGAGCACTGTGGCCCCATCCCCCACCCTCGTGGCTGCGGCATCCGTCCCCTCAGCCCCAACCCCTCCACCGGACCCAGCGGCCCCTCCCATCGTGCCCTCGGTCCCGTTCACGGCTGGAATTCCTGTTACCGGGGCTCCCTCTCCACACTCCAGTGTGCTGGGCCCCGTCCCCGCCTCTGCCTCTGCGAGCCCGCCCACTGAAGACATCCCGGCGGTGCTTCTCGCTGCCGGCACGGCGGCAGCCCCGCCCCCTCCTCACCCCATGGCTCGGGCTGGATTGCCCCCCCTCCCCAGCGCGGGTCCCTGTGCTCCGCCAGCCACCACACTTGCGGCTGTAGCCGCTGCAGTTGCCAGCCTCCTTCACAAGCAGGCTGCGACCCTCCTGCAAGCAGCACAGGGTCCCCTCACTGCAGCCGAAGGGGTGCTGGTGGTGCCACCACTCTTGCCCATGCCCGCCGCTGCCTCGCCGCCGCTGCCTTTCAATGAGCCGGCGGTGCCGGTGGCGGCAGCGGCGGCACCCGCAGTGCCGCCGGCGGCTGTGCCTGCAGTTCCCCTGGTGCACACTGACACGGAGATGCCCATCACCCCTCCGCGTGTTCTGCCGCGTGAAGAGTGCCCCAGCCCCGCACCGCGGCGGATGCTGCAGCCCGTTCCAGTCCCAGCTCCACGGGGGGCCCCGGCCCAACTTGCTAGCTACCAGCCGCTGAGTGCCACAGCACAGACGGCAGATGGCCATGAGCGCCCAGTCCCTGCTCCGCGGCATGCCCCAGCCAGCCCTCCCATCCCTGCCGACCTCACAGCAGCACCAGGAGCCCCGGCTGCCACCGGGTTCGCTGCGCTGCCCCCTGCCCTGGCCCCGATGTGTCCTGTGCCCGCAGACTCCTTCGCGTTCCCTCCTACGGCCCCACCGCCTCCCGCACCCCCAGTGCAAGCAGCCGCCACGATGCCTCCCCGCACCGAGCCCGTGCACCCCGCGCATGCGCAATTCGCGCCAAGCCGCCAAGCCGCATCACCGACTTTGATACAGCCTGACGGGTCCCGCATGCCCCATGCAGACGCCTGCGCTCAGCCGGATCTTGTTACAGTGCCATCAAAAATAGTCCACACTGCCACGCGTGCTGCACAGCCCCCAATGCTACAGCCGTCAGCAGCTTCTGCACAACCACAGCCTTCAGCAATCCTTCACCAGCCCACGACTCTGCACACAGCACAACAGCAACATGATTCTACAGCGACTTATATGTATCCTTCCGCTCCTCTTCCACCCCCAAACCTACATGCTACAGTGACAGCTTCGTGCCTGCCGAATCCTCCTGCGGCTCCAAGCTCTTCTCACATGTCTTCACTGACAGGCTCTCTGCCTCCTGCAACCCTGCCTGTGCCTCCTGCATCCCTGCCTGTGCCTCCTGCATGCCTGCCTCTACCGCCGCATGTTGCACCCTGCCCAAGCATGACTGGACCACAGCTTCACACACAAACCATGCAACGAGAAGGGAGAGGATGGAATGTGGCAGACACTTCAACAAATACAGGACAGAAAGAGAACTGTTTTGCCCTTGCAGCTGCCAAATCTCTCAAAGCTGAACATCCACCACCACCAATGCCGATTTTGGAAGGTCCACAGAAATGTTCTGATGACCTTCAACTGACAGACTGGCATGAAGTCACATGCGAAATTTGCAAAGAAGAAAATCTAAATTCTCTGGCCATGCCTGTGATATTCAGCCAGCAAGCCGGACGTCCCAGAACATGGACAGCGATCCCATCTAACGAAACAAAGGAATTAAGAAAAGCGATAAAAGACAGTGGCATCTGCTCTCCATACTTTAAACAACTGCTAAAAAGCACCCTGGAAGGACGTACACTTACACCAAATGACTGCAAAAACCTTGCTGGTGTAATTCTCACAGATTCTCAATATATGCTGTGGGAATTCAAATGGAGAAGGTTGCTCACAAATGTACTGCAGATGTACAGACAAAGTACTGATGTAGATCTTCGTACCCTTACTATGTCTAAGCTAACTGGTGACCCTCCTGATGATCAGAATGATAATCAAGTGAACTTACCCAAAATAGCATTAGACAACATCAAAAAGATGGCTCGTAGAGCCTTTGTACAAATTCAGCCTGCAGGAAGTTTTGAAAAAGCCTACAACTTAATCAGTCAAGATTCATCTGAACCATTTACCACATTCGTGGATCGAGTGATTCAAGCAGCAGAAAGACAATGCGGTGATGATATAGCTCGCCCAATCATGATACGGGACATCATTGAAAATAATGCAAGTCCAGAATGTAGAAGAGCAATCAAAGCCCTGGGAAAGGAGAGACCCACAGTGCCTGAAATGATTGATGCCTGTAACCAAATAGGGAGCCCACAGCACGTTGCAACAATTCAAGCAAATGAACTTGGAAAAACTATTGGAGAAAAAATTGAAAGGGCTCTCACAGTACAAGCAGCACAAGCTGAAACACGAGACCAGAAGCTTACTGAAATCTTAACCGCCCTGCATCTAAGCTCACAACAACAAGACAACGCCATGGCTGTTATGCAAACTACTGTGATTTCAGGACCTTGCTACTTCTGCAAGCGACCTGGACATATCATGAAGAACTGCCCAGACATCAAAAGAGGTGTGCAAGCACCAGATCGCAGCTCCACTTGTAAGAAGGGAAAGCATCCTGCCTGGCAGTATCCAGCCAGACAGGACATCAGCAGAAAATACAATCAAAAAAACTCCAAGGGGAGCGTGCAGCGTCATCGCGTGAAGAAACAAGTAATGGCACCCCAAGCGCCTGAGGAGAAATTTGTGAATACCCCGACCCAAAAGCTCTTCGCTTCATCACCAGCACAATCCCAAGTAATGACCCAAACCTACTACCTCCAGGGACCTGGTGCACCTCGGCAACCTCCAAGCCAACAACCTTTCTAAAGGATGATGGCTACGATTATATCTCAACAGGGATCACTGGGCCTTCACAACACAAGCAAGACATTTTAGTTGTTGGTAAAGAAAGAAATAGCATCCTGGGACTGCTTGTTTTGCCTTGTGTGATGTCTGTTAACTGCAACGAAGAATTACTAGTGCTAGCCAATGCCTGCTATCCCCCATTGCACATTCCTCCCAGAACCCCCATAGCTATTGCCATAGCATTGCCTATGGGAACTATGGGCCAAATGCCACCACGCTGTTTCCCCGTCACTCCTGAAAATCCTGAAGTTCTATGGGTTCAACACATAAGTGAACAAAGACCAATGCTAACTTGTGAGTTGCCAAATAGTGGGCTTCAAGTTAACATCAAAGGGATGATTGATACAGGCGCAGATGTTTCTGTGATCTCTTCTTACTGTTGGCCAAGAGATTGGAAGTTAGTAACTCCCCCAGGTACTCTCACAGGCATCGGAGGTGTCACTCCGTGTTTGCAAAGCGAATCTGCGATCAGCATCACAGGACCAGATGAGAAGAAAGCATTGATTCGTCCCTATGTAGTGCAAAAGCCCATCACAGTGTGGGGAAGGGATTTGCTTTCTCAGTGGGGAGTCAAAATTGAACTGGGTTTTTCGTAGGGACCACTGAAGCCCTCGGCACACTCAAACTAACCTGGAAAACTGACACCCCTGTCTGGGTTGACCAGTGGCCCCTACCAGACAATAAGCTGAGTGCCCTCAAAGATCTAGTAGCTGAACAACTGCAAAAAGGCCACATTAAGCCCACTAACAGTCCCTGGAACTCACCTGTGTTTGTAATCCATAAGAAAACCTCCAACACCTGGCGATTGTTACAAGATCTCAGAAAGATCAACGCAGTGATTGAGAACATGGGTCCCCTCCAACCTGGTCGACCCAATCTTTCCATGATCCCGAGAGACTGGCCACTTGTAATCATAGATCCAAAAGACTGTTTTTTCAATATCCCACTGCATCCAGACGACGCTCCTCGTTTTGCCTTTTCTGTTCCAAGTACAAACCTGCAAGAACCGCTCCAAAGATATCATTGGCTCGTTTTACCCCAAGGAATGAAAAATTCACCGACCATCTGCCAATATTTTGTAGCCCATGCACTGTCTCCAGTCCGTGAACAGTTCACACAATCAGTTATCCTCCACTACATGGACGATTTGCTCATCTCAGCACCAACACGAAAACAAATGGAAATGACTCGTGATTGTGTTGTTGCTGAAATCAAAAAGAGCGGGCTGGTGATCTCTGAATCAAAAATACAAGAGACTGCTCCCTGGAAATATTTAGGTTGGAAACTGACAGAACAGTCCATCACTCCTCAAAAGATACAAATCCAAACTGTTGTTCACACCTTGCAGGACTTGCAGCAGCTTTTAGGAGAAATTAACTGGGTCAGGCCTGTCCTTGGAATCACAGCTGATGAACTTGCTCCACTTTTTGATTTGCTGAAGGGAGACAATGACATCAGATCCCCCAGATCCCTCACTCCTAAGGCTCACAAGGCCTTAGAAGAAATCACCAGTGCTCTGCAGAGCAGGCAAGCACATTGCTGTGTCCCTGACAAACCCTTTTTCCTTGTAATCTTAGGAGAAAAGCTGAGACTGTGTGGTCTCATCTTTCAGTGGGATTCTTCTCACAAAGATCCGTTGTTAATAATTGAATGGGTTTTTATCTCATACAGGTCGCCAAAGACAATCCTCACACCTTTAGATGTCTCAAATCATCATCAAAGGTAGAACAAGGCTTCTTTCAATAGCAGGTCGTGAATTTGCAATCATCTCTCTGCCCATGAAGAAAACCTATTTTGATTGGGCAATGCAAAAATCAGAAGACTTGCTGTATGCCTTGCTCGATTTCCCAGGCATTTGTTCCATCCACTATGCAGCACACAAAATGATTAAAGCTAAATTATGCTACAAAGAAAAACCCCTGATCAGTGAAGAGCCTTTAGATGCAGTCACTATCTTCACTGATGGGTCAGGGCGAACGCACAATTCGGTTGTCACATGGCAAAA
Source organism: Progne subis subis (assembly GCA_022316685.1). Taxonomy (NCBI): domain Eukaryota; kingdom Metazoa; phylum Chordata; class Aves; order Passeriformes; family Hirundinidae; genus Progne; species Progne subis. The sequence continues at coordinate 43,833 of JAKJHU010000411.1, forward strand.
TAAAAGTACTAAAACCTGAGAACAAGATGTTCAAAAAGTTGAAGGTTCTCCCCAAATTGTTGAATTGGCAGCAGTTGTAAGAGCATTTCAGCTCTTTCTAGAACCTTTCAACCTGATCACTGATTCGGCATATGTTGCTAATGTTATTAAGAGAATTGAAGGATCTGTTCTAAAGGATGTGAACAACGACAAGTTGTGCCTTTGGCTCACCTGTCTCTACCAAATTTTATCACACAGAACTAACCCTTATTTTATTTCTCACATTAGAGCTCATTCGGGTCTTCCAGGATTTATGGCAGAGGGAAATGCACGAGCTGATGCATTGGCATCAGCTGCATCTGATGAGGAAGGTGCGGCAAGCATTGAAAATTCTACCTCAGTGCTTGCTGCAACCACCTTACCTAACACTGTTGAACAAGCCAAACTGAGTCATGCATTTTTTCACCAAAATGCACAGGCAATCAAACGAGATTTTCACCTTACCCTAGAACAAGCACAAAATATTGTACGAGCTTGCCCAAACTGTCAGCAGGTTCAACCTCTCCCTTCCTCAGGAGCCACCAGCCTAAGGGGGTTGGAAAGTCTACAGAAATGGCAAACAGATGTTACTAAATACCCCTCTTTTGGGAAACTTAAAAATATCCATGTCTCTATTGATACATTTTCAAATGCAGTTTTTGCTTCTGTACATGCAGGAGAAACAGCTAAGCGTGTTTGCCAGCATTTTTCACAAGCTTTCTCCTATTTAGGTGTCCCCCAAGAAATTAAAACTGATAATGGTCCTTCATACACCTCACAAGAATTAGCTGCATTCCTGAATGACTGGGGTGTTCGCCATACATTTGGCATTCCTTACTCTCCCACGAGTCAAGGAATGATAGAAAGAACACACCAAACTTTAAAACGCATTTTAGATCAACAGAAAGGGGGAGAAGACCAAGCTGCACCTCAAAAGAGGTTGAATAAAGCCCTGTATGTTTATAATTTTCTGAACAGCTCTGCAGAAGAGCCAGACCCCCCCATTTACAGACATTCCTTAAACAATAAGAAAGCAAAACTGAAAGAGCACCCCCCAGTTTTAATTAAAAACCTAGATTCAGGACAAATTGAAGGACCATACAATCTTATAACATGGGGGAAGGGGTTTGCGTGTATCTCCACAGAAAAAGGACTCCGGTGGATTCCAGCAAAGAACGTGAAACCGTACCACGCATCGAAGCCCGCTGAGACACCCACATCAGCCAGTACTGCTGCAAACCAAGAAGCAAGCACCCAGACCTGAGCTGCGCAGAATCATCGGGAGAAGATGATCTGCCAAAAGCAGCCCAAGAGAAGACTGAAGTTTTATCATTTGCGCGCATGCATGTTACTTTTGTTTTCTTGTTTTAGTTTTTGTAGTGAAGCTTTACCTGTAAGTCAACCTAAGACAAATGTCTGGGTTGCTTTAGCCAAATCTGCAGGCTCTGACACCATCTGTCTATCCGACACAAGCCCTGACAAAACTTTTTCCACCTGTTTAGTTGGAGTGCCTCTTCCAAAAGGTTTTGACAATGTTACTTTTGACAAATACTGGCCATATGATGATCATCACATATCCCCAACTCCCAGCCAAAGACACCAAACTTATATTGACAATTCTAAAGTTGATAAATCTGACCTCCAAGAGCTAGAAATCCTAGGCTCATTAACTATGAGCACCTGTTACTTCTTTCATTTCCGAGGAGAAAATGGCCCTCATTTAAATGTTACCCCTTATCACCCAGTTTATAGCAACATGACTTCTTGGTGCAATCAAACTAAGCTTCTCATATATGATGAGCCCCATGCAGATCATTTTAACAAACTTCCTATTCGGTTTCCTAAAGGGATTTGGCTCATCTGTGGAGATAGGGCCTGGCAAGGTATACCTTCAAAAATAGATGGTGGTCCTTGTGCCATGGGACAACTTACAATAATTGCTCCCAGTGTCAAAAAAGTAGTCAAAAAGAAAAGCAGGAGGATTAGATCCTCCTGGGGACATCAGTATGAGAGCAACTGTGATAGTGATTTCCATCCTTGGAACTCAGGAGAGTCAATTGCTGCTAGCATTTTCCTGCCTCAGCTAAGCTCCGCAATTGCCTTAAAACAGCTGAACAAGTTAGGATGCTGGCTCAGCAAAGAAGTAAATGCCACCTCTACTATGATCAGTGACTTGCTGACAGATGAAGAAGCAATCAGACATGCCACTTTACAAAACAGAGCTGCCATTGACTACCTTCTTCTGGCACATGGACATGGTTGTGAGGATTTTGAAGGTTTGTGCTGCATGAATTTATCTGATCACTCTGTTTCCATTCACAAACAATTGCAAGAATTGAGAGATTTAGCTAGCCAAATTACAGTAGATGACCCATCTTGGCTGGACAATTTGTTTGACGGTTTGAGCTTTGCACCTTGGCTAAAGGAACTATGTAAGATAGGTTTGATTGTTCTAATAGTAGTAATTGTAGTTTTAGTAGCAATTCCCTGCATACTTCAGTGTGTGCAAAAAGTAATGAGTAAGACAGTGTCTAGCGTTTTAGTTGTTAATAAGAACGGGGGAGATGTTGGGGAGGATGAAGCCAAAAAACCCTATAAATATGATTGCCTATATTCTGAGAATGTGGGACCTGTTAGTGAGATAGAATTGAAAGTAAGTTTTGATGATTGAGATGTATTGGATACTGGATGTATGGGAAAACAGTTATATGACCAGCTGAAGGTTACCTGCAGCCAGACCCAGGTCAAATGGAATGTTCTGTCTCACCCCCCAATGGTTCATGCCACACCTGTACCCCTCCCCTGAAGTATCAGGTATCTGTAACCTCATTGGCACAGATCCTGTTCCTGCCCACCTCAAGACCCCTTATCAGGGGTCTGCAGGGGTGGCTCGCTCTCTTGCTTTTGCTCCTCTCCCTCCTGCCCTTGGCTCCTTGCTCCCCTCCATTCCCTACCTTTCCCTTCCCCCACCTCCTAGGCCTTGCGCTGAGATGCAGCCTGGCAGCTCAGAGCAAGGCCTCACATCCCTTACAATAAACCCAATCTTCTAAAACCTAACTACAGAGATCTCTCGTTTACATATATCTATGCCGTCCTGGAGTCCACAACAACAGCGGGGACAAAAACAATTTCTACAATCCCCGTCCTTCCCAAATTTTCCCAAATGTGTGCACGATACCAAAGGCATATCTAGAGTCTGTGTAAATGGTCCCTCGGTCATCTTCAAGTAAGTCTAGCCCTCTCTTTAGTGCATATATTTCACAGCACTGCGCTGACCAATTACTTGGTAACTTTCCCTTTTCTAAAACTTCCATTTTCTCTCCCTCAATTACAGAGTATTTGTATGTTCCTTTCCCTTCCACCACTCGGGATGACCCCTCTGTGAAAAACACTCTCCCATATGGAAGGGGTGTATCCTCTAAATCTTCCCTCACTTTTGTTTGCATATCAATGAGTTCTAGGCAATGGTGTTCTATCTCTTCAGTGGGCTCGCCAGAGAGAACTTGGGCTGGATTTAAGCTTTTTGATGTTGTTAGTTCTAGGTTATCTGAATTTATCAGTATAATTTCATATTTTAGAATTCTAGAATCTCTGAGCCACTTTTGAGCTCTTTGACTTAAAATTGTTTTCAAATCATGTGGAGTATGTATCTTTATCTTTCCCTGTAATGTTAACTTTTGAGCTTCTTCTATTAAAATAGCTCCAGCTGCAACTGCTTGGAGACAAGCCGGCCATCCCCTAGCAACCGGATCTAACAGTTTTGATAAAAATGCTACAGGTTTTCGGTATCCTCCCCATTCTTGGGTTAAAACTCCGTATGCTATCCCTTCCTCAGTGTTTACAAACAAATCAAACTCCTTTTTAAGATCTGGTAAGCTTAAAACTGGTGCTGAGGATAATTTCTCTTTTAGATCCTGTAGCTGCCTCTCGTCACTCTCTGTCCAATTCATTGGTTCCTGGTCTACTAGTTTATCATAAAGAAATTTGACCCCTTGAGTGTACTTATCTATCCAGTGCTTGCAGTATCCAAACAGGCCTAGAAGTTTCCTTATGTCTCTCTTAGTTTTTGGAGGTGATATAGACACTATTCCTGAAATTCTTGCAGGGCTTAACCTTTTACTCCCCTTTCCGATTATGTGTCCTAAATAAGTGACTTCATTTTCTACAAACTGTAGTTTACTTTGAGATACTTTTAACCCCTTTTCTCCAAGAAAGTTTAGAATTTGTATACTTACATCTTTAACTTCTTTCTTAGTCTCCCTTGATATTAATAAATCATCCACGTATTGCAAAATTTGAACTCCTTCTTTGGGACTAAACTGTTCTAATAATGTTTCTAGGGCCTGTCCGAAGATATTTGGCGATTCCGTATATCCCTGTGGTAACTGGGTCCACCTTAGCTGTTGTTTCCTTCCCCTGTCTGGATGTTCCCATTCAAAGGTGAACCAATCCCTACACTCTTCTGCTAGGGAACATGCCCAAAAAGCATCCTTTAAGTCTATCACTGTGAACCAGGTATGCTCTCTTGGAATTTTACTCTGCAATGTATAGGGGTTAGGTACTACTGGGTGTCAAGCAATAGTTCTTTTATTTATTTCTCTCAAATCCTGGACTAATCTAAACTTTTCCTCATCTTTCTTTATGGCTAATATAGGGGTGTTATGAGGGGACATACACGGTTCTAAGATATTTTCTTTTAAAAGATGCTCAATTACTGAAGCTAGCCCTTTCTTTCCTTCTGGTGACATTGGGTATTGCTTAACTCTGATGGCGGGGGTATCTTTTTGCATTTCTATCTTAATGGGAGGGATATCTAAACACCCGTATTTTCCCTCTGTAGCCCACACTTCTGGATTTATCTCTTGTATATCCCCTTGGGTCATTTTCATGATATGCACAACCATTTTTCCATCTTTTGGGATAACTCCTACCCCAAGCTGCACTTGTAAGTCTCTGCCTAGTAAATTGGTTTCTGTATGTGGTAAATAAAGAAAATCAGCTACACAGTGCTTTGAGTTCCCTTTAATCTCTACTCCTTCAACTATGAATGCTCGAAAGGGCCTCCCTTCAGCCCCTAACACTTCACAAGTTTTTGTCCCAATTGTTACCCCTGTTGGTAATTTCCTTAAACTCGACCTATCAGCTCCTGTGTCTACTAAGAATTCATATTCTTTACTTTGGGGCCTCACATCAAAGTTTACTAGAGGCTCATCTTGTTGTTCCATTGGGTCCCCTATTTTATAGAGCCTCTGACACCCCTAATCCTGCCCTTTCAGCACCCTCTCCAGGGCATCTTGCTCCCTTGCAATAGCTTCATCAAGCGATAATTCCTTACAATCCCTTTTTAAATGCCCTATTTCACCACAATAATAACAAGTTCTATTCTCTCCTGGGTTACTTCTTTTCAAATTTACCCACGGTGGTACTATGGGTGACTTTGGTTCTTTAAATGAGGGTCTTGGTCCTCCCTCACTAGATTTCCAGGGGGAGTTTTTCTGGTTTTCTGCTACTCCAGTACTTTCTCTTGCTACAGATACCATAATGTGAGCCTTGGCTCTAGCGTTTTCTTCTTCTCTCCTCAGGTAAACTCTTAAGGCTTATTTTAATAATTCATTAATACTTTTCTCCTGCCAATCTTCAATTTTTTCTAATTTTCTCCGTATATCTGGCCATGACTTTGTTACAAACTGCACTTTTAGAATTACTTGTCCCTCAGGACTATCGGGATCTATGCTTGAATATAATTGAAAATTTCTTTTTAATCGATTTAGCCAAGTGGCAGGAGTCTCATCTTTTTCTTGGGACCCATCAAAAGCTAATTTAGTATTATTCCCTCTGGGGACAGATTCTCTTATACCTCTTACTATCAAGGACCTATAGTCTCTCATATTTTGTCTTTCTTCTTCTTGATTTGGGTCCCACCCGGGGTCAGCTATCGGTAATTTATGATCTCCAGGTGGCCCCAACCTATTTTCCCTTTCCCAGATTCTGATACTTGCTGTTCTGATCATTCGTATTTCCTCAGGGGAGAACAAGATGTTTAATATAGAATTCAACTCTCCCCATGTATAAACATTGGGCCCAAGGAATTGGTCTACCTGTGTGGCAATATCTATGGGATCTTCAACTAAATTTCCTAGCTCTTTTTTAAATCCTCTTACTTCAGAGGCTGTTAATGGGGCATTTACAAATCCTACTCCTCCAATTACTCCTCCCATAGGCACTTCCCTGAGGGGAAAAAGTTTTTCTGGCTTTAAGGCTTTTGACCTTGTGTTACAATAGGGTCCTTCACTTACATTATTAACTGATAACACTGGCTGAGTTACAAATTCCTGGGGAATTCCAGGAGAACGGGATGACTCACAGGAGTCTGCAGGGGTTTTGGTTAACTCCCAGTTAGGGGGTGTCAGGGGAATTGCTGTTGGTGAGGGGGAGGTAGTAAAATCTGTAGGGGGAGAAACAGAGGATGGTACTGTGGGAGGAAGGGGGGCTAGGGAAGAGGTTGTGTTTTGGGAAACTGAAGGGGTAATAACTGAGGCTAAGGAACTTTGACTATTGGAAGAAGGTGGCAAAGGGGCTGTTGGGAGAGAAGGGGGAGAAGGTACTAAGGACTGGGGAGGAGAGGTGTTAAGGGGGGGTGATGACGGAACCACTGGGGGAAGAGGAGGAGAGGGTTCTGAAGGAGTTTGAGTTTGACTCAGGGAAGTTAGTAGGGGAACTGGGACAGGATTTTGAGGGACTTGGGGCACCTCTGGGTAAATTGGAGGGGGTAAATGGTCTAAAGGGTCCCACCTTGATTAGTTTCTGTTCTTTCCTCTTTCTGTTCCTTTCTTTCACACTTTTCTTTTTCTTTTAATTTGCAGACTTTTATATTCTCTTTACTCGTGGCTCTCTTTTGCCAACAAGCAGCATAGGCTAACTGGTTTACGTCTGGATCTTCCTGAGTTCTTATGTAGTGGTTTAACTGATAGCACATCCACTCATCATGTGTTCCAAACCATGGCCAGTCTCCTGGTAATTTTAATTTTGGCCAGACTTCTGTGCAATAAAACACCATTTTAATCTGATCTAGTCCTTTTGTGGCCTCTAAAGAATCCCATTTAGCTAAAAGTTGTTCTAAGGGACTACCGGGTGGAATACTCTTTACTTTGTTATTCTCCTTTTGGGATTTCTTTTTCTTACTAGTACATTGTCCCATTTTCTTTAAACTGAAAAAAATTTCAAAGGTGCCTTCTTCTGACTGGCAACACAGGTTTTTTCAAGGAAAAAAAAAAAAAAAAAAATTTCTTCAGCTTTTCTCCCTTTACTTCAAATCTCCTGACTTAATTCTTGAACACTTCAACATAAAACTCCTAAACTTTATGCTTTTCTACTTTTTCCTACACTTTTGCTTTCATTTAGGGAACAAACTCTCCCTCTTTCTACTCACTTTCTCTAACCTTCTTCACTTTCTTGGACGCTCACACCTTACTTACACCAGGGACTCAGACTCTCTTCTGACCCCTTTGAGGTGAGTCCTAATGACCTCACCCCCTATGTACCCCCGCGCCTTGCCTCACCCTTGAGACTCTGGACACGCTTTGCGGCGCACGACAGGGTCCCTAGTACTGGCATCCCCTTCCGGGCCTCAGGACCTTCCCACGCCTGAGCCCCCGCCGGGCCGGACACCTTCAGTCCGAACCCCGGACTAGACTGCCCTGTCACTAGTACCGTCCCCCTCTTCACTTTTTGAAACGGAGGTAAGAGGTCAAGACTCCGCACGGGTTACCTGGGGGGGTATCCCTTCCTTGTTTCCAAGGATCAACCCCAGCAGGGCCCGACCCCTTTGCCTTCCACCAGGACTGTCTTGACTACTTCTCCCCAGCAAAGCAGCCTCGGCAAGAGGGATGAGTGTGTGTGTGCAGGATGCCCGCCTTGCCTCTACATTGACTCCCCACCCCAGTGTCCTCGGGCTATGGGTTTACGGCCTCCTCCCTGAGACCGTGGCAGCACACCCTCTCCGGTGCGTCTGGCTCAGTCCTGGGAAGCAGGGACTCTCATGAGCTCTCGGCACCCGCAGTGTTTGGGGACACCCTGTCAACCCTGGTACGGTTTTCCCGCCCCTCCAGGGACTCTAAACCCTCCTAGGCTACTCTAGCCTTTAAGGGGGGGGACCTGCCCCCAATGCGTGCCACTCACACTTTGTTTTCCCCTGCACGCCCGGGGGGGGTCTTTCTGCCCCTAAGGAGACGCCTCACTCATTAGTTTCTCTCGCTTCCCCCTTTTCCTGGTCGGCCCCCTCGCGGGAGTTCCGAAACCGCAGTACCGAGGGGTCCACACTCATTTCCGGGGGTCCGAGCTGCCGGCCCCCGACTCTTTCACACTCCCACTCGCACGTCTCCTTTACCCGCCGCCGGAATGCTCACCCTCCGGCGCTCCTCCTCGTTGCCGGTCCCAGGCTGCTCCCGCTTGTCCAGCTGTCCTGGAGGTCCGAAGGGCGAGCGGCCGTCCCGTCCTCGGTCCCTCTTCAGGCGTGGCCAGATCCCGTGGACAAGCCCCCAAAAATTGTTCTGGGAAAAAAATAAGAGAGAGTCAGAGACTTGCTGGTTTTGTATGTTTCTTTATTATCAAGCTTGGCCTTGGGGGAGAGCTTGCTTGCTCCCTTGGCAACATGGAGGAGGAGGTACACACAGCTTCGCTTCACAGCAAAGCTGGGGACTCCCACCCCCCCTCACGGGCTTTTTCCCTTGCCGGGGAGTCCGTTTCGCGTCGCTGATCAGGGGTCATCCAGCGATGGGGGACTCCTTCTCAGGTCACGGCGACTAAATAAAGCTGCTTCGGCGGACCCCCGTATTTCTTGCACTAGTCTAAAATGCAACTACAGTCCTGGATTTTACTTTGGTTCCCTGCTTTTCAGAGTCTCTTGTTCTTGGGCTGTTCCTAGAATTCCAGAGTTCCTCCCATTTGCATATTCAGACACTATCTGGCGAATGAGAGCAGAGATACAGGTAATAAGGTGAATTCTTTATTAACAAACAAGTAAATAAGGTGATAACTCAGTATTAAAACAGGAATAAGGCAAATTCTTTATACAGAAATAGCATTAATAATCTTAATGGAATTACTTAACAATTAAGTAACTAAAACATAGATTATTTTAATAGTATTTATTTATAACATGGGACATCACCGTGCTGGCAGCTCCAAGGTTCCCCTCTCTATGACATCGCAGTGCTGGCAGCTGGAATGTTCCATGCCTTGGACATGCTCCAAGGGAAGCGTCCAGAGCCACACCCAGTCATGAAACTGACCGGCCACTGAGCACCCCGGCCTGCGCTGATGTGCAAACCTCTGCACACAGCTCCAGCAAGGTCCTCCAGTCCACCTCCACAGTGCCACATGCAAGAGGGACATAGACTTACGGATCTCTGCTCAGAGCCCACAGGGAAAGGGCAGAAAAGAAAAAACACAACAACCAAAAGAACCCAACAACAAAACCCACCAAGAAAAAGGCCACTCTGCTCCCAGCACAGCTGTTACCTCCTTCAGAACTTTCAGCTGCACTAACACACAGCACAGGAGACTGCAAGCAATGACCATTCCTCAGGCACATCTGCTGCACAAGCAGCTTTAGGACAGCCTAGTGGAAGGACTCTTCTCATCCCAGTGGAGAATGCCCCCTTGTCTTTCTTCCTTTCTTTGCTAGAACCAGCTGCCCTTACTCTCCCAAGCACTCGCTTTTCCACCTCAGCCCTGCTACACAATTGCTACAAGCACCAGAACTCACCCAAAACTGCCTCTTGCTTGCCCACCCCCTACTCCAACACCCCATCCCCCCTTTCAATTCCCATCCCTCCCAACTTTCTCAAACCCAATCACACTGCAATCCCCACATTACACTGCTCCATGCCATGCCACGCCACACCACACCACACCACACCACACCACGACACCTCTTCAGGCCACCAAGTCCCCTGCAACCAGCCCTTGAACATTTCCAGCCATTCCAGGCCAGACGCAGCTTTTCTGCCCACTCTGACCCAGGGCCCCACCACCCTCCCAGGGAAAAAGTCCAGCCCCACACCCCAGCTCACCTTGCCTCCAAGAAGCATCAACACATTGCCTGTGTCCTGTTCCTGCAGGCCCTTGCCAACAGGCTCTCCCAGCTGTCGCCGAAACACACAAAGCAATCACGCGTAGAAAGGATATTTGCAAGGCAAAGGTTCTTCCGATTCCAGCTCACTGCTCCGAGAGTGGAGAGAGGAGGAGGAGGAGGAAGAGGGCCTCTTTGTTTATTCTTTACTTTTTATACATTTGCGGGTCTAGCGGAGATTAGCTTTTTGGGGTTTCCACCCCTCAGCCTCAGTGGCCAGACCAGCTGTCAGTTACAGTTGTTTTTCGGGTTAGAAATATGCAACGAAAGGACAAAGAATGAAAAACAAAGGATTTGTTTATGTTACATCTGTGGGAAAGGTAGAAAAACTGCTCTAATATTGTACAGTAACTAAAAGATCTGACTGAAACTATACTTCACTCTAGCCACCCCCCAGCTCTTGCTAGCTCAGTTATTCAGGGGTTTTAGGGAAATATATTTCAGAGAGACAGAATAGAGATTTCAAAAGAGTGGCTCTCACCCCCAGCTTCCGTCCAAGCTTTATTCTCGATGTGATGTTCCAGGAGGCCGAGGAGAGAGCGAGAACCAGGAAGAAACAGGGGTATATCTAGTTTTGGGCCAAGGAAAGATATTGGCCCTGAGCCAATAGGGTCAGGAGTAGGTATGATAGGGAAAAAGGGTTAAACTACATAACACAGGTTTCAGGGGGACTCTGAGGGGAAAAACCATTTCTCAGAGGAACACAACATCTCCCCCTTTTTTGTTTAAGGACATTAGAAGAAGAACATCAGGTTACACGGAATGTGGGTTTTCCCACCAATTACAATTGGTGGGGGAGTCAACCTGCTTTAGGTTTGCCTGCTCTATGTGGTTGACTTCTGAGGTAGAAGGTATGAGACTACTGATAGCCCTGAAAATCAAACAGCGTAGGATCCCGAACGCTATTGTTACAAGGAAAAGAATAACAAGAAATAACAGAATTGTTTTAACTATAGAAGTCCAGCACCCTGGAAGTCCCCAGCCTTTGAACAGTTCTTTGATCCAATCCTCAGATTCTTGCTTCACTTGTCCAATCAAACTGTTCATGCTTCAAAGGGCAGCATGGATGTTTGGAGCCTTCGAGGTCAGATTTAGGCAACACAGTCCTTCAAATTCCTGGCATTCATGTCCATGAAGTAACAAGAGATAATCTATAGCAGCACGGTTCTGAAGAGTGGCCTGTCTGGTAATTTCCTCATCTTCTAGGAGAGAGCTGATGGCGGTGGACGTTAAATTTGCTTGTTTGACTACCCAGCACTCTAGATGGCCCAATTCACCTAGAGCTTTGGCTGCTGCGACCCATGGAAGGAACAGGGACACAGCGACTCTTTTTGACTTGGCCCAATGAAAAATTTCTGAATTACAATTTGGATCCAATTGGTCAGCACTTCTCTTTTGAATTTTGTTTGCTGATTTGTTTTTTTGAGTCCATTCACCAATTAAAGTTTGGTTGGGTGTCAATACGGACAACCGCCCTATGGTACATGGCCCTCCTAAAAGCCAAGACGGAATTCCTGCCCATGATGGAATTCCTACCAGACAGGTGGACATAGGATTCTCTGTTGGTGCAGTGGACAAACATATGTTTTCCTGCTGAAGTGTCGGTGCCAGGGTCACCCAGACATTTTGACGTGGCTGAGGGATGATCCATGCAGCTGCCAGACTGTTCAGCAACAACAAGATGACAACTTGTATGGGGCTCATCACAGGGTTGAGTGTGAGGTAGGCTTTCTCTAAAAGGAAAAACAAACATTTTTAAAACATGTTAAAAGTTTCTGTTTCTGCCGGAAGGAGTCCACACCTAGGAAGATTCTTTTTCTTCCATCCGGCGATGTCTTCTTTTGGATGCAATGGCTACTTGCCTCTTATCCCCTTCTGCTGGAGCTGGATTTTTAGGGACAAAAGGTTTCACCCACTTCTGGGGAACCCACCGAGGGCCTGAGGGAGTGGCCACGCACACATAGCCACGACCCCAGGTCACGAGCTCATAGGGACCTTTGGTTTCCCAAGTTTCTGGATCCCTAATCATGACCGGTGGATGCTGAGACAATTTGAACTGATTGCCACTGTTAAAATGGCGTACCACTGGTGGACTCATGTTTTCAAATGAACAGTTCAGAAAATTGATGGTAAACATGGCTTTGCAGAGTTTCTCATGTGGAGACATCCACACAGTTGTACTACTCTGTCTAGCCAGGACCTGTTTGAGCGTCTGATGTGCTTGCTCAACCACAGCTTGACCTGTGGGGGAGTGAGGGATGCCAGTTTTATGTTCCACTCCCCACTGCTGGACAAACTCCAGGAACTCCTTGGACGTGTACACTGGGCCATTATCAGTTTTGATTTCTTTTGGAATCCCCAACATTGAAAAAGCTTGCACTAGGTGTTTCTTGGCATGTTCAGTCTTTTCCCCCGCATGGGCAGAGGCATACACTGCGCCTGAATGTGTATCAATGCTTACACGAACATATTTGAGGTGTCCAAAACTAGGAATGTGCGTGATGTCTGTCTGCCATACCTCACAACTGCCAAGGCCCTGGGGGTTAACTCCCATACCCATCGATGGCATCGCTTGGACCTGGCCGTTGGGACAGGTGGCAACAATGGCTCAAGCCTGGCTCTGTGTTAGCTGGAACTGATGGATCAGGCCTGGCACATTCTGATGGTACTGTTGGTGACTCAGCTTTGCCTGTTGGAAGATATCAGGCAGACGTGCATTTTCAACAGGTGCAGCAAGGGAATCTGCCTGACGATTCCCCTCTGCAATTTCACCTGGCAAATCAGTGTGTGATCTTACATACATCACATAGAACGGATGTTCTCAATGAGAAATTAAATAAATTAGCTTTGAAAGCAATCTGAAGAGATGTTCATTGTCAATTTCTTTGAGCACAGCCTGCTCTGCTCTGGACACTACCCCTGCCACGTAAGCAGAGTCTGTTACCAAATTAATTGGTTCTGAGAACTTCTCAAAGGCTCTTACCACTGCAGCTAGTTCAGCCACTTGGGGGGATCCCTCCACAAACTCCACATCAGCTTCCCAACGCTGAGTCTGAGGATTTCTCCAAGTCATCACCGACTTGTGGGAAGCCCCGGATGCATCCGTGAACACTGTGAGAGCCTTGAGTGGTCTGTGACTCCTCTTCTCACGAGGAATGAGGTGGAATTCCTCATGGAGCAACTTGTGAGATGGGGCATGGACTGTCCCCTGTAGCTGTCCAGAGATAACTGGAGACTGGCATTGCTCTGGAGCAAATGCTCAAACATCTCTTTGGTCAATCTCTTGGGAGAGTTCCTTCCCTCCTTAGAAAGTTTGACTGGAAGGTGAATACATGTAAAGTCACAACCAGCCAGTTCACACAATCTCACCCTTGCCTTCCGAATCAGTTGAGCTATCAACTCTTGTGGCTCAGTGATGGTCTTGGATCTTTGGTGAGAGAGGAAGACCCACTCTATGATCAAGAGTGAATCTCTCTGCCCTTCGATCCATTGAAAAATCAAACCATGCAAATGTGGCAGTTTCCCTAGAACAATGAATTGGAAAGGTATGTTTGGCTCACATCGATGAGCCTGCCTCTCTGATAAGGCCTTCTGTACCTTTTCGATTGCTGTCTTTGCCTCGGGGGTCAGTTCCCTGGGAGAAACCAGCTCCCTCTCCCCCTTCAATAAATTGAAGAGAGGGTCTAAATCTTCATTTGTGAGGCCTAGCCAAGGTCTTACCCAATTCAAAGACCCACACAAAGAGTGGAGATCTGCTAGGGTTTTGGGATTACACTCAGTTTCCAATTTGTGTGGAACAATGGTCCTTGCAGCTATTTGTAGACCCAGGTACTTCCAAGGTGGCATCCTTTGAACTTTATCTTCCTGCAATTGAAATCCAGCAGAGGTTAAAACCTTAACCACTAGGTCAAGCGTGTGTTGGAGTATAGAGTCATTGGGGCCACACACGAGTAGATCATCTACGTAGTGAAGGATGAGGGCATCCTTTCTCTTGGCACGTACCGGTGACAGTAATGAGGCTACGTACTGTTGGCATATGAAAGGACTAGATTTCAGACCTTGGGGAAGTACTTTCCAGTGATATCTCTTCATTGGGGCTTCTCAATTAATGGTAGGAACCGAGAATGCAAACCGTGGGGCATCTTCTGGGTGTAGAGGAATTTGGAAGAAACAATCTTTGATATCTAGAACAGCCAATTGCCAGTCTCAAGGGAGCATTGTTGGAGAAGGCATCCCTGGTTGGAGTGGTCCCATGTCCTCTATAATTTTGTTTATTTCTTGGAGGTCATGGAGCAACCTCCACTTGTCCTTTCCCAGTTTCTTTGTTACAAAGACTGGGAAATTCCAGGGGCTTGTTGTCTCTTCTAGGCGACCTTGAGCCACCTGCTCCTCCACAAGCTCCTCAAGCGCCTTGAGCTTCTCTCTACTCAATGGCCACTGTGCTACCCATCTTGGGTTATTGTCCAACCACTTTAGTTTGGGGGTAGGGCGCACCACAGTGGCTATTTCCAAAATTCCTGGGGTGTCTTAGGAATGACCAACTGGACTCCCCACTGTGACATGGTGTCTCTCCCCCATAAGGGAGCCTTATATTCAGCAACGAATGGACGGACATTTGCCAATTTCCCGGCAGGTCCCTCAATTTGCACTATGTTTTTTGAGATTTTTGCCATTGTGATTCCTCCTATGCCCTGAAGTTTGCCTGCCACAGGTTGCAACTCCCAATGTGATGGAGTTGCATGCTCTCAGGTATAACGGTAACGTCTGCGCCGGAGTCGAGCACCCCCTCCACGTGGAGGCGGTCTGACCCACGGGCTAAGTTACATGCCAGAGAAGGTTTGTTCTCCCCAACCACCGCTGCCCAGTAGACTTCTGGTGATTTTCCATTCGCTGGGACCTCAGCCGGAACAGGAATGGCCTGGGCAAGGACTTGCCCTCTACCAGGTAGAATGGTGGGTGCATGGAGCATGCCAACAGCATGAGGCCTGTTATCTTTCCCTTAATGGTCATGGGAGCTACCTCAACCTCCAAGGGTGTGTGTACTGTGTCCCCAATAACAAAATACTCACTGTTCGGTTCCATGTGGTTAACCTTCATGTCCTGTGAAATGTTTTGCAGGTCCACTGTAATTACTGTCCAATCAGTAGATCTGAAATGAAAACCTTTGGTAGTCACGAGCCTATATCGGCCTCGTGGCTGCCATACCTTGTTAGTTGAACATTTGACATTTTTATTTTTCTGTACCCCCACACCCTGTGATCTGCCCTCCCCTTTTTTTGTTAAGAGAGAGACATTTGCCAGGGTATGGCCTTGTAAATTTCTTTCGTGGCACGTCAAGGAGATAAAATCTGGGCCGTGCTGTGAATTCAGTTTTTTTGATTTTTTGACTTGCATTTCTGGTTTTCTGGGCAGGCCTTGGTGAAGTGTCCTGGCCTTTTGAAGCAGTGGCAGATGATGTGCTGCAGCTGGTCTGATGACATCGGTTGCCTCCTTGCTCCTGGTGCTGCAGCTGCCACAGGCTTTGGGTGTGTCAGTCCTGGATTCCTTTCAGGTGCACTGAAAAGTTCTGCTCTCCTGGTACAGGCTTCTATCATCTGTGTGAGACTAGGCGATGGGTCAAGGGGAAGGCTAAGAATGATTCTACGACAGGTCTCATTAGCATTCCTCTGAGCCATCTCCTTAATCAATTCTGCCTGTACCATTGGGTCTTGCACTTGTATTTCCACTTGACTTCTCAGACGGTCCACAAACTGCAAGAAATTCTCTGAAGGAAACTGTTTAATGTTAACATAACTGGTCTTTATCTCAGGTGATGTAATCTGATAAAAAGTCTTTTCTGCAGCATTACAGATCTTATCTAAAACTGACTTGGATAACAACCCAATTTGCTCATTCACACTAGATAAATCACCTTCACCGCACAAATGATCATGTGTGATGTCATTGTAATTGCTGTCCTGAGCATCAGGAGTTTGCTGAATTTCCTGCAATACTGTTTCTAAAGCTTTTTTCCATAATCCTTCCCATAGGTCATACTCTGAGGGGTTAATAGGCATCTGAATAAATCTTTAATGTCACTGGGTACCATCTCATGTGAACTGAAGGTAGCTTTCATCATGCCCTTAAATATTTCACTGGATCTCCCAAATTGTTTCTGCATTTTACACAGCTCTTTTTTATCTTGGTATGAAAAAGGCAAATGCTCTGTACGCACATGTCTTTTGCCTACATATACTACAGGAGCCACAGATGGAATGCCTTGCTGATCATTATTCTGAGTTGCTAAAAATCCTGCTGCTTCTCCATTGCCCAGGCAGCCAGAGGGTGTTGTCCCACCCCCTCCCTGGGGTCCAGCAACAGGCAGCTCTTCCCTCCTCCCCTGGGGCCCCAGGCTAGGCTGCTCCTTAGCCCTTGCTGCAGGGGGACCGCGCCCCCTCCGGTGCTGCCCGTCCCTATCTATCCCCGCAGCCACGCTGGCACTGGTGATTGCAAGGGACCCTCCCCCTTGGCGCGGCCGCTCAGAGGGAGGGGGAGGCACTGGGGGGAAGGGTGGGGTGGGGGATTGGGTGAGAGAGATGGGGTCGGGGCGGGAAGTGGGGGGAAGAAGGGATAGTGGGGAGGAGGAATACAATGCCGTCCACCATCAGGGCTGACCGCATGGTGCGAGCCCCCCAGGGCCTCATCCATGTGGCCAGAGCCTCGAGAGGAAAAAATTGCATCTTGTTGAGGGAAAACAGGTGGGAGAGGAGGGTATAAGGACGATGGGTGGGTTTGAGGAGCAGAATCCAGTATGGAATTGCTGAGTGGTTTTGCATGGCTGTCTGCTGTTTTCTACTTCTAACAACTTCTTGCGTACTTGTAAGAATACTGGAATAAACAAATAAATTTTGTTTTCCTGATTTTCAACTTGTAAAGTTATTAATTTTCCCACATCATCCTGTGAAAAGTGCATATTATATGGCTCTACGCAAGATATTTACTATATGTGTTGTGTTGTGTTAATTGTTGGTGTTGTATTAATAGTTTGATAGCATAGTAAATGAAGTTTTGTAGTTAAAATGTAGTTTTTATGTACCAACCACAGGAAAATGTAAATCTTTCAGAGAAAAAAGAATTTACTACTTCCTTATCAGAAGAGACCAATTTCTCCTGCCTTGCTCAGCCCTGTTGACGCCATGGAGATTAAAAGAAGAAAGTGATACTAATCAAAGACAACTCTTTGTTTGAATGGAATTTATACATCATGTATGAACTGTATGAATATGCAACAGGCTATTGCTTTTAAGAGGTAATCCTTTGTTAGCAGGGGTCCTTCTCTGAAGCTTTTCGCTTGGGAGGCACCCAGACGTCTGAAACTTTGTTTTTATTGTCTCGTATTATCCTAACTCTAAAATTGTTCAATTTTTTACTCTAATTCTGTTTTTATAACCATCTTATTTACTATTAAACGTTTCATATTTTAAAAACAAGTGATTGGTGTTTTTCACAATTATAGTAGCAGAGGATGGTTAAAACACCTCATTGCCGGTGCCTCAGTGGAATCAGGGTGAGGACGGCGCGCCCTGCCCAGTTGGCAGCCTCGCTCTGTGTTCCCCTGCTGTGACAGACAGATGCAGGTTACAATCAATGGACAAAAGGAGGCAATAAAACAAAGAAAAGGGAAAAGATTCCCTAAAACCACGGTAGTTAGCCCCTAAGGCTAAAGTGTACATGAAGACAAAGACCCAAGGACAAAGGACAGGTAAGTACTGGTTTGGAGGGGCGGTTAAGGAGGGGATGAATGTGTGTGAATGAGAGGCAGCTGGTTATCCCAGAGCTGCTAAGCGAGTGCGGAGTCTCCTACGCTGCATTTCCCTTCTTTCGCGAGAAAAACGCCCAGTGAAGAGACGAAGCGGGTGATAAGAAGAGCAAGAGAATCCCCCCCAGGGAAACTGGGACTGAGTTTTAGAGAAGGGGTGGGACCCCTAGGAAGCAAAAAGGCTGCTGGATTGAGGAGTTATTGCCCAAAGATCATCCAGGACTGAAACCTGCTGGGTTGAGTGTGAAAGAGTGTGTAAAAGTGAAGGAGGAATGAAGTAAGAGTAGATGGAAGAAAGCACATGTAATGTTGACTGTTATATCTCCTTAGAGGGAGGTGTATTGTATTTGTGTGGGATAGAAGGGTTTTTTGTGTGTGTGCATAGATAGAAGTAAGTGGTCTTTAGGTTGTAAGAGGAAGTGAAAAACGGAGGTGGGGGACGAATAGATAAAATCTTGAAAAAAATGGGACAGAAAAACAGTAAGTTGGATACAAGGAAGAAAAAAAAAAAAACGGTGTAAAATAATTACCAACAGAAATACCTCAAGATAGCCCTCTCAGCATTATGTTAGCTAACTGGGATAAAAAACCCTTGTACAAGGAGAAAGGAAAAGGTCAAGACGATACAATTTTGCATGATAGAATGGGCAGAGAAGGAAATAAGATCTGACCATGTTTATTAGCCCAGATATGGCTTTTGAGAACTGGATTTGTCAGGCTCTAAACGTATTTGTAAATTCAAAAGAACCATTTAATCCTGAAGAAAGAGAATATGCCACATGTTAGACGAGATTTTAGGAGAATAAAAATCTTTAATGTATCAGAAACCCCCCAGACGAAACAAGAAAAGAAAAAGGGGAAAGAAAAGGGAGGGGAACAAGAAGAAAAGAAGGAAAAACACTGGGATCCTTTGCAGGCTTTGCCCCCTCCATTCCCACTCGCGTTCCCGCCGTTCGCGGCCGAGGCCCCTGTCCCGGGTCCCGCTTCAGCCCCACCTGCCGCCAGTGCCGGCTCGCAGCCCGCAGCAGCCCCACCTGCCCCGGTTCCCATCCCAAATGTGGGCTCACAGCCAGCAGCGGCTGCGCCGGTCCCCGCATACACCCCATCCCCGGCCCCGCCAGTGAATTCATGTGCCCCGGCCGCCTGGTCCGCGGCTGCCCTAAGGGCCATGCCGGGGGTCCCTCCTGAAGCGTGGTCTGGGGCCGCCGCCCCGACCGTGCCGGGGGTCCCATCGGTCCCAGCCGTCCTATCTCCGATCGCTTCCCCCACTGCCCGATCCCCGGCTGCCCTGCCCGTGCCGGCTGCGCTGGGCGTTGCTGCTGCTGCTGCTGCTTTGTCTCTGCCGGGAGCCGCTGACTCAGCCGCCACCAGCCCCGTGCGGGCTGCCCACGCTCCCCTCTGGTATCCCCAGAACCGCCCCCTCCTCTGCTGGTCCCGGCAGCAAACCCCGCCTATGCTCTGCCCTTGGAGGACCAAGCCTCGGCGCTGTGCCCTCCCCTCACCGCCCTTCCTGCCCCGAGCTCCATGCCCTCGGTAACCACAGCTACTGCTCAGAGGAACGACTTCCCCCTAGAAATGCCTTATCTAAACACTAGAAATTCACTTAAAAGACAGCCCTCTCTGGATTCTTTCTCAAAACACGGGAAAAAGACTGCAGAGGATGAAAACCAAAAATGGGATAAAGAAATTAGTCTATTCCCACTGAGAGGGGGGAAATGAGCGTTAAAAGATACGTTAACACCATTGCAAAAACTCTTGAAAACTTATGGTTGAAAGGAATGAATCCCTCAAACCACACCTTTAGTCTTTAAAATCCATAATGTTCATCCAGGGGAATGGGTGCTAGTAAAAACCTGGAAAGAACAATCTTTAACTCCTCAATGGGAAGGTCCTTTTCAGGTATTGCTGACGACCGAGGCTGCGATCCAAACCAAGGAACGAGGGTGGATCCACGCCAGCAGAATCAAAGGACCTGTGGATGAACCTAAAGAGTGGACGATTGCATCTGAACCGGGTGATACAAAATTGACTCTTAAACGGGGACTGGGTGGTAATGAACTGGGAAGACCCAAATAGTCCAAGAAACATACCCAGGATCACACCTAATTGGGAGATAAGGCCAAGCTTATATCAGTGGTTTCAAGTACCTCCTGGACAAGCTTTGAGACGCCTCTGATACCCTCCTTGGGGAGGAATACTTCCACTCCAAACAGGAGGATCAGGACTGTTTTGGACAGAGAACTCTTGTATTCACGCCTTAGCCTGTGATTTATGCAAAGAGGAAGAGGAGCTGCAACTTCCATCAGTGCCAGACCAAATACCCTGTTTGATCCACCCAAATACCAGACATGCTAGCTGGGTTAAATGTAAATGTTTAGATTGTGGGAAGAATTGATATGATAGTTCACACAATCGACGCTCTCATTGCAGGAAGTGTCAAGGGCCAAATCGATCTCCTATCCAGGCAGAATTCGAAGAAACTGAAATAATAACTTTGTTTTGTGGATGGGAATTATTAGTGCCTGTTGAATGGGAGATACCTGAAGAATGGTGGGAAACGACAGTTAAGGAGTGTCAGAAACAATTTGTCTGGAAATTAGCTAAGAGGAAGTGACAAAGGAATAGAGGGCAAGACCAGATTGGCCTCTGTATTCGCCACCAAGAAGACCAAATACACCTGCTGTGGGTTGCAACCCCATAGGCATGGGAGGTGGGAGTATAAGCCATACTGGACCTCTGTTACTCCTTTTTCTGTCACTCAATTTTTGTCTTCTCCCTTTTGGGATATCGACAAGGCCATGCTACAGATGTTACCAAAAGCTGTACATGGAAAGACACCGAGGTTCTTTTTTCATTTCTCACACTCATGTCAACAGCCACTGTTATAACCCATCCAAATTAGGTAATTGCATACATAAAAGGAAGAAGTACTGGATTGCAGAGAACTTAGGAACAAGTAGTAGCAAGATGGGAAGTCAGTGCCCAAAAGAGGAGAGATGGATTTGTTTTACCTACATTACTGGGCACAAAGCACAAGATTTAGTAAAAGAGCAATTGATAAGCAAAAAGGCTAAGTCAGTACAACCACCTAAGCCTGTGCCAATTTCAATCAATGATTTGTTTACCAAACTTGAACAGCAATTAGAAACAGAAATAGATATCTCAAGGATAGGTAAAAATCAGTTTGTAGAATTGGGGGAAAGAAAAAGTAAGGAACTTTACATAACCAATTGTTGGGTCTGTGGAGGGGCTTTGATGTCAGAAGAATGGCCATGGAAAGGCAGCAGCTTAGGCCCAATTGAGCTTTTAAAATGGAACCAAGTGAGTAGAAGTGGAGAAAACAGACCAGAAGGGTGGATTTTAAGCTCAACAGTGATAGGGGAAGAATGTCTCTGGCACACTGGGAAAAGGTTCCTTCATGAATTAGGAAAAACACCCTGTAAAAGACATAAGGTGAGTAATGGAACTTCTGTATGGTGGGTCCCAGAAACACCAACTGTGTATTGGACCTAAGAAAAAGCAAAAAAAGTGAATTGTAAGTATGATAAAAAACCAAAACTTTTTCAATGTAATGATACAGGTAAAAATCCTCACTATGGCATCCCGGAAATTTCCAAATTTTGGGAGAATATAGATCAACAACAATTTAACTATTAGAAAGCTCCAGACATCTTATTTTGGATATGTGGAAAAAGAGCATACCCAAAACTCCCCCCTCAGTGGAAAGGGAGCTGCACCCTGGGAATTATACAGCCAGGATTTTTTCTTTTACCAGGACCTGATGGGGATCAATTAGGGATACCAGTTTATGAGGATCTAAAGAGAAACAAAAGAGAATTGATTGGAGGATTCCAAAAATGGGGAGATGAGGAATGGCCCCCTGAACGCATGCTGGAAACATATGGGCCAGCCACCTGGGCACAAGACGGGAGTTGGGGATATTGAACCCCAATTTATATGCTACATTGTATTATAAGATTTTAAGCCGCTGTAGAGATAATAATGAAGGAAACTGGTCAGGCAATGGAATTAATATCAAGGCAACAAACCCAAACAAGAGCAGCTGTGTATCAGAATAGGTTGGCTTTAGACTATCTATTAGCTGAAGAAGGAGGTGTTTGTGGAAAGTTCAATACATCAGATCGTTGTTTAAAAATAGACGACAATGGAGATGCTGTCCTGGACATAGTCAATGATATCAGAAAAATCGCCCATGTACCAGTTCAAAAGTGGGAATCAATGCTAAATACTAGCTGGTGGGATAATGTGTTAGGAGTAGAATGGCAGAAAAAGTTAGGCTGCTTCTTTTTATGTGCTACAGCTGGTCTAATATTTCTTCCTTGTTTGATCCCCTGTTTTATTAGGCTCATCCCCAGTGTAGTACAAGGCATGCAATAAGTGAACATTGACCAATAGTTGCCTACAACAGCACCACCACAAAGGATTATGGTGTTAAAGAAACAAAATAATATAGAAGACCCCTTCAAAGAAGCGAGATTGATTTGTGAAAAAAATGAGCGAATAATGAAGGCTAGAAAACAATGAATATTGCTCAAGCCAAATTAATTATAAAAAGAAAGAGGGAGAATTGTGAAAAGTGCATATTACATGGCTCTACACAAGATATTTACTATATGTATTATGTTGTATTGATTGTTAATGATGTATTAACATTTTGATAGTATGGTAAATGTAGTTTTGTAGTTAAAATGTAGTTTTTATATGCCAACCACAGGAAAACATAAATCTTTCAGAGAAAAAAAGAATTTACTACTTCCTTATCAGAAGAGACCAACTCCTCCTGCCTCGCTCAGCCCTGAAGACGCCATAGAGATTAAAGGAAAAAAGTGACACTAACCAGAGACAATTCTTTGTTTGAATGGAATTTATGCATCATGCATGAAATGTATGAACATTCAACAGGCTATTGCTTTTAAGGGATAATCCTTTGTTAATGGGGGTCCTTCTTCAGAGCTTTTTTGCTTGGGGAGGCACCCAGATGTCTGTAACTTTGTTTTTATTGTCTCGTATTGTCCTAACCCTAATTGTTCAATTTTTTACTCTAATTCTACTTTTATAACCATCTTATTTACTATTAACTTTCAAATTTTTAAAAAATAGTTATTAGTGTTTTTCACAAGGTACGTAAGACTTGTAGGCCTCCTCTGCCCAGAAACCCATTGAACAGTGATGAAGACAGGAAATAGGAGTCCTACCAAGGGTTCATTTATCACATTTGCATTGAAAAGGTAGAAAGGTCAGAAAGAGGAAGACTTCTTTACTTCCTCATTTTGGGGATCCCTCCCCAAGAAAAGGACCACCGACACATTTCAAAGAACAAACTATGCATGCTTAATAGCTTTTGAGCTAATTACCATACGAAGCGGGGAATGGGATGTACCAGAGTTATGAATACACATTTGTGGTTTGGGTATTTAATACTTTTGTAAATAAAAGGACTCTGTGATCACCTGTAAACTGCAGTGTGAATTTGGGAGCTATCCCGCACGCTGCCCGGTGTTGTAATAAACATACACTTTCTAACTTTAAACTGTTAGAGAGGTTTTGTCCGTCACAGTTGGGTATCAATACTAGATCAGTACTCACATTTTCTTTAATAAGTCAAGATGACCTTGCTTACATAGATTCTGCACAATGACCAGGGATTGGACAATAAGGTTGCCACCTCTCCACTCCACTGGCCAGGCTAGAAGTCCATCAACTGCCCCTCATCAGAGAGGAATGTGAAAACAACCACTTTGTTTATGTTACAAGCATGAGAAGGCCCCACTACAGAAATGTCAACATTCACAGAAGGCTAAAACTCAGGGCCAACAGCCAGCCCGTTCTGATACACCGCCACCCTGGTTTGGGATAATTGCTTTGCTAGTAGCTCCAGGGCTCTTGCTGGTTTTTTAGTGGGTTTTTTTTGGTTTTTTTTTTTTTTTTTTACAACTGTTTGCAATTTAATATTACAGTTCAACATATATATAGAGGTTCAGTATCCCCAGCTTCCATCCTGAGCCCAGGTAGTGGGTCTGTATTATTCAATAATTTTTTCTGGTGGCCATTCTTCATCTCTCCAAGTCTGAGTCCCTCCTGTTAGATCTCGTTTCCATTTTCAGTGTATTTGCTCTTATAGTGGTTTTCCCAATATCCTGTCTTGTGGTTTTTGGTAACAAAAAAATCCTGGTTGTATTATCCCAATGGTATAACTGCCTCTCCAGTCCTTAGGTAACTTACTATAGGCCCATTTCCACAAATCCAAAACATACCTTCTGTAGCGTCCCTGTCTATTGTGGTCCTTGGGAGGTTTTCCCAAAATGTCTTTAGATTTTCTACCTTCTGGACAGGATTTCCTATGCTCCTATTGCACTAAAATAACCCTGATTCCTTTACTGTACAATTATTGTTATTAAACGGACTCCAATATTTATTAGGTGCCTCCAGCCACTACCAATTAGCTGTAGAGTTTGTGGTATATACCTTCTCACAGGGAGTCTCTCCTACTTTGGTTTTAGATGTATTCCTTTTTTGGGGGGGGAACAAACACTTGTTCCTTACCACTGAATCTGTTAGTACCCATTCTTTAGGACTGTCTTCTGGTTTGGTAATTTTACTTCAATTCCATTTTAAAATTTGCTTAACCTCTAGCCCTGCACACCTCTATGGCTGCTGTTTTGTCATATGGGAACTTTCATAAATCTTGCAATTAAAAACATTTAATTCAGTTGCTACTTGCTACATCAAGTCTAAAAATAAATATTGGCTCAAGGTGGGAAAATTTAATTCAGACACCTTCTTTTTTAGGTTCTCACAGAAATCAGAATCCAGGTTTTCAGGCTGTGTTGTTTTCTTTATAGTTTTTATTGCCTTTTGAACTCAACTTTCTT
This sequence comes from Progne subis subis, assembly GCA_022316685.1. NCBI lineage: Eukaryota > Metazoa > Chordata > Aves > Passeriformes > Hirundinidae > Progne > Progne subis. The sequence goes on from JAKJHU010000411.1 coordinate 68,674, forward strand.
TATACTGATCCTGTACTCCCCTGTTATTAGTATGTCCTTACATTCCTGATTTGGTGAAACATATATATTCCTCTCCCCTGGGACATACATAGCTGCTAATTGAGCTCCCTTTTTCTTTGTTTTGGCCTGTCTAAAATTCTTGTCCACTCTCAGTACGTTTTTGCAACTCCTCCTGGGCATAGTATTTTGCATTCACACGAGTGTTTGCTACTGTGGTGGATATAAAGCCTCGTCCATATCGGACAGTTTGATAACACTGGGTGCATGACCCTGCCCAGGCCGGATTTAGACTCAAGGTAGTAATTATGAGTAGGGGTCCAGTATAACGTGCCCTTCCATTCCAACAACCTATTGGGTTGCCACCAACAGTTGGGGTATTACCCTGGTTTTTCTGAGTTTTTAAAAGCCTTTTGAACTTTCATAAATGGAGTCAGATCTTTTTAGTTACTGTAGAATATTAGAGCAGTTTTCTACCTTTTCGCACAGATGTAACATAAACAAATCCTTTGTTTTTCATTCTCTGTCCTTTGTTTGCATATTTCTAACCTGAAAACAATTGTAACTGACAGTTGGTTTAGCCACTTGGCTGAAAGGTGAAAAACCCCAGAAGGCAATCTCCTGCTAGACCCACAAATGTATAAAAAGTAAGAAATAAAACAAAGAGGCTCTCTCTCCGCCTGGATTCAGCTTTGAGCCGGATCGGAGAAGGACCTCTGCCCTGCGAAAATCTCTTGTCTGCATGTGACTGCTTTGTGTGTCTCGGTGACATTGGGGTCTGCATCTTTTTCATGGCAAGGGTAAGGGTTAATCTTGTCTTGCCCCCTGATGTTGCTTTTTGGTTTTTTTTCACCCACTGACTCTTTACTCTCTCTTAATTCTTTGTCTTTACCTGGTAGGTTGTCAAGGTCACACTCCACTCTTTTAAAATCTGGTTTTGCCCACAAATTGTGTTTAGTCTTGTTCACCCATAGCTTCCACTATTTTTTATTATCCTGGTGTACTCTACCTGTTGTCACTAATATTTTCAGTGCTAGATCTGTTTCCTTCTGGATCTAACTTTCACAACTCAAACAAAGGCCTCTCGGAATCCTGGCTCCCGATAAGGGGGCATACCACAACTCTCTACATTCTATGTACCTAAAACAGCCCCAGGGGTTACAGTCACAATTCAGGCTGGTACATTCTACTTCTCTTGGTGTTAGGTGGTTCTTTTTAGGATGTCTCCTCGACATTCTCTTGCCCTTCTTTTCCAAGGTTATTTGTAGATCCCTGGGCTGTGAGGTGACTTTCCACTGCGGCCATTGGTGGTTCCACTGGTTCTTTGACTTTTGATGTGTGAATCCACCCTTTCTTTGCTGTTCTCACCGATGTGTCTGTTGTTAAGAGAGTTAAATACAGACCTTCCCATTTTGGGGTTAAAGTCTCTTCTTTCCAGCTTTTAATAAATACTCAGTCTCCTGGTTGTACCTTATGAATTTTAAACCCCAGTGGTCGCGTTTGGGCTAGCATTCCTTTTTCCTTTAACTTGGTCACATGCTGTCCAATTGTTTGGATATAATTTCGAATAGATCTTTCGAATAGATCTTCAATCATTATTGATGTTTGGGGTATTTCCTGGGAATATGGCATTCCATAAAGCATTTCATATGCTTAAAGCCCCGTATCTGCATTGGGAAGTGTTCTTATGTTAAGCAAGGCTAGAGGTAAACATTTTAGCCATGACATCTTAGCCACAATCATTAATTTGGTTAATTGTTGTTTTATAGTTTGGTTCATCCTTTCCACCCTTCCAGAACTCTGAGGGTGCCAAGGAGTGTAATATTTCCAGGAAATACCCATGGCTTGTGCTACCCCGTTAATAACACTAGAGGTAAAACGGGGGCCCTGATCAAATTCAATGGCCCGAATAACTCCAAATCGGGAATTAATCTGTTCCAATAGTATTTTAACTACAAATTTGGCAGTGGTCCTTGCAGCTGGGCAAGCTTTTACCCAGTGAGTGTTAGTTGGACTACTAGTACTAAAAGATGCTTCCATCTACAACTTTCGGAAGCTCAGTATAATCCTCTCGAACCCTCTTAAAGGTCGGTATGCTATTTTTCTACCCCCTGTCAGAGTTTGTCTCATTACCTTCTTGTTAACGTTCTGACAGGTAAGATGCCCTTGTGTTATTTGTGTGGCTATTTTAGAAGTTCTAATACAGCCATAATACTTTAAATAATTATCACACAAGGCCCTTGCTCCCCAGTGAGTGCATTCATGTAATTGGTTTAAAATCCTTCATGCACAGGCCTTGGGCAAATATTCTCTTCCGTCCAAGAGTACCCATTGCCCCCTGTTCTTTCTTAGCCTCTAATTTTTTTAATAGGTTCCTCCTCCTGAGAGCTATAAACTTTTGGCAGCTCTTCCCAAAATTTTTGTTATGGTATTTAGCTGAATTGGTGGGGGTTTGTTTGTTAGGTTGGTTTTTGGTTTCGTTTGTTTGGCTGGTTGTTGTTTTTGTTTTTGTTTTTAATTTAAAAGCTGGGTTTTTTCACAGCCCAGTCAGCTGTGTTATTTCCCCTTGCTAAGTAGCTCATTCCCCTCTAATGGCCTTTTACATATATTACAGCTATCTCTTTTGGTCTCTTTAGTGCTTCAAGCATTGTGAGTAACAGTTCTTAATGAATCAACCTTTTCCCTTGGGTGTTGATCAAACCTTTTTCTTTCCAAATCTTCCCAAAGGTATGTACAATCCCAAAAGCATATTTTGAATCAGTAAAAAGAGTCCCCACTTTGTCATTTTGGAGTTCTAAAGCCCAGTGCAAAGCATATACTCACAAGTCTGAGATGACCAGCTGGAACTTAATCTTCTCGTCTCTATCGCTAGCATATTTTTTCCATCAACAACTGTACACCCTGATCTTCACTTCCCTTCCCTTCTAACGCCCTCGATGAACCATCTGAAATATTTCTCTCCTTCAGATAATTCCATCTCACTTAGATGAGGGCTTATTTTTGTTTGTCATTCAATTAACTCCACACAGTCATAAATCAGCTCCTCAGTTGACTTCCCATACAAAAATTGAGCAGGATTCTGGGCAGGAGTAACCTTAAGCTCCAGTTGGGGGGACTGTATCACGATAGCTTCATATTTTAAAATCCAGATATTAGTAAGCCACTTTTCTGCTTTCTGATGTAAGATGACTGTCACGATGCATGAAGTCGTACAAACGGGGGTTGTGATGGTTCGTCTACCGATCTCAGAGTGCAAAACACAACACAGAGGGGATTTCAGTATTAGTCAAAACAAATGCCAAAAGTAAAAAAAAAAACAAAAAAAACCCCCCACCTTTTATTGATTGACCACAACAAATGCAATAGAGGGATTAAGAGTGAGAGAAAGAGATAGAGAAAGAGAAAGAGGGTATATAGCTACCAAACATGGAGACAAAATCTTCATGTTCCTGTCGATGGATCTGCCTGTCACATCAGGGAGAGTCTCTCAAAATCTCTGATTAACTCAGGGGTTCTTATTATAGTCCTCCATTGCAGGAGGAAACAGGTAATAAGAATAAGTCAATTGAAGCCACTGAGCAGGAACAGGTAGTCCATGTTCTCGGCAGTAAGCGAGAGCCATTGTCTTCTTGGTCCAACGACCACACCTGCAGGTAAACATCACGCTTTGGTAAAGTCAGCCCCCACCCCCCATATTGGGGTTGTAGGGGTCTCATGTCTCAGTCCTTGAGAGGGGCTTTCTACAGAGGTCTCAGTCCTTGGGAAGGGGTTTCAATCTCCATCTGTCACGGTGGTTGTGGAGCAGATGAGGGATCTTCTGTGGGGATCACCAAAGTTACCCCAGAAAGTCCACTTGGCCAAGAGGTGGGGAAATTCATAGGCTATTGTCGTGAAGCAGGGACCGTACAGCAGGTGTAATCTTCAAGTACAGAAACTGCCATTACACTGCTCAAAGCCAGTGTACCGTGGTGTGGTGACACAGGAAAATGCACCTGTGGATGATTGGCAAGCATCCACCTCGAGCAGACCAGAACTGCAGTGGGATCCTCAGGGTCCTTATGATGATCGTGAGGCAAATGAGGGGAACTTCAGACAGACTCATACACCAAGTCCAGGGTGCTCAATGGCCAGTCAGTTTGATGACTGGGTGTGGCACTGGACGCTTCCCTTGGAGCGTCTCCAAGGCATAGAATGTTGGAGCTGCCCCCAGCCATGGTGTCACAGAGAGGGGAACGTTGGAGCTGCCAGCATGGTGATGTCCCAGAGAGGGGAACATTGGGGCTGTGTCACTCCTGGCCTGGCCCCAAGAGCTCTGGCTGCACCTGGAGGAGACACCAAGGCTGAGCTGGGAGGGAGGCAGCAGGATCATGGAGTGCAGGCCCCTGCCCTGCACACACAGCACAAGAGTGGCTGCATGGGCATTCCCTTGGAGCGATGTCCAAAGGCTCCTGGAGCTGTGGCTGCCTCGCAGCTGTGAGCATTGCAGTGGCCACAGAGCTCTGGGGAAAGGTCCCGGCCCTGGCTTGGGGCTGGGCCAATGAGCCCAGGGAGCAAATCAACTTGCAGCTGCTGCCCCAGAGCAGGGAAGAGCAGGAATTGCTGGCTGGGAGAGACTCTTGCCAAGGGCCTGCAGCGCCAGGACACAGGCCATGGCTGGACACTGCTTGGGGCCAGGGTGAGCTGGGATGTGGGGATGGACTTGTTCCCTGGGAGGGCGGTGGGGCATTGCAAGGTAAAATGTAAAGCGAAGATTAAAGTCTGAGTGGTTTTATGATAGTTGGGAGAGGTAGGGATGATGAAATGAGGGGCAGTGAAATGGACCAACACTTACCAATATCACTCCAAGTCAAATGCTGTAATCAGGCTAGAAATAGAAATAAAGTAAGGAGGAGAAAAGATATTGAAGAAATGCAAGCTTAAATTGAAAAATTGAAAAATTTGGAAGCATGTAAAAAACAAAAAGTCAATGGGTTGACAAGAAGTGCAGGGAGAGGGATGGAAGCTTGCCCAATCAATCTTCATTGAAATTGCAAGTTTATATTTCCTTTCCTGAAAGGAAGTATTTTCTCTGAAATCTTTAAAATAGGAAACAAAGTCTAACTCAGGAAAGGAGCTATGATGAGAAACAGTGCGAATGAAAACTGACGAAATTTGGAACCGAAATGAGTGAGGCCACATGGACTGAGATGAAATGAGGGGCAGTGAAAAGGGCCAACACTTGCCAAATATACACCAATTCAAATGCTGCAATCCATCAAAAAATAGAAAAAAAGCAAGGAGAGGAAAAGATGTAGAAGATATTCAAACTTAAATTGAAAAAGGGAATATTTTGAAAGCACATAAAAAGAAAAAGTGAATGGGATGACAAGAAGTACAGGGAAAGGAAGAGAAGCTTGACCAATTAATCTTCATTGAAATCTTGAATAGAGAGAAGTGAGTCTAGCAAACGCTCAGGAAAAGAGATATGCTGAGAAACAGTGCGAATGAAAACTATGGGAAAATTTGGAACTGGAATAATTGAAACCAAATGGTCTGAGATGAAATGAGGGGCACTGAAAAAAAACAACACTTGTCAAAAGTACTCCAATTGAAATGCTGAAATCAGGCAAGAAAGGAAAATAAAAGAAGAGACGGAAAGAAATTGATAAAAAAGCAAGCTTAAAAGAAAAAAGGGAAAATTCACACAGAACATGAAAAGTAAAAAGTGGGTGGGATATCAAGAAGTGCTGGGAAAGGGACGGAAGCTTGCCCAATTAATCTTCATTGAAATCGCAAGATTTCATTCGGTATCTGAGAGGAAAGTCGCCCTTTCATGAAAGGGAATGAAATCTTTAATACAGAGAACAAAGTTGAACAAACACTCAGGAAATGATATATAATGAAACTGCGAATGAAAACTAATCGAGAAAATCTGGGATCGGAGACCAATGGACTGAGATAAAATGAGGGGCACTGAAAAGGACCAACACTTGTCACAGTTACTACAAATCAAATCCTGACATCAGGCAAGAAATTGAAATAATGGAAGGAGAAGATTAGAAACTGAAGAAATGCAGGGTTAAAATGAAAAAAAAAAAAAATTTTTGAAAGCGCATGAGAAGCCAAAATCCAATGGGATGACAAGAAGTGCAAGGAAAAGGACAAAAGCTTCCCAAGTAACACTCATTGAAATTTTGAAAACAGAGAACAAGTCGAACAACCGCTCAGGAATAGAAATATGATTGGAAACAGTGCAAAGTAAAAAAAAAAAAAAAGAAGAAAACTGGGAATGGGAGTGATTTAGACCAAATAGACTGAGATGAAATGAAGGGCACTGAAAAAGACCAACACTTGCCAAAATTCAAATGCTGCAACCAGGTGAGAAGTGGAAATAAAGGAAGGAAGGAGAGAAAATGAAATTGAAGAAATGCAAGCTTAAAATGAAAAAGGGAAAATTTTGAAAGCCAGTGAAAAGCAAAAAGTGAATGGGATGACAAGAAGTGCAGGGAATAGGATGGAAGCCTGCCCAGTTAATCTTCGTTGAAATCACAAGATTTCATTCCCTTTCCCAAAGCAAGGTCTACCTTTTGGGAAAGGAGAATGAAATCTTGAATACAGAGAACAAAGTCTAACAAACACTCCGGAAAGGAGATATGATGCGAAACAGTGCGAATGAAAACAACCAAAATAATTTGGAACAGGAGTGATTGCGACCAATGGACTGAGATGGAATGAGGGGCACTGAAAAGGACCAACACTTGTCAAAAAAATCCAATTCAACTGTTGACACCTGGTACAAAATATAAAAAAAAGAAGGAGAGAAAATTAAATTGAAGAAATGCAAGCTTAAAATGAAAAATTTGAAAGTACGTGAAAAGCACAAAGTGGACGGGATGACAAGGAGTGCAGGGAAAGGGATGGAGGCTTACCAAATTGATCCTAATTGAAATTGCAATATTTCATTCCCTTTCCCGAAAGGAAAGTCATCCTTTCGGGAAAGGGAGTGAAATATTAAAATCAGGGAACCAATAAGAACAAATGCTCAGGAAAGGAGATATGATGAAAAGGAATGCAAATTAAATCAACCAAGAAAATTTGGAACCGGAGTATTGTGGCCAAATGGACTGAGATGAAATGAGGGGCAATGAAAAGGACCAACACTTGCCAAACATACTCCAATTCAAATGCTGCAATCAGGCAAGAAATGGAAATAAATGAAGGAGAGGAAAATAAATCCAAGAAATGCAAACTTAAAATGAAAAAAGGAAAAATTTTGAAAGCATGTGAAAAGCACAAAGTGGATGGTATGACAAGAAGTGCAGGGAAAGGGACAGAAGCTTGCCCTGAAGCTTGAAGAAGAATTAATCTTCATTGAAATGGCAAGATTTCATTCCCTTCAGAAAGTCTTCCTTTCCGGAAAGGGAATGAAATCTTGAAAACAGGGAACAAAGTCTAACAAACGCTCAGGAAAGGAGATATGATGAGAAACAGTGTGAATGAAAACAACTGAGAATATTTGGAACCGGAATGATTGAGATCAAATGGACTGAGCTGAAATGAGGGGCACTGAAAATGACCAACTTTTGCCAAAATACTCCAATTCAAATGCTAACATCAGGCAAGAAATGAAAATAAAAGAAGGATGTTGCGGTTCCTTAAGCGTGGTCTCCACGCTCGCCCGGGCTAGCTCAGGCACCGTGGTGTGGAAAGGTACGGACAGCTGGCCGTGCCAGCTAACCCGATCCTGTGGGGCCTTGCATCCCACACGACCTCGGCAGGCAGGCACAGGTGGTGCAAGGCAACGATGGTGGAGATAGAAATGCAGACTCTGCTGAACGGGTCACAAGATTTAATTGGAGCCCCGGCGTGGGACCTCCTGACCTCCAGGTAACTGCCTAGGCAGAGACCCCCAGGCTGCTTGCCAGCAGCTTTTATCTGGGGGTGGAACCAGGAGAAGAGGCAGTGGGTGAGCAAATCAGGGATCACCTGGGGAGGTGTCACACGGATGAATGATATTTTCATAAACCAAACATAAATGCTGAGGAGGGACCCCCTCTGGATCTGACCTATCACTCGATGCCCTTGGAAGAACTTTCTAGCTCCAGGGGAAGGCCCCAAGATGACAGGCAGACCCCAGAGGAGGGGGGAGAGGGGGATTGACATATAACGGTTGGAGGGGAGAAGAGCAGGGAAAGATCAATAGGGGGAACAAACAGGGGTACACAGAATGAACCATAAATTAATAGCACATACAATAAAACCAAAAGCAAATCCCACACCACTACAGAGCTCCCCACCAGCTCTTTTAAGGTGGTCCTGAGCTTAGACCAGGCTCCCTTGGAGAAGGAGTTCCAATTACGATAATGCATAAGAAAAAGAAGCGAGCAAAAGGAGGCATTCATAAAAGCTCCCATTGGAGTGCCGGCTAAAGGTAAAGGTGCCTGTAAAACGTCTTGTGCACGAGAACTGTGTGGGAAAATGGACTGTGTAAGTACCACGGGGTTGAGCAGGCGGGCAGCTGTATGTTTGTGTGTGTGCAGAATATCTAAAATGGGGGCTGGTAGCCCAGACCCCTGAAGTGAGTGTGAACCTCCCAGTACCGCGTTATTGGCTCTCCGCAAGGAGACCAGCCGGGAAAGGAGGGAAGTGAAAAGAGAGAATGAGTGAGGTTCCCTGGGAGGGACTGGCAGGGAGGGTCCCTGGCCCGAGAACCCAGGGGAAGGTCCTCGAGGAGAAGGGAGCGATCTGATCACTGGGCGAGGGGAATAAGGAGGGGAGCAACTGAGTCAAGTTCAATTTTCTTTGAGAAGAAAATAGTTGGTAACTTTAGTAATATACTAAGAGGGATTGCAAGGGGAAGTGGCTAGAAGGATATAGTCAGGGAAGACAGATTGGGAGAAAGATTGGAATTAGGCATGAGGCAAACAGTTGGTAAAAGACAAGATAGTGCAACAGAATAATAAGTGAGAGGACTGAACCACAAAGTGAGTGAGGGAGACCAAGATTCTCCTGGTACCGGCGGTTTCTTGATTTGTTGCCACCAAAAATGAGTCCAAGGAAAAGTAACTCCTTAGACCCAGGAGCTGCGAATTATGAAGGAAATTGACAAGAGCCTGGTATACCTGGGAACTGTGAGGGGGGTTCTCAGAAGGGGAACATCCCTCAGGACACTCCATTGGGGATGATGTTACGATACTGGGATGCATCGGAATCCCGAAGAGGAAAAAGTAAGCAGAAAATTATTAATTATTGTATGTTTGAATGGACAAAGGAAGTTAACTTGAAAGATAATTTATATTGGCCAAAGTTTGGACCAGTATTGAAGATTGGATTTGCCATGGCTTTGATTTTGTATGTGAATTCAAAAGAACATTTAATCAGGAAGAAAGGCAATATGCCTGCTCTGTGGCTTCCCAGGGGAAAGGGTGAATTTGTCACTTCGAAGGCAAGGGAAGCAAAGGGTTTTCCATTCTATCCTTTACAAACTAGAGGTGCAAGCAGCCAAACAAGACAGCCACAAGCCCTAGGATCCGTTAGATCACCTCCCACCCCCTTATAAGCAACCTAATCAGCCCGTTCAACCCCAAGCCCCCGAGGGTCCTCCTGTAAATGCAAACACACCCCTATTCAGGAGGGGCCAGTAGCACATAGAACTAGAGGTGAGGGGAAGGGGAGAAGTGATGATGGGGATGGGGAAGCAAAAATGGAAGATGGACTATACCCGCTTAGAAAAGTTCCAATGGCAAACCCAGAACAGAGACCTATTGGTGATGTGAGTGTTCCCCTGAACACAGGGGATGTTAGGGAGTTTAAGAAGGAGCTGGGCAGGCTGCTAGAGGATCCTCTTGGAGTGGCAGAGAGATTAGATCAGTTCTTGGGGCTGAATATATACACCTGGGTGGAACTGCAGTCTATCTTAGGAATCTTGTTTACCATGGAAGAAAGAGAAATTATTAGACATTCAGGAATGAGGGTTTGGGATAGAGAATGTCAGGGGCCAGACCAGGGGGATCAGAAATGGCCTATGCAAGATCCAGGTTGGAATAATCAGAATGAAAGACACAGGCAGAATAGGAGTGATCTCTGGTGGATGATTATCCGAGGAATCCGGGAAGCAGTGCCCAAGGGGCAGAATATAAGGAAAGCTCTAAGTGAGCACCAAGGGAAGGATGAACCCCTGGCAGACTGGTTAGAAAGACTAAGAAAAGCCTTGCAGTTATATTCAGGTGTAGACCCCGGATACTGCAGCAGGACAGGTCCTTTTGAAAACACAATGTGCAGCTAAGTCCTGGGGCACATTGGGAATAAGCTGGAAAAAGTAGAAAATTGGCAGGATAGGGGGCTTCAGGAATTGTTAAGAGAAGCACAGAAAGTGTATGTGAGAAGAGATGAGGAGAGGCAAAAGACAAAACCACAGATTTTAATGGCAGCAGTCAAGGAAACACAGACAACCATGAATACAGAGAAGCGCTCAGGAAAGAACAAACAACAGAAAAAGGCAGGTCCCACCTCTGGGGATATGAGATCCCACGTGTTTTCTCCTGTCACCAGAAAGGACACTTACAAACTTCTTGTCCTAGCCTCCAGAGGTACAGGACCCACTTGTTTTTATTGCCACAAAAAGGGACATCTACAAAAATTCTGTAGAAAGAGGCAGTGCAAGATGAGAAAATAGTTTCAAGAAGACTGAGGGGGGTCAGGGGCTCTATTTAATGAGGACTGAACACCTAGAAGAGCCCTTGATAAAACTGAAAATAGGTCCTCAAAATGAAGAAATCACATTTTTGGTGGACACAGAAGCTACTAGGTCCACAGTAAGAAAATTACCACAGTGATGTGAAGTAAGTCGTGAACGTGTCCCTGTAATTGGGGTTAAAGGAGAAGATTTTCATGTTCCTGTAATTAAAAACATGCAGATAGAACAGATAAAAAAAAATTGGACTGAATGATTTGTTATTAATAGCAGAGGCTGATAATAATTTATTATGAAGAGACCGAATAATAACCTTGGGAATTAAAATAACACCCTGTAAAATAACACCTATTCTTTAAGTGAAGAAGATAATTTTGAGATTAGTGACACTGTGTGCTATACTGGTGAAGAAGGAAAATTAAACATTCAGCCCATTAGTGTTGAAATACAGAACCCAGAAATCCCCATTTGAGTAAAACAATATCCGATATCACTGGAAGGTCGGAAGGGATTGAAACCGGTCGTTGAGAATTGAGTACATCAGGGGGTGTTGGAGTCCTGTGTGTCACCACATCATACCCCCATCCTGCCGGTAAAGAAGCCTGATGGCAGCTACCGACTAGTCCAGGATCTCAGAGCGGTAAATCAAAGAACCATTACCCGCTTTCCAGGAGTAGCTAAGCCAGATACCTCCTAATTACATTTGGTACAGTGTCGTGGATTTAAAGGATGCCTTTTGAACTTGCCCTCTGGATGAGGGCAGTAGGGATTGCCTTTGAGTAGGAGGACCCAGGTACAGGTAGGAGAGAGCAATTAAGGTGAACGGTGCTACCGCAAGGTTTTACAGAGGCACCGAATCTTTTTGGGAGGGCGTTAGAAAATCGTTGGAAGTCCTTTGAGTTACCCAAAGAAATTAAGCTGCTACAGTATGTAGATGATTTGTTAGTAGCAAGAGAAACTGAAGAGGAAACTAGAAAGGATACTATTAAGCTTCTAAATTTTCTGGGGGAAAATGGGCTGAAGATATCAAAGTTAAAACTGCAGTTTGTAGAGTCAGAAGTGTGGTATTTATGTCATTGGATTAGTAAGCAAAAGAAAAAGCTAGACCCTGAAAGGGTTTCAGGAATATTGAACATGGGACCCCCAAAGTCTAAAAGAGAAATAAAGCAGCTCTTGAGTCTTTTGGGTTATTGTATGCAGTAGATAGGAGGGTTTAGTAGAAAAGTAAAATTTCTATATGAGAAATTATCTACCAATCTCTTGAAATGGACTGAAAGGAGCCAGGAAAAATTTGAGCAAGTTGAAGAAGCCCTACTGCAAGCTCCTGTACTGAGTCCTCCCAATTTAGACAAGCCTTTTCAATCATTTGTTAATACAGTTGATCAAACACCTTATGAAGTATTGACTCAAGATTGGGCAGGAACCCAAAAGCAAGTAGGATATTACTCCAAATGATTGGATCCAATTAGTAAGAGTTGGCCAACATGCCTGCAAGCTCTGGTAGTCACTGCTGTGTTAGTAGAAGAAACCCGAAAAGTAACCTTTGGGGCACCACTGGAAGTGTACACACCCCATAATATTAGGGGAATCCTTGCTAAAAAGGCTGAAAAATGGTTAACTGATAGCAGAATATTAAAATATGAGGCTATCTTGATAGCCTCCTTTGAATTTGAGCTGAGAGTGACAAATATACAAAGCCCCACTCAGTTCCTTTAGGGGATCCCGGGGAAGAATTAATACATGATGGCACAGAGGTCATAGAGTTACAAACAAAAATATGCCCAGATTTGAGAGAACAAGAATTGAAAACCGGAGAAAAATTATTTATAGTTGGATCATCCCGAGTGGCAGAAGGAAGAAAAAAATCTAGGTATGCCATAATTTGTGGAGAAAAACTGGAAGTAAAAGAATCTGGTCCCCTTAGCCCGTCCTGGTCAGGGCAATCCTGTGAACTCTATGCATTATTCTGTGCGTTGCTGTTATTAAAGGATCGAGAAGGGACCATATACACCGACTCAAAATATGCCTTTGGGGTAGTGCATACATTTAGAAAAATTTGGAAAGAAAGGGGACTTATAAACACTCAAAGTAAAGGATTAGTGCACCAAGGATTGATAATTCAAATTCTTAAAGCTTTGAAGAACTCAAAGAAGATAGCAGTGGTTCATGTGAAAGGCCACCAGAGGGGGAGACATTAAAACTAGAAGAAACAATTTGGTTGATGATAAAGCTAAGAAAGCTTCCCTGAGGGAAAACAGCAATTCAATTATGACTTTTCAGGAAGCAGAAACACAAAATCAAACACCATACTTTTCTTTAGCAGAAGCAGAATCCATGAAAAACCTAGGAGGAACTCTAAAAGAGAGACAATGGATACTCCCTGACAAAACCACAGTTCAAATGGCAGAAAAAGGCTAGACTCATGCTTCAAGGGTAAAAGGACCTATACCCAATAAAGACTGGAAAATTATTTAGACACCAGGAGACCTGAAAGTAAAATTAAAAAATGCTTAAATTTGATTAAATGTTTTTATTGAGGTCCAAAATACAGTTTAAAGTAAAACTGTAATTTACCCACAACATAGCTGAAGAAAGTATTTTGTGCCCAGAAGCTATAGCTCTTATGGAAAATCGTTTTTGGCTCTGGATTTCACATAATGCTGCAATATATTTGGTGTGCCACCCACATATTGAAAGAATAACGCAGTCCCTGGATATTCAAGATATCCTTATACAGAAAGGTCAGAAGCTGCCATCCCACAGTAAGAAGTTTCCACGTTTCAGCAAGGTTGCTGCAAACACGGCCATCAGTGTGAGCGGTGTAAAGCAGTGACCATGAAGTGGCTGAGACAAAGACATTGGCACAGAACAACTGAACCTTGGGACCAAAGAGATGCAGCTTTTATGATTAATTGTATACAATGCTTTACTGGAGTAGAGCAAGACTTTAGAATGCACAAATGGGTTTTAGCACAAATCAACATTGATACTTATACAATAGAAGATCAAGTACAAAGAGCATTTATTTCTTTAGTGTATCACATGGAACGATTAATGGCTTTGAGAACACTGCAGGAACAACAAAGGATAATGAAAGTAAGATGTGGATACAGTAGGTTTCCCAGAAACAACAGAAAAAGATAAATTGTCTTGCTTCACCTGTTCAGGTTATAAAACTCCTTTGATAGTTAACCATTAAAGGTTTGTGTTTTGTAATTGCAACTAACCTTAATTTATTAGAAAAAATAGGCATTCTGGATTAGCTGTTGACAGCAACTCCACTGAGTTTGGAGTCAGAAGAACGCCAGCAGGAAGGGATTAGACACTTCCTTAATCAATGGGAACAGCCTGAACAGATTGAAAATCTTTTAAGAGGCCCTCAGTGACTAACACTAACAGATTTCAAGGAGGAACTACGATTCCAGAAAAAGAGACTGGAAACACCTGTTACTAAAAGAGTCCAAGGACAAGTAACACACTGGGAGTGTACCAAGTATGGCTTAGAGCGTCGCCCATGGGTTTGTGTTATTTCTGCGCTTTGCCTTAATTTGTGGTGGAGAGTAACAAGAGCAGAAGAAAGAGAGAGACAATTGATTTGTTTAACTTGCTTTGACTGCGTGCGTGAGCAGTTAACTTTAAAAAGTTTTCCAGTGATTTTTTTGGAACACCTTTGAGATATGAAGATGGAACCATTTATGCAATGGTCCAATTAATAGAAAATTCAGACCAATGAGTTTTTAGTATATTAGCTTTTGAGCAGGTGAGAGAGCAAACAATTCATAATATTATAGACCACTGTATCATAATTAACAGTTCCTGTGGAGAAGGAATTTGTGTGCCACGCTATAGACACATTTCTTACGTGAATTGGCATTGTGAATGTGCCTATTGGTGGGGATGAAGACTTAATAATAATCCCCAACTTTGGAGCAAAAAGCTACCAACAAATCAGGTTGTCAACTGAAGTAGTGAAAAAGCAAATCTTATTGTGGTTGGCACATGTCCAGAGCTTTGGTGGTTTAGTCAAAGAAGAAGTAGCTGACTAACCCAGAGAGAAAGAGAGGGAGAGGGAGAGGGCAGTGCTGTGAGAACTGTGAGTAATCTGTGCCATCCTTGAAACAAACATGAGGCCAAGGGTACCAGTGAGACCAAATGCACCAGTGACTAGATCCCAGGATATAAACTTTGCTGCCAAGAATCCTGACATCTTGGCCCTTAGCTGCAACCCAAAGAGCCTTGAAGACAGTAGAAAGTCAAAACTCCTGAGGATTATTTTCACTGTGTTTGTGGTGATGCCCTTGGCAACTGGCCAAAACTATGGAACCACTCTGGACAGAGTCCATGAGAGAAGGGAATAAGCAATGCAGGAACAAACAATAATAAAACAAGCAGCACAGGAGCCAACAATGAGAAAACAATCGATGCAAAAACAAAGTCCCAATAATGTTGATCCCTGTAATAAATGCCATCACTCCATATGGGTCAAAGACAAGATGGAATTTGTGTTCGTGGCACTTCCACATGTTAGTGCTACCTGCTACGATCACAGCAGTTTTATAGAGGTGTGTGTTAAAAATAGAAAAATGGATTGGGTATGGAAAACATTAGGATTTAACGGACCAGCTCCTTGTCCTTATAGCGATCAAATCTGTCCTCAATATGAAAACTTTTTTTGTTTTGAGAAAGGCAAGAATGGGAATGATCCAAGTATAGGTATAGGAGGTATAGCACTAAGGAAAAAAGAAGAAAAAGAAAAATAAACAAACAAAAGATGTAAAAAGGCCATAGGGAAAGAATTAAAAGAACTGGATAAGCTGTATGAACAGATCAAACAGCAGTATAGCGACTGGGATTTGACAACCTCAACCAAGAAACATTTTGTAGCTTTGATGCAAGAAATTGCTATGAAATTAGGATTATCCAAGTGCTGGATCTGTGGGGGACTTAGAATGGCTGAAAGATGACTGTGGAGAGGTGAGAGTCTATCTCCAGAACAATTTTTAAAATGGAATCATACTCAAATTTTCAAGACATTAAAACACCCTGAAGGATGGATTTTGAGTCATCAAGTAATTGGAACAGTCTGTGTAACTTGAGAGGGAAGGAAATACAATGAAGTTGTAGGATATACTCCTTGAATATCTACTTTAGTAGTTAATTCGGATAATAAAACTAAGATCTGGCAACCAAAAACTTTTAACTGGGTATTGGGGAATAACAAAGGAAATGAATTGTGAGTGGAAAAATCAAACTGATTTGTGCTGGCATAAAAGTCCTGGAGCTAACCCCTACCAATCCAAAAAAAAAGACCCCAAATCCTATTGGGAACAACAAGAAAAAAACAGATAGTAAAAGTAAAACCCCTGATGGAATATATTGCATTTGTGGGCAATGAGCATAGAGTGAATTACCTCTAAAGTGGGAGGGAACCTGTACCTTTGGAGTTATACGATCCTCCTTCTTCGTCATCCCAAGGTCTAGGAGCAATATGCTGGGAACACCACTTGATGAGACTCTAGAAAGGAATAAAAGAGATTTAAACCTCGACTTCCCAAAGGCAGGGGGAAACCAGGAATGGGGGGAAGACAAATGGCCTGCAGAAAGAATCATAGCATATTATGACCCAGCAACTTGGGCTGAGGGTGGATCTTGGGGATATAGGACCCCAATTTATCTATTGAATTGGTTGATAAGACTCCAGGCGGGAGTGGAGGTTGTATCAAACCATACTTCTGATGCCCTGAAGTTACTGGCCAAGCAGCATTCACAAATGTGAGCATTTGTATATCAAACCAGAATTGACCTAGATTATCTGTTGGCTGAAGAAGGGGGAGTTTAAGGAAGATTTAAGGAATCTGAGTGCTGTGTGGCGAGAGATGATCATGGGGAAGCCATCACAAAACTTGCTGGAGAAATTAAAAGGGTGGCACATGTACCTGTTCAAAAGTGGAATTCTATTCTAAGACCGGATTGGTGGGATAACCTCTTTGGAGGAGGCTGGTGGAAGAAGGTGGGATTTATGCTGTTATGTTCTGGATTCGGATTGTTATTCTTACCATGCATGATTCCATGTCTTACTAGACTAATCCCCTCTGTGATACAAGGAATGCAAATTACAGCAATGCCCATTGATCCAGAATTGGCAGCAAAAAGGAAACCAAATTCTTTGATGATATTAAAAGCTAGACCTACTTGCACTCAAAAGAAAGGACCTGAAGAGATGCTGACTGAACATAAAGAGACGACTCTCACACAAGAGATGTCAGCCAAATTTGAGAAGGAATGCGAAAAGCTTGATGCAGCACGGGAGATGTTAGAAAAATTAGAGGCTGAAATGAGAGAGCGTGGAAACCTGGATTATTGGGAATATAGAAGAAATCAAGATTCAGTTTTAATTAAAAAGCATGAATCAATATGATTAAAAAGAGAAATAGGAGAAATTGTAATAAATGAAAATGATTCATGCTAATTATTATCACATCAATATTTTAGAAATATATTTTTTAGAAAATACTTGTCTTAAAGTAGTAAAGGCAAAAGTAGATGTGATTGTGTTACAAAGCAGATGGGCCCCTTGGCAGATGATACATGAGAAAAATAAGATACGAGATGCAGTTTGAGATAAGCAAGAGTTTCAAAGCTGGATTGGCCAAAGCTGGGACTACTCCAAGCTAGGGAGATGGGCCCTTTGCAGATGTTAAGGGAGACAGAATGTCTTAAGATAGAACTGCCCTTGAGACGGAAAAAGTTGGGACTAGTCCAAGGTAGGGAGTTTGGGTGGTGGTTAGATCCATGAAATAATTACTTTTTGGAACATAATGCTTCGTTATGTATAACACAAAACTTAGAGTGCACACGCAACCATTAAGGCTATTCCTAGGGTGCGAGGAAGATGATGAGCCTTCATCTGAAGAAGACCACCAAAAAGCCAAGAAGATCCCCTAACAACAAGTGGAGCATGCACTATGTAGTATAGTGATACAAATTTTACAAATTAAAAATAGGAGATTCATGAGAAATATTAATGAATATGTATTAGCATACAGTATATCAATTTAAGTTGGATTACTTTGTTTTGTGTGTGAGGTAGGGTGAGAAACCCCCCTCCATACCCTGGCTGGTTTTGTTTATGCTTTATTTGAACCTCAATTATCTTTAATAAATCACTGCCAATTTTTTTTTTTTTTTTTTTTTTTTTTTTTTGCATATGCTTCATAATAAAATACTACTTAAATAAAATTGCAGTGCTGCTGAATTCAATTCTGTTGCTTATTAAATTAGACATATAGAGCTTCATTTAAAACTTTTCCTTTCTTCCTTCCTTTTGGCTTCCTTCTTTCCTTCTCTCTCTTTCATATCTTTCTTTCTTTCTTGGGAGCAGGTACCCTTACCCTCCCAAAATCACTGCCCCTCCACCTCAGCCCTGCACAGCACAGCACCTTAAACTCAGCCTTCCCAATTTCACTGCAACCTCCCACAAGACACTTCCAGGCCTCAAAATTCCTAAAAGCACCAGCAGCCTTTAAAAACTGCTTCTTGCTTTCCCTCTCTCTACTCCCCTACTCCAGGAGCCCAAACCACCCCATCCCCGCATTGCAATCCCTGCTCCTCCCAACTTTCCTACCACCCTCACACTGCAATCCGCTTGCACACTTCCAGCCATTCCAGAGCAGCTGCAGCTTTTCCTCCCACTCTGTGCCAGGGCCCCACCGCCCTCCCAGGGAACAAGTCCATCCCCACATCCCAGCTCACCCTGGCCCCAAGCAGCGTCCAGCCATGGCCTGTGTCCTGGCACTGCAGGCCCTTGGCAAGAGTCTCTCCCAGCCAGCAATTCCTGCTCTTCCCTGCTCTGGGGCAGCAGCTGCAAGTTCATTTGCTCCCTGGGCTCTGGCCCAGCCCCAAGCCAGGGCCGGGACCTTTCCCCAGAGCTCTGCCGGCACTGGCTCGCTTCGGCCGCAGCCCAGCAGCAGACGGAGCTCAGAGCTCCCCGGGGGCTGCGCCTCCTGCCCAGGGACAGCAGCAGGGGCAGCTGAGACTTCTGCCCCGGGGCCAGCAGGGAATGCACCCCAGGGAACGGCTGGGGCTGGGCCAGGCCAGCTGCGGGCTGGAGACCAGCAAAACCTTCTTCCCCTACACGGGGCTTGACCACTCACCAGGCTCCCCAGGGAATGGTCACATCTGCGAGGCTGCCGCAGCTCCAGGAGCCTTTGGACACCGCTCCCGGGAATGCCCAGGCTGCCACTGTTGGGCTGTCAGTGCAGGGCCAGGGCCTGGACTCCATGATCCCGCTGCCTCCCTCCCAGCTCAGCCCCTTCTGCAGTTCTCACCCTTGGGCTCAGCCTTTGTGTCTCCTCCAGGTGCTGGCAGAGCTCTTGGGGCCGGGGCAGGAGCGACACAGCCCCAGCGTTCCCCTCTCTGTGACACCACGGTGGTGACAGCTCCAACGTTCCCTGCCTGGAGACACTCCAAGGGAAGTGTCCAGAGCCACAGCCAGACAGCAAAACTGAGCGGGCACTGAGCACCCCCAGCCTGGGCTGATGTGCATTCCTG
Organism: Progne subis subis; assembly: GCA_022316685.1. Taxonomy (NCBI): domain Eukaryota; kingdom Metazoa; phylum Chordata; class Aves; order Passeriformes; family Hirundinidae; genus Progne; species Progne subis. Next base: position 87,893 of record JAKJHU010000411.1, read on the forward strand.
TGCACACAGCTCGGGGAAGGTCCCCCTGGCCACCTCCACAGTGCCACAGGCAAGTGGCACATAGAGTTACAGAGCTCTGCCTAGGGCCGACAGGGGGAGTTAATAAATAGGAATCAAAAAAAAACCTCAAAAAAACCCCCCAAACAATAACAAAAAACCCCATATCAAAATAGAAAAATCCCACTGATGCAGTGTCCGTCCTCGCGCTTGCAGGCGCGGCCACAGGCCAGCTCAGTTTATGCACTGCAGCAGCGTGGATGGGTCGGGGCAGCACGTCGGGCAAGCCGCCTCCTCCCCGTGGGTTCTCAATTCTCCCACACCAGCGACGGGCAGATCGATGGAGAACGCAACCACGGCAGCCAAAGAAAGGGCAACTCCTCTAGGCAGGGTAATAACGATGTTTATTGCAGGGAGAGGGAGCACCGAGCTCAGCACTCTCTGACCCCCTGCCCAGAAGAGCCCCGGGAGCAGGTGTGCACAAGCTTAAAAACAGGGGAGGGGACCAGCGTGGCGACAACCGGCCATCCAATTACAATAATGAGGGGTATAACTGGGGGTGTAAACCTAATAACTGGGGGCCAACCAAAAAACGAAGCTAGGGGATTGCCAGGGCCCCAGCTTATCACTCAACCCCCTCCCTGGAGCTTTCTAGAATCCAGGGAAGGGTCGTGGGGTGACAGACAGGGCGCCCAAGGGGAGAGAGAGGAGATTGACAATTAGGTATAAAAGGGGGAAGAGATGCCTGACATATAACGAACTTTCTCTAACCTGTCTGTAACCCGGGCAGACAGGTTACAACCAATACTAAAAACAGGGGCGTACAAGGAACAAACCATTACAGAAAACTCAATATAAATTACATTAAATAAATAAAACAAACGTACACCACCACATCCCACCCTCCAAAAAAACCCCAGAACAACAAAAACAAACTCAAAAAATTCTAAAAAGAAACAACAAAACAAACAACAACAACAAAATAAATCAACACAAACAAACATCAAACCACGAATAAAAACAAAAAAGCAACCCTAAAAATAAAAACAAACAAGAGAAAATACTTCCCCCTAGCAGAGCTGTTCCATCCCTCAGTTCTCACACTTGCAGGCACACAAGACCTGGGGCTGCGAAAACTGAGGACTCATTGGGCACATTTGCAGGAAAAGCAGGTTTAGGACAGGCTTTCAGCAGAACTGTTCTCAGCTGAGCAAAAAGGGCCCCTTGGGCAGCTGCAGGGCCATTGGAAATGCAGACCCTCAAGCCCACAGGGGAGAAAAGGGCTCTGAATTCCCCTCCCCTCACACATAAACCCTGTTTCCAGGCTGCTTCACACACAGGATCCTTCTGGAGGGCTGTGGAAAGCTGAGTGTCAGCTCTGCCTTCTCCATGTTGTGTGTCCTAAAGCTACCTGGGAGAAGAAATTTAGGCTCAGCTCTGGTGGCACAATCCCTCCTGGCCCAGGGCACAGCACCAGGAAGGTCTTTGTGTGCCAAGGCTTTGCTGCAGCCAAGGAAAGCTCCTGGCTCAGGGTCACCTTTCCTGCTCAGCCAGAGCCCCGAGTGCCCCAGCAGCAGCAAAGAATGGCAGCATTGGCACAGGCTGGCACAGGAGGGGGAGATTTCCCCCTCGGGAGAGGATCATATTCCAGTTGTTGCATTCAGGCAGCTCCAGATGCCTCAGCTTTGGTTGCAGAGCAGCTGGAAATGCAAGTGCAGGAGCTCTGTTCATGCCCAGCTGTTATAAATAAGTTCTATTCAAATGATCTATGTTTTAGTTACTTAATTGTTAAAATTCCATTAAGATTGTTAACGCTAGTTCTGTTTAAAGAATTTGCCTTATCCCTGTTTTAATATTGATTAATCATCTTATTTACTTCTGTTTGTTAATTAAGAGTTTACTTTGTTACCTCTATCTCTGTTCCCATTCATCAGATAGTGTCTGAATATGCAAATAAAAAGAACTCTGGAATTCTGGGAACAATTCAAGAACAAGAGACTCTGAAAAGCAGGGAACCAAAGTAAAATCCAGGACTGTAGTCGCATTTTAGACTAGTGCAAGGGGTACAGGGGTGCGCCGAAGCAGCTTTATTTAGTCGCCGTGACCTGAGAAGGAGTCCCCCATCGCTGGATGACCCCTGATCAGCGACGCGAAACGGACTCCCCGGCAAGGGAAAAAGCCCGTGAGGGGGGGGGGGGGGGTGGGAGTCCCCAGCTTTGCTGTGAAGCGAAGCTGTGTGTACCTCCTCCTCCGCGTTGCCAAGGGAGCAAGCAAGCTCTCCCCCAAGGCCAAGCTTGATAATAAAGAAACATACAAAAAAACCAGCAAGTCTCTGACTCTCTTTTTTCCAGAACAAGGACACCACAGCCAGGCGAGGGAGGCACGTGGAAAAGGCTTTGTGTCCTAGGAGGCCCCACTTTGCCCAAGTAGAGCCTTGCATCCATGACATTCCCTGTTGTCACAATGCTCTGCTGGGTTCCATGGGCTGTGCTGTGTCACAGTGGACACTGAGCTCCACATGCCCTGGCACTATCCAAGTGGCACCTGGCTTCCCTGAGGCCCCGCTGTGTTTGCAGTGGACTCTTGGTTCCCCAAGATGTCCTTGTGTCACAGAGCTCTCCTGGTGCCATGCGGCCCGGCTGTGTTGATGCCTTCAGGAACTCAGAAATAAAGTAACAGCCTTGGAGATGATATTATAGAGGAGGTAATAGAAAGGCTGATCTTTATTGGAGGCCTCCAAGGGGCAGATATGGAAAATGTCCACAAAAGGCCCAGCCCCCAAAGGGTGAATACAGTTCTATAAATGTAGCAGATTAGCATATTTGACAAAAATCACCAATTAGGAACACAGGTGGTGAGGCATGACAAAGCTCCTTGCAAGAGTCACTCTGTCCATGACTGGACACTTCAGGCCCACCAAGGAAACAAAGCAACAACAGAACCAAACAAAATCCAGGCAATCAAACCAGAAACGAACCGAGGACTGTCCCAGTGTGTGTGTGACAAGAGCACAGTGAGGGCAAGGATAAAAGGAACACGGCCTAAAAGCGTCACAGAGCTCCAATTTAACAGGACTTGACTTATACCCAAACTGAACTTCCACCTTCAACTTCACAATTTAGCAAAAGAACAGCACTTGACAGTATTTATCCAAACTTATAAACTATGACTTCACCATTTACAGAGGGATAGTATTTAACTTCACTTATAACTTCTGTTAAACCTGGAATTATGGTAAGGCACTTCACAAAGCACTGACTCAGAAAACTCTAAATCCTGGAACTTCAAGTAATCCAGATTTTGAGAAGAGGAAGTCAGGAGAAAAGAGACGAGAGAGATATCCACAAGTCAGGGCCTTGGATCCAGCGCCATCTCAACTGCTGTGAGCTCCAGGGCCGTGGGACGTGTCAGTGTCACAGCCGTGTCACAGCCTCACCTGCCCTGGTCCCTCTCACAGGTGGGGTTTTCAGGGTGCCAGGGGCTTGGCAGCCACTTTGGGGCTGGACCAGAGGCTGCAGTGGCTGGGGCTGGGGCAGTGACCATCCCCAAACCACCTCAGAAACCTGGGATGCACCAAAATCCCTTCAAGAACGTGGAATACCCAAAAACTCACTCAAGAACAGGTTCCCCCTCCCTTCATCATCCCAAACCTGTGGGTGTCTCATTCCAGACTTCACCACACCCTCCCAATCCCCACCCAAACCCATCCCAGCTCTCCTGGACATCAAGACCCCCTTCCCAAGCCCTATTTCTCCCATCCCACCCCTCCCAAGTCCCATCCCACCCATTCTGCTCCACCCAATGCTCACCTCATCCCTCCTGATCTGCATCCCACTTTGCCCAACCCCTTTCCAACCCCATTCCACACTGAGAGGCTGAGGAATTAAATAATTTTGGGGTGGGATTCAGTAGTTTTCATTGACAATGAGTGTTTTTGAGGCGACAGATCAAACCCTCTTGTCTCTTTGAGCGATAAGAAATGGAGACAACCACACCAAATACCCCAAAATCTTCCCAAGTATAATGTGGAAGCCCAGATTCTCTTGCAACACAAGGAAAAAATGAGGCTTCAGATGCCTTTGATGAACTTTTTGATTTTCAGCCCAATTTTGCTAGTTTAAAAGGGAGGAAGATGAATCAAAAGAATATCATGAACCACCAAACTAAATGACCACCAGCCCACTGTCTTTGCAATGTGGGTCCCCTGATGGGGGATGGAGTTGGAGCACTGCAGGAAGCTTTCCCCACAGTCAGGGCTCTCGCAGGGCTTCCCTTACCGGTGCCTCCGTTGGTGTTTGGTCAAGTGAGAGCTGTCTGAAAAGCTCTTCCCACACTGGGGACACTCGTAGGACCTCTCCCCAGTGTGGATGCGCCGGTGCCTGATGAGGTGGAAGTTGCGCTTGAAGCCCTTCCTGCAGTCGGGGCAGCGGAAGGGCCTCTCCTCCGTGTGAATCCGCTGATGTACAATGAGAGTGGAGCTAGTCTGAAACCTCTTCCCACAATCAGAACACTCGTAGGGCCTCTCCCCAGTGTGGATCATTTGGTGGATGATCAACTGGGACCTCTGGTTGAAGCCCTTCCCACATTCCCCGCACTTGTATGGCCTTTCCTCAGCATGGATGTTCTGGTGGCGGATCAAGTTGGAGCGCTGGTTGAAGCTCTTCCCACACTGCTCACACTCATAGGCCCGTTCCCTGGTGTGGATCTTCTGGTGGCGGCTAAGGCCGGAGCTATGGCTGAAGCTCATCCCACATTCCCCACACTCGTAGGGCCTCTCGCCAGTGTGGATGCGCCGGTGGGTGATAAGGGTGGAGTTGTGCTTGAAGCCCTTCCTGCAGTCAGGGCAGCGGAAGGGCCTCTCCTCTGTGTGAATCCGCTGGTGCTGGAGGACATTCGAGCTGGTCTTAAACCTCTTCCTGCACTCGGAACAATCATAGGGCCTCTCCCCGGTGTGAATGATCTGGTGCTGGACAGGGGTGTTGCTCTGGCTGAAGCTCGGTCCACTTTCCTGGCACAGGGTGGGTCTTTTCTCCTCAGAGCACCCTGGAATGGGTTTGGAACGCCTCCTCTCACAAGATCTCTGTATCTTTTCCTCCCCATTGGATTCCTGTGCCGTGGAGCTGCTCAAAATGGCCTCTTCCATGAGGTTCTGCTGCAGGGATTTGTCCTCCCTGGTCTCCATCCTCAGCTCCTTGTCTGGGGGAGGAAGGACAAGGACAGGATGGGATTTGCCTCCGTGCCACAGGGAAGGGGAAGGAGATTCTCCCAATACATCCCTGGCAGTTCGGCATCGGCAGCGGGGTTGTCCTGCAGCTGGGGGCCATGCTGGGCTGGGAGATGGAGCAGGAGAGAGGGGGAAAGGGGCACTGACTTCCTCCTCACCTGCCTGGCTGTCCTGGAGCATCTTCCTCTTTCTCACAGCCTCCTCCTCCATGCAGCCAAGGTTTGGGAATGGGAAATCCTGGTTTTGGGCAAAAACAAGGGATGAGTATGTTGAGTTTGAATGTCCCTCTGCTCAAGTCCATCTCTACAAGTCACCAGACATCTGGAGTCCCTAATAGCCTATCAAACACCAAGAGCAGCCCTGGAAATTCCTTTGTGGAGTTTCCTGTCACTGGTCTCCCTGCCCTCCCCAGGCTGCTGAGAATCCCAGGAATCTGAAAAGATCCCCCCTTTTCCATTTTCTGTTTAGGAATGTTCGGGGTTTTGGGGTCCCAGGGTCCCTTCTCCCCTTATTCTCTGCTTTGGGGTGCAGGGGCTCCAAGGAGTCCCCCCTGCCCCTCTCCAAGCTGTTGAGGGTCCTGCAAATTGCAGCACTCCCCCTTCTCTGGGGTCCTGGGGGACACAGGGCTCTGCTCCTCCAGGCTGCCTCTGCCAGCAGCCACCACTGGGACCCCCCAATGTCACCCCAAGGGCCATTTCCCACCCAGCTTTGGAGTTCTTACTTCTCCAAACATCTCCAACCAAAAAATCCCAATCCAGAGACCACTCAGGTTATCTGAGCCGAGCTCCCCCTGTCTTGGGCTGGTAAGACAGGGGTCTGCTATGGAGGGCAGGAGCCTCCCGTGAAATGGAAAATACAAACCCCCTCTCTTTGATTTATACTTTTGAAATTAATGGGCTCTCAAGCAAAAATATGGCAATAGGAATATCAGTTCTTCAGTAGGAAAATTAAATTGAAAGTGCAGTAGTAAAAAACACCACCACCAAAAAAGCCCAAAAAATAAGACTCAGAATCCAACCTGACACCCGGGTAGTCAGGATGTTGCTTGAAGTCCAATCAAATCGTGGCTGCAGTCCTTCTGGAGTGACAGATGTGGTTTTGTTGAAGCAATGATCTTGCAGAAGGGTGTAATTTTCCTCTGAAGGTCCAGTGGTGGTGTAGATGGGTCTGGTCTTCCTCTGGGAATCCAGTGGAAACCAGGGTGCTCCTGGTGCTTTAAATCTCAGATTATATCCAGGTGGGAATGCTTGGCTGCTCCCTCTGGGTGGAGCATCTCACAATGGGATGATGTAATTTTATCAGTCTTGTAGTGAGACTCAATGGCCCATTAACAGAAGATATCTCCCTGGAGGGAGGATGAGTCATGGAAGAGATCAAGAACACTGCCTCATCTGGTTTAAACAGCTGGCCCATTAAGAGAAGATCCCCCTCAGAGATATGAGGAATGAATGGGTCATGGAAGAGATAAACAACCTGCCCTCCTGGTTTTAACAGATGGTAATAGAATACACTTTTTTTTGCTAAATCTTGCATTGCAAGACAGGGCTTGAGGCTCCTTGCTCAGGCTCTCTCCAGAACACGCCCAGGCCAATGCTCAGCAGAGAAAAGCCCCGTGAGCAGCCCCAGGGTGGCCGTGGGCAGGCTGGGGGCAAACAGCATGGCTGGGGCTCTGCAAGGTCCCTGGGGGAGACGGGAAGGAGCAGCAGAGCAGGGGCTGATCCATCCCCACTGCGCTGGACACCCCAGGGCAGCGTCCCAGAGCGTCCTCATGCACCTGCCAACAACATCCCCCCTCTGCAGCCCTGGCCTCTCCCCCAGCTCACACAGGTGCCGCATCCTTGCAGGCACAGACACGGCAGCACTGGCTCAGGAGCCCCTGTTTGCACTGCCCAGAGCAGGTGTGAGCACCCCCATGGTGTTGGTGTGGGGAGATGAACCTGAGTGAGCACAAATGCCACAAAAGCCCCTGGGGCCAGGAAGGGCTGGGGGACAGCAGGGAAACCACTCAGGTTTGTGGTGGCCTCTGAAGTCATTCAGAAAGTTTTCTCCCCTGAGCTGTGAGTTTCCTGTGCCACTGCAGACATTGCTCAGAGCCAGGGCTGCCTGGCAGCCACCCCCAAACTGCCCTGAGCTTTTCCATTGCTTCACCTTGGCTTTCTTTCCTCTTCCTGGTCCAAATCTCTTCCTATTGCCCATCCCTGTTCCCTCCCCTGCAAACAGCCCATCCTTGGTTGCCCTTTCCTCTCTGGCCCCACTCCTCATTTCAGTTCCTTAGTTCCCAGAACCCTGGAAAGGTCTCCTGGGGAGCAGGATCATCCTCCAAGTGCTTCAGGAATTGTCTGCAGGCTCCTGCAGTGCCTCGTGCTGCTCCCTTGCCAGAGGCACCACAGGCCAGGGGGGCACATCTGTGCTGCTGTGTCTGGCTGTGGGGCTCCCTGTTCTGGGCAAGGAGGAGGAGCTGCAGAGGCTCTGCAGGACTGACAGGATGGGCTTTGGGGCTGTGAGGAGAAGCTGAGGGACCTGGGCTGCTGGACCTTCTGGAGAGGAGGCCCAGGGCTCATCCGGCAACTGCTGCAAGGGTGGTTTCAGAGAATCACAGAATCAGCAAGGTTGTAGAACACCTTGGACATCATCAAGTGTAGCCAGGACTTGTGTTCCAGACCCCTCACCAGCCTTGTTGCCCTTCTCTGGACACATTCCATCCCCTCCATGTCCTTCCTAAAATGGGGGGCCCAGAACTGGACACAGCACTCATGGTGCTGCCCAACCAGTGCCGAGCACAGGTGAAGAATCACTGCCCTGCTCCTGCTGGCCCCACTGTTCCTGATCCAGGCCAGGAGCCATTGGCCTTCTTAGCCATGTGGGCACACTGCTGGCTTGTGTCCAGCCTGCTGTCCGTCAGTCCCCCCAGGTCCCTTTCTACCTGGCTTCTGTCCAGCCACTCTGTCCCCAGCCTGTCGGTTGTTTATCCTGGAGAAAAAGAAGTCTCAAAGGAGACAAGGCAGTGTCAGGGCACAGGTTGGACTTGATGATGTCCAAGGTCTTTTCCAACCTGTCTGATTCTGTGATTCTCTGAAACCACCCTCGCAGCAGTTGCAGGATGAGCCCTGGGCCTCCTCTCCAGAAGGTCCAGCAGCCCAGGTCCCTCAGCTTCTCCTCACAGCCCCAAAGCCCATCCTGTCTGTCCTGCAGAGCCTCTCCAGCGCAGGCGAAAAGCTGGGCAACTGAATAGCAGAATCAATATGATATTTGCAGAAGCCGTTTATTGTTTACCTTAAACTCCAGTTATGGATTCTAGCACTACTGTCCACACGTACAGGTGTCTCTCAATTGGCTAAGCCACTTGTTCCTGAGGCAGGCACACATCCTTCAGGACTCCTCATTGGTCAAGTGTCCATCATCATGTTGTGTGTTGTCTAAGTTTTGCGTTGTATGTAAACAGTTTCTCAGGCTCTTGGTTCTTATTTTTAGTCCTGTTGTTATCTCAGTAGCCTTGAGGAAATCCTGAAAGCTCCTGGGCAAGGAGACTAAAACCCTGTCTAACAATGCAAGATGTAACCAAAAAAATGTATTGTATTACCATCTGTGAACACCAGCTGGGGCAGGTTGTTTATCTCTTCCATGACCCATCTCTCATATCTCTGAGGGGGATCTTCTCTTAATGGGCCAGCTGTGTAAAACCAAATGGGGCAGTGTTCTTGATCTCTTCCATGACCCATCCTCCCTCCAGGGAGATATCTTCTGTTAATGGGCCATTGCCACTTTGGGAAGGGCTCTGGTGATCCAGGTTCCTGTGACCCACGCTGAGAAGTCACCTGTCCCTTTCTCTGTCCCTGGCAATGATGTGAGGTGGGACTGAAGAACATGAGGGTCTGGCCATGGTCCCATCATTGTATTTGAGCCCATCTCAGGTCATTTCTGGCTGGGCTCTGCCCCAGCCCACAGAGTGTGACCTCAGCCCTGACTCTGTCACAGCCGCTGTGCCTGAGCCCTGCAAAGCCTAAAGGTCACTGTCATGGGTTCGCACAGTTTGGTTTTTAGCTAGGGAGGAATGTGAAGTATTACCCGGTTAGGACCCTAGAAATAGTTTTAGAAAGGACAAGGACCTATCAGAAGCTGGTTTGAGATATTGGCATCTGCTTTGGCCACTGAGAATGTTGAATGTGACTTTGGGCAGTACCCATATAAATCCTGGGTTTGTTCAGGTCAAGCCCTTTTCCTCCTGCTCAGCTGAACAGGTAACATCGAGTGGGTCCTACTGCTCCCCACACCCCACCTCCCCCTTTGGGGGGAAGCTCGCCCGAGGCCCAGCCGGACTCCATCAGCTCCCCGGGGGGAGGAGAGGTTGCAGCTTAACATCAACCACTTTGAAAAAACCTCCCCAGAGACCCCAGAGCAGGGAGGGATCTCTCCTGATAACAACTCTGGGCCCGGTTTGGCCGAGGCTGCCCCGATTGTCACCAAGGGGTGGGCAGAGCTCTCCTCCTGCTCCCCTCCTCCGGTGTCTTCCAGACGGAGAAGAAAGAGTGGAGGGAGGAAACCAGGCTGATCTGAAATGGAGAGACTGTGGCCTGGAGCAGAAATCACATGGCCACTGCAGGCCTGGGCAGAGTTAACCCTTTCCTGGCAACATGGAGCTTCCAAGGCCTGACCCTTCCCTGAGAGAGAAAAGAAAGAGACAGAGTGGACATAGGAAAGACACCACATGAAGTCAGTGGAGCAGGAGTGAAAGAACTGATAAAAAATATTAGAAGAGGGATTGAGGATGTGGACATTTTTAACCAAACTTTTCTGCTGTAAACTATGGAGAAACGGACTGTTTCTTGTAACATCCTAATGTTGTTTGGGGGCATGCTAGTTCTAGTCAAAGTTGGGGATTGATATGATTGAGATTTAAGTGGGAATCTTAAAGCCCCTCACTCCTGGGGTAAAAGAAGGTCTCAGCCTTTGAGACCAAGATGATTTTAGAGAGAAAGTCATTTGAAGCCCTCAGCTCCTGGGGTAAAAGGAGGTCTCCATTTCTTTTGAGATAGAAATTATTTTAGAGCTAGAAGAGAATCCTTGTTTTATACTAGAAGAAGCATTCTTAAACAGTACCCCAAATACACTGAGAGGCCCATGAGTAGCCAGGGGAAAGGCTGCTAATGGGTGGAACAGCACGATCTGCAAAAACTCCAAGCAGCTGCACATCTGTGACATTGAGAGCCCCAGGACTGTTTTTGTCTTGTGGCCAATGTGTCCATAAGACTCTAGAGAGACTCCTCTCCCAAAGTGATGAAAGATTATGTTTAAATGGTGAAACTGACTGAAAATCACTAATTGTGTCTCTCTATGTTGTTTGTAAGAAAGTTAACAGTTTGTAAGGGAAGGGAAGAGTGTTTTGAAGTTCATTTTGGTTTTTTGGGTTTTTTTCCATCTTTTCTTTTCTTATCTTTTCCATTCTTTTAGTGTGTGTTAATAAAACTTTATTTTTTAAGCTTGAGCCTGCTTTGTTTCTCCTGATCCTCTCCCACAAAAAGAGAGTGAACACTAAGACTACTACACTAAATTTAGCAAACAAAATTTCATGAATGTGTAGTCACTATATTAAGTAGTGTTTCTGCCCAGTTTTAACTAAAACCATTACACCTTCCTATGGAAAAGAACTGTCCTTCTTGTCCAGGTGCCCATGGCCACAATTGGCATTCCACCTCCAGCATTGCCTGTTGTGAGAGACTGGAGGAGATTGTTGGCTGGAAACATTTTGTGTATGGGGGAGGAAGGGGCAGGTCCAGCCTTGCCCTGCCCTGAAACCCCAGCACTGCCCTGCCCTGTAACCCCAATCCCCCCAGAGCCTCTATCCCAGCCCAGCAGTGTCTGCCAATCCCTGGCACACGAAAGGCAATGCTCCACAGCCACCTCTGCAGCCCCCAGCCCAGCTCCTGAGAGACCAAGTGACCCAAAGTCCCTCCTGGGGGAAGGGCCCAGGAAGACCATGGGGTATTCAAGGCTGACCACAAGGCAAGCACACATCTTGACCCCACCTCCTCTTGGAATTTCTGTCTGAACACTGCTGGAATCCAGGAGTTGGTAGCTCTGTGTGTGTGCGCGTGTGTGTGCTTCTTTGTTTCTTGTCTTTTTTTCTGTGTCTTCCTCTTCTAATTCTCTCCCTTTGCAAACGTTGAGTAACTTAAATTGAACAGGTTTAGACTTTGTGATATTCAATGGGCCAATTTATAATGCTCTCAGAAGTGCTTTTTGTTGATTGAATATTGTATTAAACCTTTTGCCAGAGTTTTTCCAATTTTCTAAAGTTGCCAGTAAAGTCTGTTTTGTTGTTTTGAGCTCCTGAAAATCTCTTGTTGCTATTTCTCCAGTGCATCAACTCAGAGTACTCAAACAATTATAATTCTTTTGAAACGTTTAAGTGAGAGAATTGCTTGGGGGATGGGGGTCAGGGCTTGTCTGTCCTGCTTGGCACAGCCCAGGCAGGGCTTTCACAGCCACATCGCACACTCCATTTCCCACCTGCACCCGCTGGTGCCTCTGAGTTCTGCTTGCCCAGCCCCAGGGACGCTCCCCTTGTCTGCCCATTCCCCATGGTCTCTGGGCAGGGATGGCCTCAGTGGGGCTGCTGACAGCCTCAGACACTTGGAGGCTGCTGCTGGATTTGACTTCTCCAGAGGCTTGCTCAGCCTTCAGCTCTTCAGTGTCCCAGGGCTCATTAACATTCAGAATACCTTAACAGCCAAGCCTCTGGGAATAATTTGATTTAGGTTTTCAAATTTTTGTGGTTAATTAACTGATTTCTGATGTGTATTAAAAGTGGATATGTATTTACAAAAGGCAGTAAGAAAAGATTTTTTCTGTCCGGTTCAGGTTTTGCTTCTGTTAATGCCTTGATATGTGCAATCTCCAGTTGACACTGAATCCAAGTATATTCTAATGCAGTTTGAATAGATACAAAAATCAAGACCCTTTATGTCTGACAATCAATCAGACTCTGTCCTTACTTCTCTCCTGACCTGGATTCCACTGGGCACACAGCTTCCTTTTCCATCCTCGTTCCCAGAGAAGAGACCTCTTCAGGCAAGCCAGCCTTCTGCCTGGCCTGCTTGGCTTCCCACCTTTGGGAATCACCTGCTCCTGTGCCCTTAGGAGGTGATGTTTCCAAAGTGACGAGCGCTGATGGAGCCCAGCACCTGCAAAAGCATTTTTCCTGGGGACCTTGCTTACCAATTCCCTGAGCAGTCTGAAGTGTGCCCCGAGCTGAGGTTTTGCTGGTCCTTTTCCTCTTGTCAGAGGTTTGTAACTCAATTTATTTGTGGTAGCTGTGCAGAAACCAAGTCACCCCTGTTTGATTCATGGCATTCCCATCTAAAGCCAACACGTGCCAGCTGTTGGGAGGAAAGGAACCCTATCCCAGTCAAAACCAGAGCAGTGGGAGCAATTCAGCTGATTCAGGCAGATGCCCGCCAATCCTCGCTTGGCTCAGGGCACGTGGGGCTGAGAGGGCGGCCTGGCTCTAGGGGGCTGAGCTGGAGAGCGCTGGGCTGTGGAGGGCTCCCCCCTTCCTGGGAAGAGGCTCCCTGGGGAGGAAGAAGGGCCAGGCATGAGCCCCGAGGCCCCTGGCCAAGGGATGGCAGCAGGGGAGGTGTCTGTAGCGGATGCTGTCTGCAAGGAGCTGTGGGAAGGAGTGGCTGTGGGGCTGAGCTCAGGGAGGGCGTTCCCCCAGGCCCGCAGGCAGAAAGCCCTTGGCACAGAGCAGGAGCCAAGTTCCAGGTCACCAGGAAGAGCCCCTCCCTCCCTCCCTCCCTCCCTCCCTCCCCGGGGCTGCCATGGTTCCCACAGGAGCTCAAGGCCATTGGGGACCGTTTCCGCTTGCCGCCGAGCCCCAATGTGCCCTCATGAGGAGCGGCAGTGTGAGGGAGGAGCCGCCATTTCAGGGCAAGCTGTGAGGGCCAAGTGGTCATCCCCGAAGAACACTGAAGGGAACACTCTTGATTACCCCTTTTCCTGAGAGGTTTCTTTAGCTGAAGTTGCTGACAAAGACCAGACTTGACAGCCCTGAATGGGTTGGTGGTTGTTTTATTCTCTATGGTTTGGGGTTGGAGAGGGTGAAACAGGAAAGCCTTACAACTACGATTGCTTGGGAGAAGATTCTGACAGCATGAAACCTACAAGCGATATAGAAATGAAAGCAAGCTTTGAGATGTAGGATGCCCAGCCAAGAGACAGTGACCGAGTTAGCTGAAGGCAAGAGCCCTGTTGTTTGAGTAATATCCCTAACAGACAAAGGGATGCCAAGGGGGAGGGGCCCTGCCATGGTGGCAGGGAAAAGGAGTCTAGAAAGGAGCTTTTAGCGTTCAAAATGGGGCGCAAACGAGAACTTAGGTATCTTTGTTCGGGCACGCTTTTAGCTGTGGCTGGCAGCGTAAGCAGAGCTCTTGCACTGAGGAACTGTGCAATAAAGCCCATGTTTCAAGAGCTGCCCTGGACTCCAGAGAAGTCTCATCTCTGTCCCTACACTGGCCTGCAGTTTTGGGTGTTTTCGTTTTTGAGTCCTGTGTGGGACTGGGTGAAGTGGGAGCTGCAGGGGCTCAGGCAAGGCATTCAAAATGCTTGCCCCACACCCAAGGGTGCAGCAAGATCTGCTGCAGCTGTGGCCTTTGTGCAGGGTTCTTGGACAAGCACCAGCAGATGAGATGATGGCACTCTGGGGAGAGAGAAGGCAGAAAGCGCCGGTCAGTTGCAGAAGGCTCCCGCCCAGCGGCTCCCGGCACCCGCAGGGCCCGGGCCGTGCTGCGTGTGCTCAGAGGCGCGCCAGCCTCCCGACCGGCTCTGGCCTGTGCGGGAGAGAGGCCCGGCGGGACACGGCCACGTCCTTCAGCCACGTGTGCCTGGCCGACCCCATCGGCACAGGCTGCCTCCCGCAAAGGCCAGCCCTTGAGGGCAGGCCCTGGCGGAGCCGCATGAGGGTCACACCGGGCCATGCGCTGCCATCTGCCAAAGCCTGCCTTCTGGAGGCTGCATACCAACCTGGAGAGAGCTGCCGCATGAAGAAGAGCTGCTGCCACACGATGTCACGGTCCTCCTGGAAGGGGAGGCTCCCGCACACCATGACGTACAGCAGCACACCCAAGAACCAGACGGTCGCTGCATGGCCGTGGTAGTAGCCAAGGCAGATCCACTTGGGTGGGCTGTACACGCGTGTTCCTAGGGGACACAGGCGGCACTGTCCAGGCGCAGGCCGCTGGCTCCCAGAGCCTGGCGCCAGCCTCCTGGCAGAGGCAGAGGCTGTACTGGTGGCCACAACTTCCCCCCAGGCCCCCCCGCGTCCCCCATCCAAGCGGCCAAAACCAAGGAGCCATTCGGCAGGGCAGAGAAGGCCAGGGGAGCAGCCCCTTGTGGGCCTGCCAAGCCCAGGGGCCATGGCCTGGCTTTTGCAGCCTCCCTGTGTCGGCAGGGCTGGCAGCCGGCTCCCGGGGCACAGCATCTGCCCCGTGCCACAGGACAGCCGGCAGCAGGCTGAGGGATGCACCCACAGCCCAGGAGAAAATGGGGCTGAGCAGTGCCTGGCACCGGGAGCAGGGCCCGGGCTGTGGCTCACCGGCAAATTGCGTGTAGGCCTGCTCCTGGAGGAAGGTGCCACATCCGAAGTCAATGAGCTTCACGTCACCACTCTCCAGGTCCACGAGGAGGTTCTCCAGCTTGATGTCCCGGTGCAGGATGCCGCAGGCGGTGCAGTGCCGCAGGGCCTCGAGCACCTGGCAGAAAATCCAGCCCGCCATCTCCTCGCACAGGACGTCCCGCTCCAGCAGGAATTCCAGGAGATCCTGTGACTGCTCCGGACGCTCCATCACCAGCGCAAAGCCATCAGGCTGCTCGAACCAGTCGAGGAGCTGGATGATGTTGTAGCAGCCGGAGCGCACCTTCTCCATGAGCACGATCTCCATCGGAACACGGGTGCCGTCGGGCTGCGAGGAGGAGACAACACCTCCAGCAGGCCTGCTGCTGCCCTGTGGCTGCACTGCCCCTGCCTGGGATGCCCAGGGCCCTTTTGGGCAGCCTCTCTGGCCATGGGGATTCCTCCTGCCCAGGGGATGCTCAGGCTCCATGGTCCGCTCTGTCCCGCTGGCCCCGCTCACTCACCAGCTCAACCCACTGCAGGATGCTCTCTCGGGCCACGTGTTTGATGGCCACCTGCAAGCCATGGAGAGATGGAGCCCTACCCCTCCCCACTCGTGCCCCTTCTCGCACACCTGGGCCTCCCAGCCGCTTACCGGGCTCCCGTCCGAGAGGCAGATGCCCGAGAAAACGGTGCCGAAGCCGCCGCTCCCCAGCTGCCGGCCCCGCTGGTACAGGTCCTGCAGCTCCTTCTTTTGCCCTGCAGCCGGGACCGAGGCATCAGCCTTGCACCCAGAAACCCCCCCAAGGGAAGAAACCCGCCAGTGAAGCGGGCCAGGCCAGCGCGGGCCATGTTGCTCTCACCCGCTTGCTGCTGCGCGCCGGGCAGCGGGCACTGCCTTGCAGCCGTGGGGCTGGCGAGAGGCAGAGCTGGGGCAAGGCAGCACACAGAGGCGGCTGCAGGAGCCACAGGGCAGCAGGGCAGGGCGGCACCGTCGCTGTTCCCGGCCTCGTGGGCTGCACTCAGCTGTCAAGGATGGCTGGGCCTGTAGCCCGAGCCTTGGCACAGGGGAGTCCCAGGAGCAGCTGCCAACCAGAGAGGGGTTTTTTGAAGCCGCGGCATCAGAGCCACTGGGAACAGCCAGGGACGAGGCTGCTCTCAGGGCCCTGGCCTGGCCTGGCCTGGCCTGGGGATGCCCCAGGGGAGCCTCACGACAGCTCCTGAGGAGATCTCACCTGCTCCTCAAGAGGCCTTGGAGGTGGTCCAGGGCTGTTGTGGGGCAGCTTCCCGGAGGTGGAGGATCCTCCTTGGTGTTTCAAGGATCGTCTCCTCCACCAGGCTCAGGCTGTTGCCTACTGGCACAGCCGGCACAGCCAGCACAGCGTCCTGGGAGCTGTGGAATGAAAACTGCTGGCTCCCGGACACTTGCTGCTGTGCCAGCTGCTCCTGAGAAGGCTCCCCTGCATCGGGCTGGGCTCCCATTTGGATTTCGGGGCTCTCCCTGGCCATGTTGAGGGTCAGGGTTGTGCCCGTGCTGTTGATGTCCATGAATCCAAGGGAGCTGGGAGACCTGTCCACGGGCTCTGCACCTTCTGCAGGCAGACGGGTCTCACTGAGCCTCTGCGAGGGATGGAGGCTGTCAGAGATAGCAGAGGCTCCTGGCAGGATGGAGGGTCTCTGACAGCCTGAGCTTCCTGCAGGGATGGCGGGTGTGCGCTGCTGTGCCATCCATGCAAGGGTCGAGGCTCTGCCAGGGATGGAGAATATTGCTGGGAGCAGCCTCTTGGAGGGATGGAGGCTTTGGGAGTAGCTGAAGGAGCCACAGCAGGGCAGGTGGCCCGGCTTCACCAGCTTCTCCAGTTCTTTCCACAAGGCCTGCCACATCCCAGTGTAGAGCGGCACACATGTCCCTTTGCGAGCCCAGTGCAGCAGCATCAGTTCCTGCAGCTCCTGGGCCGCTGCCACGCAGGGGCAGCAGCAGCAGGACAAGTCCAGGGGGCTGGCGGGAGCACGTGGCCACTTGCGAGGGGTGGCCCGAGGTCTGGAGCGCCTGGGAGCCGCAGGGGCTCCTCGGTTCCTCCGTAAGCCTCTGGGCCAGACTCTGGGAACATTGTTCCTCTTGGGGGTCCGTGTCTGCCACCTCTGTGGGTGCCAGTGGCCAAGGGCCCAGCAGGCAGCCATGGCGGCCAGCAGCAGGACAAGTGCAGCTAGTAGGACACCACCGTCACTCATGGCTCCGGCACGTGCCATCGCGGCTGCACTGGCAGCTGTTGGTGCTGGCGCGGCTTATATAGGCTTGGCGTGATGTCACAGTGCTGTGGCCAGGACAGCTGTTTGACATCACAGCCCTGCCTCACGCCAGCGCGTGGCCCCTTTGTGCCGTCACGGCCCCGCCCGCCTCGGGGATCAGCGGAGCTGGCTGATACCTGAAGATGGACATGGCCAGAAAAAGGCCTGGAAGTAAGAACCAGAGCTCAGCCTGTGTCAATGAATCCTTTCCTGGAGTAAGCCGTGTCACCTCGGGAACAGTGCTGGTGCCAGCAGCGTTAAGTCCACACCTTCCAGGATGCTGCAGCGTTACCAACTGGAAAGTCCCACTACTCAGTGCCTGAAAAGATCCTCCAGAGACAAAGGGACTCAAAGTTCCTCTGTTGCTGGGGAGCTCTTGTGAAATGCCTGTGGCAGGCTGGAAGAGTTTTTTTGTTAGCAGTTCACTGACTTCTGCAGAGCCTCAGTTCTAAATAAATCAGGATTTGCCAAAGGCCGCTCATGGTGCTCCCACTGCTCTGGTCTTGACTGGGATAGGGTTCCTTTCCTCCCAATAGCTGGCACGTGTTGGCTTTAGATGGGAATGCCATGAATCAAACAGGGGTGATTTGGTTTCTGCTGAGCAGGGCCTGCCCTCTTCCAGGACCTTGCGGTGTCCCTTGGTGCAATGCAAGGTTTTCCACCAGGAAGGGAGAGACGAGTGTTGAAGACAGAGGCAAAGGATACATTAAACACCTGTACCGTGTCTCTGTCCCTGTTGGTGAGGTAACTATCCACATCCTGGAAAGGGACAATGTTCTTTTTACAATGATTTTTCCTTTCACGTATTGGAAACCACTGGTTTTATTGTGCCCCACGTTTCTGGCCACCTTCATCTCCAGCTGAGCTTTCACCACACCAAATTTCTCCCTTTGGTGGCAAGAAAGATCTGTGTCCTCTTCTCCTGACCTGGATTCCACTGGGCACACTGTCGCCGAGACACACAAGCAGTCACAAGCAGATAAGTATTTGCAAGCAGAGGTTCTTCCAGCCCTCCTGAGAGAGCAGAGAGCGAAGGAATGACCCTCTTTGTTTATTCTTTACTTTTTTATACATTTGTGGATCTGGCAGAAGATTGGCTTTTTGGGTTTCCACCCCTCAGCCTCAGTGGCCAGACCCATTGTCAGTTACAGTTGTTTTTCAGGTTAGAAATATGCAAACAAAGGACAAAGAATGAGAAACAAAGGGTTTGTTTATGTTACATCTATGGGAAAGGTAGAAAACTGCTCCTAATATTGTACAGTAACCAAAAGATCTGACTCCATTATGAATTTCAAGAAGGCTAATAAGAAAGCTCAGAAAAACCGGGGTAACATCTCACCCTTTTAACTTAAAAAAAAGAAAAAACAGAAAAAGAAAAATGAACAATTTTACAAAGGGAATATATACAAATTCAGTCACTGTCTGTGGAGGAATTATCAGAGTGATCACTCAAGGATTCATCCACTTGGTGGTTTTCAAGTTGATCACGGCTTCCACCTTGACTGTCAGCTGAATTCTGCCTCTGCGGTCGCAGGTCAGGACGGACACACTTTGAAGGTAGCCAGCGTGTCCCAGTGTCCATGGACACACACGCATACCCTCGCCCCATAGCGATTAGGTCATAGGGTCCTTCCCATTGCTTGGTGACTAAATTTCGGACCCATACCTTCGCTCAAGGCTGTTGTTCACCATCCGAAACCTGCAACGAGAGATGATGGTTCAAAACAACAGGATTATTTGAGTTCTGGGGCACCGTAAGGAGATTGATGGTGTACAAAGCCTTTGCCAACCGACTGTGTGGGATTTCACCCTGCATTCCCCGTTTCTGCTTCTGAAGAACACGTTTGAGTGTACCATGATTGCGTTCTACAATCGCCTGTCCCGTCGGAGAATGAGGGATGCCAAAGTTATATGACACACCCCATGACTGTAGGAACTGCCGTACCTGCTGCGAGGCATAAGCAGGACCATTGTCGGTTTTCACAGCAGAAGGTATGCCAAAAAGAGCAAAGACCTGCCTCCAGTGGGCAATGACATCTCGGGCTTTCTCTCCTGTGTGAGCAGAAGCCCACATCGCAGAGGAGAACGTGTCCACCATGACATGCACATACTTGAGCCGGCCAAACTCGGCGACCTGGGTGACATCGGTCTGCCAAAGCTCCAAGGCTTTAAGGCCTCTGGGGTTAACCCCTGCCGGCAATGGCGCACCAAGGGCGTGACAGTCATCACACGACTCGACAATTTCATTAGCCTCAGTGGCTGTCAGTTGAAACTGGTTCTGCAGTGTATGCGCGTTTTGGTGGAAAAACCCATGCGATGCCTTGGCCTGCACGAGCACGTCAGGCTGAGGGGCTGCCCATGCTGGGTTAGCCAACTTATCAGCCCTTGCATTACCTTCCGCTACAAATCCTGGCAAATTAGTGTGGCTCCGTACATGCAGATCATAATATGGATGAACTCTGGCCTGAATTGCACACCACAGGGTCTTCAGTAAATTAAACAAGGCAGAGTTACTGACCTCCTTCAAAACTGAACAACCCAATCGCTGTGCGATGTCGGCAACATAGGCGGAGTCTGTGAACAAATTGAAAGGTTCCTGGGAAAATTTCTCAAATGCCATGACAGCAGCCTTTAGTTCAACCAGTTGAGCTGACCCATCCTCATGGCCTTCCAAAACCTGCCCCTCATATCCATCCTGCCAGGTAACAATGGCTTTTCCTGTTTTGCCCGAACCATCAGTGAAGACGGTGGGTCCTTGCACTGGCTCTTGGCTATTTTTGGGTCGTAGAGAAAATCGAGTATTTTTGGCCACTTGCAATAGCTTGTGGCTAGGCAGATGATAAGTGACCTGCCCTGAAAAACCCTCGAGAGCACTTTGCAGCGAAACATTGTTCACATAGCTCCAATCAAATTCCTCCCTCTGAACCGGGAGTATGATCTTTGAGGGATCTGCACCCATCAATTGCAAACAGCGTTGCCGGCACTTGATTATCAAGTGCGCAATCAATTCAAACAGCGCCGTCGCCGTCTTATGCGGCTGATGAGGCAGGAAGACCCATTCCAAGATGTGCAGAGGATCAGTCCAATCATCATTCCATTGGCCGATGATACCTGTAGGATGTAAATCAGGAGTGGTAATGAACACAGTGACATCAATGGAAGGTTCAATGCGGTACACCTGGCAAGCCAAAACAGCTTGCTGAACCTCCTCCAGCACTTTTCGTGCCTCAGGGGTTAATTCACGAGGTGACTTTAAATCAGTGTCCCCTTTCAACAATTCAAACAAGGGAGACAGTTGTGCTGTGGTCAGTCCCAACTAAGGACGTAGCCAAGTGATAACACCTACCAGCTTCTGAGCATCATTCAGTGTCCTTCACCGATTGCACAAATTGCACCTCCTGGTGACGGATTGTCTGTTCCAGAATTTTGACCCCCAAATATTTCCAGGGGGGTTGTTGTTGTACCTTTTCTGGAGCTACCTGCAGTCCATGTGAATGCAGAGCATTCAGCAACTGAGGCTGTATCCTCAGCAGCTCATCCTGGGTGGGCGCAGCCACCAAAATGTCGTCCATATAATGATAGACGTGAGCTTCAGGAAACTGCTTGCGAACTCCAGACAAGGCACGGGCTACATACCATTGGCATAAGATCGGCGAATTCCACATTCCTTGAGGAAGAACTCTCCATTGATACCACTGTGCGGGCTCTGCATTGTTTATTGTTGGTACTGTGAAGGCAAATTTTGGTCTGTCATCGGGATGCAGAGGGATCGTAAAAAAACAATCCTTCAGATCCACAGTGAGGACCGGCCAGTCCGCAGGAAGCATGGTAGGCCATGGCATACCAGCCTGCAATGTTCCCATGCCTCCCATCACGACATTGATTATTCGGAGGTCTTGTAGCAACCTCCATTTCCCAGACTTCTTTTTGATACAAAAGACAGGAGTGTTCCAGGGACTGGTAGATGGTTCCAAATGCCCCTGGTCCAACTGCTCCTGTACGAGTTCACGAAGGGCACCCGGCTTGTCATGAGGGAGGGTCCACTGGTTCTCCCAGATGGGTCTGTCCACCAGCCACCGTAAAGGAGGCATGGGACACTCTGCGCCCTTCATCACAGTGGCCCCAATCAAAAATCCGTTCCCAATTGCACCCCCCACGCGGCCAAAACATCCCTCTCCCAGAGGTTCTGAGGAATCTCAGTAACGTGAGGCCAAATTATGGCTGTCTGTCCCTCCGGGTTCGTGATGGCCACGGGATTCTGGCTCACGTAGCATTGCTTCGTTCCTCTGAAGCCCGCGATCGGTGTCTTTGCCAGGGTCAAAGGCCACTGCGGGGGCCAAGCATCCAGGGAGAGAATGCTCACGTCAGCCCCCGTATCTAGGAGGCCACGAAGGTGAATCTCCGATGGCGTGGCACCAACCATGGACACGGTACACAGCGTCTCAGGATGGTCTTTGGTCAGGACAGCAGTCCAGTGCACCTGAGGTGGCCCTGTAGAGCCGAAGCCACTGTCTCCTCGCGACCGGTCCTCGGTTCTGGAAACAGAAGACTTAAAAGGAATAAGTTGAGCAATTTGTGTGCCTTTTGGAATAGTCAGAGGGGGGGTGGGTGTGGAGACCATTGCATGGATCTGTCCCGAAAAATCCGCATCAATCAGTCCCAGGTGCACTATGATACCCTGAATGGTGGCACTTGACCTACCCATCAAAAACGCACTCATGCCATCACCCAAGGGACCAAAGGCATCCAGGGGAACCTTGTGTATTTTGTCCGAATCAATCACGACAGACTCGGCTGTGCAGACATCAGCACCTGCTGAACCGCGGGTGCTGGCTGAAAGCCTGCTGAGCAGATCTCCATTGGTTGGGGTTGAGGCAGAGACATTTGTGTCGGCACGCGTCTCGCCTTTGCGCTCTGCGTTGCGTTTCCTGAACTGACCAACAAGTGACCATTCATATGCACTGTTGCCTTACACGCATTTGCAGCATGATTCGGCCTTCCACATCGTGCACAATAAAACAAGACAGCCGTAGACTTCTGTGCCTTTCCGCCCTGTTTCTTCCTGGTCCAAGCACCCCACTGCTGCTGTTGCACCCCCTGGGGAATGACCCAAGCAGGCTGCACAGCAGCAGCCACAGCTGGTTACACAGCCACAGGCACAGCTTGTTGGACTGCCGTAGTCACCGTCGGTTGAACAATCGTAGCCACAGCTGGCTGCACAGCTGTAGGCACGGCAACCATCTGTTGGCTGGAAGGGGATACCTTTGCACAGGCCCCAACCATGTCCGACATGGATGGTTCCCTGGGAAGCGCTTCAATTATCCTCTTGCAAACTGCATTGCAGTTGCCCTGAGCAAGGGACTGAATCATGAGCTTCCTTGTTGTAGGATCACTCACCTGCTTCTCCACAGCAGCCGTCAGCCATCCTGCAAGGCACAGGAAGGGCTCATCAACTCCCTGGACAATCGTTGCATAGGGCTGCTGTGGAGTAGCCAGCTGTAAGGTCTGAACCAGGGCTGCCATGCCTGTTTGTTGGCACTGCTCCTGGACCAAAGGCTCATAACCAGCCTGCCCTTCGGCTCTGGTATAATTGCCTGTTCCCATTAGCATATCGGTATTAACTATACGCCTAGGATCACCCCGACCCAGTGTCCTATTCCGTTCCACTGCTCTGACTGCCAGCTGAGTCCATTTATTCTCAAAGAATTCATATTCAAACGGTGGGAAAAGGGCTCGAACTAAGCTCCGAATGTCAAAGGGTGTCAAAAGACTGGCATTAAAATAACAGAGAACCTGCATCACCTCAGCTGAGCCCAGACCATACTTCCCGACTGCATCACGCAGTTCTGTCAAAGCCTGCCAAGCCAAGGGTTGATAGGTGTTATGAGTAGCACCCTGAAGGACAGGAAAGGACTGAAGACCCTCAGATGAAGCAGCAGCACCTGCCTTATCCTGCCCTGTGGACCCCACAGGGTCAGAGGCAGGCACTTGGCTAGGGACTGGCTGAACCTCAGGCACTGCAGGTCCTGCACCAGCACTCAATCCTTCAACCTTAGCTGCTGCCTCCGCTGAGGCATAGCGACCTGGTTCGGGAACGACACGGCAGCTGCACCCAGGCTGCTCGGGCCACCAGCTCACAGACACCAATGTGGTGGACGGCTAATGGCGTTTATTAACTGGTTACATGGAGTTATAAAACCTCTGTTTGCTACATCACATCCGTCTGCTTACGTTACAAGTTACGTGTTGCTTAGCTTGTCAAGGACACTAAACAACTAAGTGTTGAGGGAGGGGTTCTGTCTGCCCGTACAACGCGATATCTTCCGACCGCCTGTCCCTAATCTCCCACATCTCCCCCACCCCTCATGATTAAGTAAAACACCTATAAAAGTATAAATGTTATAAAAAATGCAAAAGCTGTTGCAGTTAGTATAATAGGATACAAAAGCGATATAACATGTTAGTAATAAGTGCACTTCATGGTAGTTGTAGGCGTTCGACAAATAGGATGTCGACTTTCTCTAAACGGCTTCTAACAAATGAAACTAACTTGTTCAAAATACAAGGCCCAAAAATCAATACCAAGAGTATCATGGTGATAGGGCCTATCAGGGTGGAAACAAGGGTGGCTAGCCATGGGGACTGATTGAACCATGACTCAAACCATCCTTGTTGGGCCTCTCTCTCTCTCTTTCTCTGGGCTAGTCTTTCTCTCAGTTCAGCCATGGAGTCTTGCACGACTCTGGTATGGTCTGCATAAAAACAGCATTCTTCTCTCAAGGTGGCACACAGGCCTCCTTGCTGCATGAGCAAGAGGTCCAGTCCTCACCTGTTCTGCAGGACAACTTCTGAAAGCGAGGAGATAGATCTTTCCAGAGAGGAGATGGATTTTTCAATTCTCAGTAAGTCCTCATCAATTGTCATTTGCAGCTGAGAAAGTCCTTGGTGTTGGGTCACAAGAGCTGAAACACCTGTGGCTGTACCGGCAGCTCCTAGGCCGAGGAGCATTGCAATGGTTATACCTGTCATTACTTCTCTTTTGTGGAGTGGACGGTTTCTTCTAAAAAGTGATACATTTCCTCTTCTTGGTGATACAGGACTCTAGGAACAATCAGAACTTGGACACAAAAGTCAGCAAGGTTATTGAATTTACCAAGGTACACACAGGGTGTTATTCCAGATTGTTGACAAACCCACATTCCTGGTACGAATGGGACTGCCCACTTATCAGTCTTTCGGCTAGGTTGGATGAACTCAGCACAAATGTTTCCCATCTACTTTGCTAAGGTTACATTGCCAAAGCACTTGCCTCGGCCTGTGACTTGACTCAGGGTAATTTCCCTTCGAGGGGTGTCCCATCTACAGTTGTGTGGATTATCTGCTGCAGAATATTCAAAAGGAACATCAAGGGCAACACCCTCATAAAAAGGAGGTTCCGCATTATAACATAACCAGCATGATTTTGTAAAGTTTGGATTGGATTGGTTCAACACAAAAAGGTAGCATTTAATACACTAAGAAACGGATTGTAAGGATCTGACTTAGGTTTTTGGTAGATAGCTAAAGGACTGAATGAGGAGGAGGTGCTAGGTGTGGCCTCTCTCCTGTGTCTGCGTGCTGTGAGATTCTGATAAGGTCTAATTGATAGGGTTACTGAAGGTAGGAGTCTGATAATTTGCACATTTGCCCAATTTAAAAGCCTGGCTGCATTTAAAGCACACCATTTCACTAGTTATTGCAGTACGGACGGCTGCTTGGATTGGGGCAAAATGTTCCTCTTTTGCAACATGCCTGATCATGTCTGCAAGGTTGGACCCGGGTGGTAATGATCTTAAAATGTCCTTCGTGGCTTAATTGCATTGTTGGTGCAAGCACTCTGCTAACACAGGACCCTTTGCCTCTGAAGGCAAAGCTGAGGAGTCAAGTGATGCTTGGAGCCCATCTACAAATTGTGTAAAACTCTCACTCTCACTTTGCTTTATTTTGGACCATGATGATGGTTTAGCAATGACCATGGAAGCAGAGCGGATGGCTTCCCTGGCAGCACGGGTAGTTGTCATGAGCTCGTGAGCCCGTAGGCCCTCGGCTTGTGCCTGGGGGGTGATCATGGTTGGGTCCGTGCCCATGAGCCGTTGCAGGCTGGAGCCGTGTAGAGGATGATCCGGACCAGTGACCAAAGCTAGTTGCTTTGCACAATTGTCTTCCCACTCTTGTTTAAAAACTATCATCCCTGCTCCATCAAAAATCAGTCTGCAGGTTTGCTTTATGTCAAATGGGAGCATGTCATCCCCTCCAAAAACACTATCAATGAGAGTGGAAACCATAGCTGAATTGATCCCTATGTCAGTGATTGCTTTAACAATTGCTTGAACATCCTTAGGGTTTACTGGGGAGTATGTTCTCTGGTTTCCACCTGCCCCCCCACTTGGACTGGAAAAGCCAGTGTGGCCGATGGACCCCAATCGGCACATGCGACTTTATTTTCCTCCAGTCTGTGAGAGGAGTTCGTTCTTTTTCTGACTTCCCCTCAACCTGAGTAGAAACATGGTTGTTACTGATTTTATATACTGTTACTTCTTCTTTGTCGGAGTCAGAGCCAGAGCCGGCAGCAGAGGACTGGCTGTCCCCGTCCCAGCTAGAGTCTGATTCAGAGCCATAATTCGACTGACTGGCTGCTTCCGGGCTCTGGACCCTTTTGGTCGGGCTCCGACCCCGCCCCTTTCCCTCAGGGATGAGCCATCCTTTCCCTCTTGGCCCCCTCCCCTTTCCCTCAGGGCTGGGCCGTCCTTTTCCTCTTGGCCCCCGCCCCTTTCTCTCAGGGCTGGGCCGCCCCTTTCTTCCCCCCTTTAAACTGTGTACCTTAAAAGAATGTGCTTTTTGGCAAGCGTTCCGACTAGCTTTAATTCCCTTTTTCTTCTGTTTGCGTGTGCCCGCGCTATCAAACAAGCTGTTGGCAGCAGACACACTGTGTAAAAAACTTTCTTTGTTTGCTGGTTCTTGGTTGTCTGCCAAATATTCTGATTTAGTTACATTCTTGTTTTCTTCCAGCGATTCAATGCAATCTCCTGCCGTATAGGGTGGAGGTCCCCCCTCAGCCCCTTCTACCAGCAACCCCCCGGCAGAATTTTTGGCAATATTCCTGGCTTCCTCAGTTAATTGATCATAAAACAATTTTGCCTGATTTTTTTCTTTAGCAGCTAACTCTGGACTTCAAGGCTTTGAAGGAAGATTTTGTTCCTGCAAGCCTCCGCAATCATTAGGACAAACTTTATCAGCAGTCTGAACAGACTCATTGTCTTTCAGACCGCATTTTCCTACACTCTGATAATCCCCTTTAAAATTTTCCTCTGAAAAAGTTTCTTCTAAAACAGTTTGCGTCACAGCTCCTACACCGAGCTGCGGCCTAAATTTTAGACAATTCTGTGCAGCTTTCCAGGTCTCTTGTTCCTGCAAAGCCTTCTGCAAAGATTGAACAACCCTCCCCCATGACTTAAGATACTTTGCCGACCCTGAAAACATAGTTTCCTCGGCTAAAGCTTTCGTACACTGATCCCAAATATCTGGGTGGAGAATTTCCACCGGACAATCGATGATACTAAGTTGCAAAAGCCTCGTCACTGCGAGGGTAAAATCTTTTGCTTTACAATCAATTCCCCACTGTTTATGAATCTGAGATATGACCTTCATAAGGGCTTCCATCCTCCTCACGGGTCCTGGGACGTCCCCCTCGCTTACTCGGCCATCGTTCACCGTCCAGGTGATTCCCGATCTCCCGGATGACTCCCGGGGCTTCGGCACCACTTGCTGCCTCTGCTGAGGTGTAGCGACCTGGTTCGGGAACAACACGGCAGCCACACCCAGGCTGCTCGGACCACCAGCTCACAGACACCAGTGTGGTGGACGGCTAATGGCGTTTATTAACTGGTTACATGGAGTTATAAAACCTCTGTTTGCTACATCACATCCGTCTGCTTACGTTACAAGTTACGTGTTGCTTACCTTATCAGGGACACTAAACAACTAAGTGTTGAGGGAGGGATTCTGTCTACCCGTGCAACGCGATATCTTCCAACCACCTGTCCCTAATCTCCCACACTTAGCATTTACCTTGTCCCAGAACTGCCCGCGGTCTCTCAGCCTTACGGTCACCTGACAAGGGGGGAGCGTCCAGGCTATTGACGAAGAGCCAACAGCGTGGGAACTTCTGCTGTTATCAAAGACCAGCCACATTCCGGCCGTGTCCCCGTTCGCGCTGAACTTAAACACCTCGGTGCCCATAGCCGCCGCAACGCTCGCAGTGGGAAGCGGGGAGGGGGGGGGGTTGGACCAGCCACAGGCGCTGGGTCCGCCACATCCTCAGCGGGGCTGGAGCCCACACCGGCCGCCGGAGACCAGTCAGATGGCTCCACGGCAGGCACACATCCCGGCATGGCTGTGGAGCTTGTGCTGCATTCAGGCGGAGGCGGCCGCACCTCCGTCACTGGCGGGGCTGTGTTGGTCCCTGCTGGCAACTCATTAGAACTAGCTGCATCAAAGCCTCTCCCCGTCCTGTGAGCATTGCCTGCAGCCCATGGGGCTGGCTTGGGAGGCAGAGTGTCCGGAACCCCCCCAAGAAGGGGTCCTGCAGGGGCTCGGGAGCCCGCGGCCCCCCCCACCCCAGAGCGGGGCGAAGCTGTCAGCCTGCGCGTGGGGGCGGCACCTGCTGAGGGACTGACCGAGGCCCTGCCTCCGGCAGTGTCCCCGCCCCATACTGACGGCAGCACGGGGGCAGAGGCGGCCAACGCAGCCGTCTCCGGGCCCGGCCCAGGCGGCAGAGCGGGGAACTCCACGTCACCTGACCCCATCGGATACGTGACGGTCGTGCGGCAGAACAGACAATGCACAGTGACCGAATCTCAGCCAAAAGAAAGCAGAGCCCGCATTCCTGAGCCGCCCCCGCCCACCAATGCTGGAAAGGCATGGAGAGGAGCCGGTCCTGCCCCGCTCCCGCAACCCGGGCTTGGCGGGGCTCTTCTCCCCCTGCCCGAGTCCAGCGCCAGAACCCGAGGGGGGGAACCCCCCCGCGCAGGAACGGGGGAGGAAGGGGAAGAATCACAAAGGAACTGAAGTTCAGATTCTGGGTCTGACATAACGACCCCGCCTCCCTCCAGCTCTCCGTTCTGCTTCAGACTAGGGCTCTCAGCCTTCGAGCTGTAAGGAGTCGACTTAAACACTGCTCTCTCAAATAATTTCCACTGCAAAAACACTCCTGCAAGTTCTTCACCATATTCTATATCAAGGGAGTCTAACATACAGTCCCTCAGGAGGTACCACTCCTGTCGACTGAGCACAGACCCTGGAGTGGGAAAAAACCCATGTCACCTGCCCCATGCAAATAGACTCTGGAGCCCCTCCTGGGATATCTGAGCATCCTTCCGCTCCAAGAGATCTCCCCAAAGTTCCCAAACTAAGGAATCCTCCATGATAAACACAAAACAGGCAAAGAGGGGAAGGAAAAACCTCACCAAACTGCTCATCCACTCGGGGTCACCAGGTGTCACCGAGACACACAAAGCAGTCACACGCAGACAAATTATTTTGCAAAGCAGAGGTTCTTCCGATCCCAGCTCCTGCTGAGAGAGTGGAGAGGGGAGAAAGAGAGCCCCTTTGTTTATTCTTTACTTTTTATACATTTGTGGGTCTAGCAGAAGATTGGCTTTTTGGGGTTTCCACCCCTCAGCCTCAGTGGCTAGACCAACTGTCTAGTTACAGTAGTTTTCAGGTTAGAAATATGCAAACAAAGGACATTGAGAATGAAAACCAAAGGATTTGTTTATGTTACATCTTGTGGGAAAGGTAGAAAACTGCTCTAATATTGTACAGTAACTAAAAGATCTGACTCCATTATGAAATTCAAAAGGCTAAATAAAAAACTCAGAAAAACCAGGGTAACATACAGCTGCCTGGAGCTCATGGACAGGAGAAGATAGCCAATGACATGTAGTAAAATGCCGTGTGAACAGCTTATGCACTAGAAAGATGTATGTATAAAAGAACCCTGTGTACCCTCAATAAAATGAGCATTCACCACTACTTCTGTGAAGAAGGTGTTTGACTCTGGCTGTTCCCTGTGTTTTTTTTCAAAATCACCTTTAATTGGCACTGAACATCGGACCTTGGGGTGATGACCCGGAGGAGAAAATTAGCGGTGGGATGCTGAGCGGTTGGACGCTGAGCTCACCGACAGATGCAGCTGCATTGAGGTGAGACCTCCGGAAAATAGCAGTCAGACGCTGATCTGCCATGAAATGCATCAGCATTGCGGCAGAAGCTCGCCGTCCTTGCAAAGAGTGCGAGGCTGAGCTGGTAAGGGGAACAGCGGGCAGTTTTCTTGAAAAAAGGTGGAAAGCTCTGAGTACTCCCTTCCCTGCCCCATTGACGAGGCAAGCATGGAATGTGAATTTGCTGCCGCATTGAAGTTGCTTATTATTATAATCTGAGAGAGGAAAAACAGTAGCAGAAAAAGTACTGCAAAAGCTGATTAACTGGGCGCAAGGAAATGGACATTTAACAACCCCCCGATACTGTGAAGTTGGGGAGGTGCCGCAGGGCCCCTGCCGTGCCCTCCTGCCGCCTCCAGTGCCCGGCACCGTCACTGGCCAATGCCCGGCTCGCCGCTCCCGGCCCGCAGACCATCCCCGTCACCTGAGCTCCGGTGCGCTGCTCCCGCACCGCCACCACCACCACCAAGCCGGCTTGGAGCTTTTCTCGGAAGCAAGGCGCTCCCCCCGATCAAAGGCTTGACGGCAACCCAGTGTAGTACAGTAGCCAAAATGCTTCAAAAACCCTCCGGAGCCACTCCCAGACCTACTGCTACCACTACACATGCACCGAGTGCCCCCCCCTTTTCTGGCTGTGCTCAAAGAGACACCGGTCAACCAAGAGAGGGGAACCCGTAACCCCTGCTGTTAACCACCTTCCCCCGACAATGTTCTGCTGCCAGAAAAATTAGAGGAGGACCTCGATGATGGAGCAGAACCCCCAGCAGAACCCCAGACAGAACCCACGATTGGTTTAAAAGAACTGACTGGTCAAATTCAGGCAGTGATGCAGCGCCTGAAGGAGTGAGCGCAAGAAGCAACTAAGCTGCTACTGGAAAAAGCCCAAGAACTACCTACAATAAATGCTAAAAATCAGGAGGAGCCAACATCTTTCAGCTCCCAGTTAACTCCAATGCAACAATTGCTATAACAAACTGCAGAAAGCAGTTCCCAGGCAACACCTTTGCCTGTCCCCCCTGTGACTCGATGGTCCAAAATTATAGGTGATGCTGTACTAGAAGGACAGTGGGAACCTGCAGGACACATGGCATGTCCTGTAGCATGTCCTGTCATGTACAGAGATGGCAATCCTGTGTGTGAGCAGCATGAATGGAAAATCTTGCAACAGGTGAAAAAAAAAAAAAAAACCACAGTAAAAGAGCACAGCTTGAAATCTGAAAAGTGCTCGAACAATGTTAGATTGGATTCATACTGCAGATATCAATTCTCCAGCCTGGACTGCTCCCAATCTGATCATCATCATCAAACTGTTAATAACATACTAATAACAACTCTGTTATTAGTATGTTACTGCCCAACAGATACAGGGCAGGCGCCTTCTGGGACATTCATTGCTTGTGCCTGTGGCATTCCAGTCCCTGGATGCTACAGATGGAAAACAAGCAAGAAGGACAAATAGCAGCACTCCATTAAGAGAGCTTTTTGATCATAGCTGTGATTCATTGTCCATAGTCTTTGTGGTGTTGGGAACTTGTATTGCTGTGCAGCTGGGTCACCAACCCTGACTGGATGTTCTTCTGTTGTTTTGCTGTGACATTCATGTTTTACTGCGCACACTGACAGACGTATGTCTCAGGAACGCTGCACTTCGGCATGACTGATGTGACTAAAGTACTAATCTTCATAATAATCGTGCCTTTACTGGCAGTGAGTAGAGGACCACATTTTTAGCAATCTCTGATTCCAATGCTGAACATTCAGGTGAAAATACTCCCAGCTATTTGTACTGTGGCAGGAACCATATTCTCTACAAACTGAAGTTGTCAAAAATAGATTCACTATAGCAGGAACAAGTGTCCTCTCACCTTTTCTCCATATTGTCTCTGTGATTGCCTTGGCTGCAATGATCTACAAGAAATCTGCTGTGCAGCTCTTTGAGAGGCACCTCTGCCTCTACACCCTGACTTTTGGCTTTGGGTCTGCCAAGATCACAAATCAACTGGTGGTTGCCCATATGACCAAGAGTGAAATGTATTTACATGACACAGCATTCATAAGCCCAGCATTGCTGTTCCTTGACCAAGCATTTGAACAGCTTTATTGATCTGGATTGCCCTGATCCTGTCCCTGATTGACCTGCTCCGATACTGTGTCAGCGTATGCAGCCAGAATTGCTGCCCAGCTGCACATCCACGTGTTCCGCATCAAGGGCTGCCCCATGCCCTCGAACCATCACTAGGGATGGGAGCTGCCACAGGGGAATGGAAAAAGAGTTAGGTTTCTACAGGAATGGATGAGGACTTGTAAGAGACAAATGCTAAAAGCAGATGAGAACAAAGTAATTTATAATAATTGTGATCAGGACATGCAAAGCAACCACATGGAGACGAGAGATTTTGCAGAGCAGAGATGTTCCTCCGAGAGAGCCCAAGGCTGAGCCAAGGCCAAGAGCCCCTCTGCCTGTTTATTTCTTACTTTTTATACATTTGTGGGTCTGGCTGTGGATTGGCTTCTGGAGTTATCACCTCCCAGCCCAAGGGCCAGACCAACTGTCAGTTACAATTGTTTTCAGGTTAGAAATATGCAAACAAAGGACAGAGAATGAAAAACAAAGGATTTGTTTATGTTACATGTGTGAGAAAAGGCAAAAACTGCTCCTAATATTGTACAGTAGCTAAAAAGTCTGACTCCATTTTATGAACAATCAAAAGGATTTTAAAACCTCAGAAAAACCAGGGTGACAAATAATCAATGTTGTATAACTTTTCTTCTTTGTTATCAGTAATGCTCCTTAACTAGTCTCCTGCCCAAGAGAGTTCACCCTAGTCAACTCTCCATGTAGTCAACTCTGTTGGTTCCAAGCCTGGAAAAGCATGCAGGAAACAAATGCTCGGTCTTTGTAATTACCTTGATTAGTAATTTCTCTCTATATAGTGAATGGATCCTCACCAACTGGAATTTCTAATGTAGTATAATTACAGCTGCAGTCTGACTTGCTTTTAATTTTAACATTTCATCATCTCTTAGTGAAATACTTGTTTAGTGTCCACTTGGAATTTATTTACTAAAGACTTAAGCTGGTGAAAACCCAAAGATACCTTACTAAGTTGTGTGGCTACAGCAGCTGCCAAGTAAGAGCCAAGCTGGGGTGGTTTTTACTCGTGCATTGATGACAAAGCGGTTTCATGCTGAACAGGGTCACAGTAAGCCTTCTGCATGCAGTGAACACCACAAGCCCTCTGAAGATAAAAAACCCGATGGTCAGCTCCGGAGAAGATAAGAGGAACACTTCTGGCCAGAGCAGCTGATCTCAAATTCGTCCCACACTGACAGATCTCCAAGGGCCCTGGAATCTGTCACTCTGAAACCTGCTGGTCAGTGATCAGGACACCTCTGAGGTGAATTTGACAACAGCTGCACATAAGCCTTTGAGCTTTGCATCTGGACCACAATGGATGCCGAGTACATGGATTTGGCCAGCAAGGAAGGAAAAGAAGGAAGAAGGATCATCAAGTCCTTGCTGAGACAGCTCGTGGTTGAGGTCACTGGAGAACAATGCCCTCCTGACCCAGACTGGGTTGTAGCATGCATTATTGGTCACCAAGGCCCCTTGGGATCATTGGAACTTTCCCAGGACTTGCATGAGTGGCAAGAAGAAGAGTGTCCTCAGTGTCAGGGAGTAATAGTTAGAGAAGTGAGCTGCGGAGTGTGTGGTGCACAATTTGAGAGAGAGACACCAAAGCTTTGGCGTGAGGGTGGTTTGTGTGACCATTGCTGTAGTGGTACCCTTGGTGCCTTTTATCAAGCAGCACAGGTAGTGTTGAAAATAGCTAACCCTGTTCCTGACGATTTTGTTGGAGTAGCAGATTGGGGATTTGCGCAGACAGCGTGGGCCATTAAGAGAGGGACATGGCAGGTCCACATGGTAAGATGTTCTTGCGTGTTGCATGCCTTTTGCTCATTGTGTCAACAAGTGTTGCAGGATCTTCTCAACTAGCTCATTCATTTTCTATGAGAACTAATGTATGGGTGACATTTGCCAATGTGACTGGATAGGATTCTATTTGACTTAGCCTGGCCAATCCCCAAGACCCATTCAGAACTTGTTTGATAGGAACACCCCTTTGGAGCCCTCACAAATTTAAAGGTTATGTGAAAAATGAGACAATGCTGAATTTTACTGTGGCAAACAGCACGGTGTGGATGTCAGGTTTCAGCCGCCCAGGCTGATGGAGGCTGGCAGTGTAAAATTATAGAGCAACTTGATGATACGCTTACTTCATCACCTGAAGAATTAGACCTCCTTGAATGTATGAATGCCAGCTCTACAAATAGAAGTGAGGGAGGTTGGGTGTCCTTTGAGCCCCCCAGAGAGCAGCGTCTAAATATACATAGCCAGAAATGGGCTGCAGTAAATTCAGCTTGACTATCTAGTGGCAGTGTACACCAACAACTTTATTCCAAATGTAATTTGACTGGCAAACCAGCACAACGCCTTCCACCAGGAACATTTTTAATATGTGGGGACCGTGCTTGGAATGGAGTCCCAGCCAGCCCACATGGAGGCCCATGCTATTTAGGGAAGCTTGCCCTGTTTCACCCTAACATAACCGCATTGATGACTTTAGCAAAAGTCACCCAGAGAAAACATGCCATACGTGAGTTAGACTGTACAGACATAAAAGATCCTAAATTCTGGTCCCAAGCTAGGACAGTGTTAACATACATATTTATACCTGGAGCAACACCTGCTAGAGCAATGACCACATTAAAAGCAGATAGCATGCTGGAAAAATCAGAATTGAATTTAACTAGTTAAATTTTAGGTAAGCTATCAGTGGATGTTACCAGTGTTAATCATGTTGTTTTGCAAAACTGTGCTGTGATTGATTTTTGCTTTTAGTACATAACCATGGGTGTGAAGAGTTTGAAGGAATGTGTTGCATGAACCTGTCTGACCATTCTGCATCTATTCACAAAAAAAATTGCAATTAATGAAAAACAAATTACATGATGTAAAAGAAAGTGATAATGTATTTAGAGATTAGTTAAGTAGCCTTAGGATTACAAGATAGCTGAAGTTTGTTATTAAACCAGTGTTTGTTATATTATTACTTATATTAGTAGGATTATTAGTACTAAGCTGTGTAATGTCATGTAATAAGGATATGTTGCTTAAGACAATATCTAATGCTCAGCTTGTGCAAAAGAAAAAGGGGGAATTGTAGCAGGATTTTTGGAGACAGACACAGGGAGGCCTGACAGTGCTGGGAAAGTTCTGTTGTTTTAGCACTGTCAAGGACATTGATCCTAAGAACCAGCACGAAGAGCCTGGGAACAAGCTGTTGGCCCCTCAACAAAGTGTAAACAGGTAACTGCAAAGGAATGCTTATGCAGATAACACTGGCCAATAGTATAGCCCCTTGGAGCTCGTGGACAGGAGGAAATAGCCAATGACACGTAGTAAAATGCCGTGTGAACAGCTTATGCACAAGAATGATATATATAGAAAAGAACCCTGTGTACCCTCAATAAACGAGCATGCACCATTACTTCTGTGAAAAAGGTGTCTGACTCTGGCTGCTCCCAGTGGTTTTTTTTTTTTTTTTAATCACCCCTTTGCTCAGGTAAGAGATATGATGAGAAAGAGTGTGAATGAAAACAACTGAGGTAATTTGGAACCGGTGTGATTGAGACCAAATTGACTGAGATGCAATGAGGGGCACTGAAAAGGACCAACACTTGCTAAATTACTCCGATTCAAAGGCTAACATTAGGCAAGAAATGAAAATAAAAGGAGAGGAAAAGAAATTGAAGAAATGAAAGCTTAAAACGAAAATGGGTAAATTTTGAAAGCATGTGAAAAGTCAAAAGTGGATGGGCTGACAAGAAGTGCAGGGAAAGGGACGGAGGCTTGCCCAATTACTCTTCATTGAAATCACAAGGTTTCATTCCCATATCAAAAGGAAGTCTTCCTTTCAGAAAATGGTATGAAATCTTGAATACAAAGTCTAACAAATGCTCAGGAGAGGAGATATGATGAGAAACAAAGTCAAAGAAAACAAAACCAAGAAAATCTGGAACCAGATTTATTGAGACCGAGTGGACTGCGATGAAAGGTGGGACAGTGAATAGGATCAACACTTGTCATATGTACTCCAAATCAAAGGCTAACATCAGGCAAGAAACGTAAATAAAAGTGGGTGAGATAAAAGAAATTGAAGAAATGCAAGCTTAAAATTAAATAAAGAAAATTTTGAAAGTTCGTGAAAAGCAAAAATGAATGGGATGACAAGATGTGGAGGTGTAGTATTTCTTCACGAGACTAGACGACCGCCGATGGCAAAAAGAAAGAGCCTGCTCTTTTTCTGGGATGGAAAATACTGCTTTATTCTCCAGTCCTGCCCTACCTTGGCTGGAGACCTTTCCTGATCAGTGCAAGAGTGCTGAGGCCCCGCCAGTGCTTGGGCTTTTTCCCCAGGGGGCAGGGCCCAGAGACAGGCACAGGACATCACCCAATCAGGGAGGAGTGGCAGTGGAAGAGTTAGGTTACAGCTGAACAAGGACAAACCACATGATACAGATTACAAATCTGATGAAACACAATATAAACCCAGTTAATGCATTACAACATTTCCCCTTTTCTTATTAAATTAAGAAGAAGGAAGGCTTGGTTCATGGGAGATGCTCAGAGTTCAGACCTTGAGCACCTTTAAAGATACAGAAGAAAAATGACCTTAAATGCAAACAAACTGTTTAAAAAAACACTACTAAGGAATAATGATAATTAGATGGAGAAGGTTTGGTGCTTTCTTCTCCTCCAGGCAGCACTGGCCACTTGTGCGGCCTCTGCAGGTGGTTTTGCAGTTTTTGGGATGAAAGGTTTCACCCACTTGGCTAGCACCCACTTGGGACCTGAGGGAGTGGACACGCAGGCATACCCACAACCCCAGGTGATCAGATCATGAGGACCCTCTGTTTCCCTGGTTGCTGGATCCTTTACCATTTACTGGTGGCTTTGCTTTCAGCTGCAGTTGGCAGTTCTCTCTGAAATGGCACACAATTGGTGGGTTAAGATTTTCAAATGTGCAATTTAAAAAGTTCAGAATGAACAAGGCTTTGGACAACTGGATCTGGGGTGTTTCTAGTTTGAGACTGATGTTGTTGGTTGAGGACCCTTTTGAGATTTTGGTGGGTCCTTTCCACGATGGCCTGACCTGTTGGGGAGTAGGGGATGCCTGTTATGTGCTCTGCTCCTCATTGCTGCAGGAAGCTTCTGAACTCCTTGGATATGTATGTGGCTCCATTATCAGTTTTTATTGATTTGGGGATGCCCAGGAAGGAGAAAGCCTGTATTAGGTGTTTCATGGCATCACTGGACTTCTCCCCTGCGTGGGCAGAGGCATAGACAGCTCCAGAAAAGGTGTCTACAGATACAGGGACATACCTTTGCCTACCAAAGGACATGATGTGTGTCACGTCTGTCTGCCACACCTCACAGCTGTTCAATCCCCTGGGGTTTGCTCCTGCACTCAGGGCTGGGAGTGTGTGTTGCTGGCACGAGGGACACATTGATGCAATTGCCTGAGCCTGTTCCCGAGTTAGGTGGAACTGGCAGACTAGGCCTGGTGCATTCTGGTGAAAAAGCTGATGGCTGATTTTGGCTTGTCCAAAGATGTCTGGGAGTGGGGCCATCTCCACAGGCGCAGCAAGAGCATCAGCCCTTCTGTTGCCCTCGGCTATGAATCCTGGTAAATCGGTGTGTGATCTGATGTGCATCACATAAAATTGTTGCTCTCGGTGGGAGATCAGATTTACTAGTTTTGAGAGCAAGTTGAAAAGTGCAGAATTGGAGACCTCACTCAGTACAGCTTGCTCAGCTCTGGATACTACACCTGCTACATAGGCCGAATCTGTGATCACACTGAATGGTTCAGGAAACTTTTCAAAAGCTCTAACAACTGCAGCCAACTCAGCTACCTGAGGCAATCTTTCCACCTCGACAACATCTTTTTCCCACTGCTGAGTTTGATGATTTTTCCATGTTATTACTGATTTATGAGATGTTCCAGATGCATCTATAAAAACTTTTAAAGCCTTTAAAGGCCTCCTGCTCTGAACACTTTTTAATGATAATTTGAACTGAATTTGTTCTCTAAAGAATTTGTGAGCAGGCCGATGAATTGTAATTTGACCTGTGTTGCTATCCAGAGCAAACTGCAAAGCTTCATTTTTATGAACCAGGTGCTCCAACATTGCTTTTGTGATTTGGCCCAAGTTTATCTCAATTGGGATGTGAATACACTCAAAATCACATCCTGCCCACTCCCTGATCTGGGTCCTGGCTTTCTGAATCAGTTCTGCTACAAGTTCCTGTGGCCTGGTCATTCCTGAGGAAAACCCACTCTATGATTAAGAGGGGATCCCAACAGTCTTTGTTCTTTTTTGATTTTTCCACTCTTTCCACTGAAAAATCATCCCGTGTAAGTGTGGCAATTTTCCTAAAATGATGAATTTGAATAGCAAGTCTGATTTGCACCTGTTGGCCTGTCTGGTGGCCATAGAGTCCTGTACCTTTTCCAGGGCTGCTCTTGCCTCTTGGGTGAGGGTCCTCGGAGAACTGAGCTCCTCTCCCCCTTTTAAAAGATTAAAGAGGGGGTCTAGGTCTTCAGTGGTCAGACCTAGCCAAGGTCTTACCCAATTTAAGGACCCACACAACTGCTGGACATCTGCCAAGGTCCTGATGTTATTTTTGACAACCAATTTTTGCGGCACAATGGTCTGCTTACCAGTCTCCAGACTCAGGTACTTCCAAGGCAGCATCCTTTGAATCTTTTCCTCCTGAAGCTCGAACCCTGCAGCAACCAAAGAATCGATTGTCAGGTCAAGCGCGTGGGACAGTAAGTCATCATTGGGGGCACACACGAGCACATCATCCGTGTAGTGCAGGATGATGGCTTCTCCTACAGCTGCACGCACTGGGGACAGCAGGGAAGAGAGGTACCACTGACAAATAGATGGTGAGTTTTTCATCCCTTGGGGAAGAAATTTCCACTGGTATCTTTTCCTCGGGGCTTCTCGGTTGAGGGTAGGAACTGAGAAGGCGAAACATGGGGCATCGTCAGGGTGCAGAGGGATCTGGAAAAAACAATCTTTGATATCAATAATTGCCAAATTCCAATTTTGGGGGAGCATTGCAAGGGATGGCATCCCTGGTTGGAGAGAACCCATGTCCTCAATGACATTATTAATTTGACGGAGATCGTGGAGGAGCCCCCACTTGCCTTTGTTTACCTTTTTTATAACAAAGACTGGGGAATTCCACGGAGATGTGGTTTCCACAATGTAGCCTTTAGCTAGCTGTTCATCCACTAGCTCCTGGAGCACCTTCAATTTTTTTTTACTGAGCAGCCACTGCTCTACCCAGACTGATGAATCAGTTTTCCAATTGAGTTTCTGGGTAGGGCGCTCTTCAGTGGCCACAGCCTGAAAAACCAGGGAGGCATCTGGAATGCCAGTTGTGACCCCCCACTCGGCCATCAGGTCTCTCCCCCACAAGGGCTCTGAATAATCTAAAACAAATGGACACAGTGTAGCTAGTTGTCCGTTTAGCCCCTTAATTTGCACACCTTTTGATTGTTTTGCCATTTCATTCCCCCTATACCTTCTACATGCCCGGCCACATTTTGCAGTTCCCAATGTGAGGGCCACATCCTTTCTGGTACAATCGTTACATACGCACCTGTGTCCAAAACCCCATTGAGTTTTATTACTTCCCCACTGTGACAGACCTCACACCCTATTATGAGTTTGTCCCTCCCAATAACTCATGTGGGGCAAACCTCAAGGTGTTTGTTCCTTTGATGTCTTTTTTAGGGAATGGGTCAGGTGCTGGAATTGCTTGAGCTATTATCTGCCCCTTAGGCAGAAACAAAGGTAGACAGACACAGCACAGCCAGAGAACTAGTTGTTTAGGGTTCAATGAGATGAGACCCAGAAGGATCTCGATCTCTCTCAGTGTGTACTTGGTGTCCCCAAGGATGATATACTTACTGCCAGCATACTGCCAGGAGCCTAGCACTTGTAGATCCAATGAACCTAAATGCCAGTCTGTGTCACTTAGGTGCAAGGATTCTGTCAGTTGCAACCTAAAAGGCTTTTGGAGATGTTCTGTGGTTAGACAGTGTCTGCTTACGTCATGAGCTGAAAGGGTCATATCTGGTGACTTCTGCTGAAAGGTAGAACTGATTATAACAGGATTATTTATCATGATTTGCCCTATTTATGTCGGCACGCTGTGCAAGTAAGCGCTAACATTTTATTTTTTTGAAAAATTCCCTTTGAACTCTTGAGACCTCCCACCCCCATTGTCCCGAAAGTCCAGAAATTGCTTCTTTAAAGGGCATTGAGATGCCCAATGTCCAGCCTGATCACACAGGAGACACGTTGTTCTTCTTTTGGGTGGTTATAGCAGTGTCCTTTCATGCCTGGCAGGCGTGCAGGCTAGCTCAGTTCTGCACTGCCACAGCGAGGATCGGTCGGAGTTACAGGCAGGGCGAGTAACCTCCTCCCGGTAGGTTCTTGGTTCCCTACACCAGCGAATGGATCTGATGGATTTTGCGGCAGTGGCGACGGAAAAAGAGTCGTCTCTCTTTAGGCAGGGTAGAAGGTAGTTTATTAAGGGGAGTCCGGCAAGGACCTCCGCCTCAGACCACTGCTGCCCAGAGAGAGCAGAGATCAAAGCTTGACAGCCACTTATAAACGGGGGAGGGCTGACAACGGGTCAGCCAACCAGGGAACATGGGGGTGGTAACAGGGGTGTCAACCTTTGAACCACTGACAAATGACAGAAGGGTAGGAGGGGATTCCCCAGGCACCAGCCTATCACTCGACACCTCTCCTGGATCTTTCCAGAATCCAGGGAAGGGTCTCGAAGTGACAGACAGGGTGACCACGAGGAGAGGGGGGGGAAGCTGACAGGGACAGGTGCAGGGAAGAAATGATTGACATAAAACGTCTGCTTATTTAACCAACTCATAAGGGGGAAAACTATTAAAGAACACAGGGGGGTACAGTGGACTAAACCATTACAAAAATAACTCAAAAATCTTACAAAAATAACTTAATAACTTAATAAAACCACTCTCACACCACTACATCTCCCCCTATTTTGTTTTTTTAAGAGGAGGAGAACTGGAACGGGGGAGGACGATGCTTTGAGTCTGGACATGCCTCATCGAACCACTCTAGCTGTACAGGCCACTCCACCTGAGGCTCCTCTTCCAGGTCTCTGTCTTCCTCCGAATCTTCTTCCAGTTCCATGTCCTCCTCCCACTCTGTGTCCTCCTCCCATTCGGGCACGGATGACATAGCTACTCGGTTTAAGGAGGGGGAGTGTGTGGTGCTAGAAATCAGCCTATTTAACATTCTTCTGACAATACAAATCATAACTAAAATTAATACAATAAATAAAACTAACAGAATTGATTTTATAATTGAACCTACCCAGCCCGAAATCCCCAGTTCCCAAACATCCCACTCAGCCAGTCACCAGTCTCTTTCTTGATGTCTTCTACCATGCCCCGGATGCTCTGGATGGCTTTGTGGACATCCTTAGCCTTCGTCGACAGGTTGGAACAACACAACCCCTCAAACTCCTCACACCGAAGTCCATGGAGGAGGAGGAGGTAGTCGATAGCTGCCCTCTTTTGCAGCGTTGCCTGCCTTGTTACTTCTTCATCTGATAGGAGGCCGGCCAGCACATTGGAAGTTAGATTTGCTTGCTTAGCCACCCAACACTCCAGGTGAGCCAGCTCACCTAGAGCTTTCGCAGCTGACACCCAGGGTAGAAAAACTGTGACTGCCACTCTCTTTACTTTAGACCAATGGATAATTTCCGAGTCACAGTTGGCATCGGGCGAGGCCAAATCTCTTTTTTGGACCTTTTTGCTGGTGGAATTTTTTCGCTGCCAATTCATGAGAGTGGTCTTATTGGGGGAAAACAAGCCCAACCGGCCAAAAGTACATGGCCCTCCTACAAGATGAGGGGGGATGCCTGCCCATGCTCTATCCCCACAAATCAAAACCACACCTTTGGGAAGGGCCAGGGGTTTCCTATCAGTTGTCGAAGCCATTTCCACATGGGCGATCCGGCCGCACCATATTTTAGCTGTGTAAACATCTTTGGTTTGATAAACAGATAGGATCTCTCTTGGCCCTGAGGGGGGGTAAACATAAAATGAACACAAAAAGAGGCATTTAAAGAATCCAACATTTCTAATTCCTTGAGGGGAAAACTTAAGGTGGAAAGGGTGGATATATATTTTTTCCACAACAAAAATGGATTCCTAATGGGAAACGTAATTTCAGTATCTAGAAAAGAATCAGGTGGGGATAGCTGGGAGACGGATTGACCCTTAGAAGCACCCTCTCTATTGGTCTGCTCTGTGATCTC
The DNA here is from genome assembly GCA_022316685.1 of Progne subis subis. Lineage (NCBI taxonomy): Eukaryota > Metazoa > Chordata > Aves > Passeriformes > Hirundinidae > Progne > Progne subis. The sequence continues at coordinate 129,724 of JAKJHU010000411.1, forward strand.
TAAGAGCTTGGTGGGTAACTCCTTGGGCCCATTTGGGATCCCCACAAGGCAGGTCATCAGTGGGTTGCCTGCCGATGTGGCTGAGAGGCAAGTGTGGTCCTGCCCCATTGCCCTGGCGAGAGTCACCCAAATGTTGGCTTTGGGCTGGGGCACCAGCCATCCGGAGACCAGAGCAGCGAGACTGGTGAGCAGGAGGATGCTGAGAAGCAGGTGGAATTTCTTCAGCACTGGGGACCGGCACTGGACAGGTTCTATCATAACTAAAATGATTGAAACAAATAATTATTGCCTGAACAGAGGGTTTAGGAAAAGGAGCCCATCCCCGGAAAACTTTCCCTTCTTCTCCACCTAAAACCTGCTTGTGACACTTGAGGTAGTTGTTTGCTCTCCCCCAAGACCTTCGGGACATAGGGCCTCACCCATTTCGATGGTAACCATTTTAGCCCCATGGGGGTGGACATGCAAGCGTATCCACGACCCCATGTGACCAAATCGTGAGGTCCCTCTGTCCTTCCAGTCTCAGGGTCCCGGACCATGACTGGTGGCCTCTCCTTGATGTTTAATTGAGGTTTTGCCCCGAAATAGCAAACGATTGGAGAGTTTTAGAGTTCAAAAGTACAATTTAAAAAATTCACGGTAAATAGTGCCCTGGCCAACCGGGTCTGCAGTGTCTCTGTTTTTAAAACCTGTTGTTGTTGGTTGAGGACCCTTTTGATTTCCCTGTGGGTCCTCTCCACAATGGCTTGGCCTGTCGGGGAATGGGGGATGCCGGTCTTATGTCCCACTCCCCATTGTTGCAGGAAGCTGCTGAACTCCCTGGAGCGGTACGCTGGGCCGTTATCAGTTTTTAACTCCCTCGGGATGCCCATGAAGGAGAAAGCCTGGATGAGGTGTTTTATTACATCCAAGGTCTTCTCCCTTGTGTGGGCGGAAGCAAAAACTGCACCGGAGAAGGTGTCCACCGACACGTGCACATATTTAGATCTGGCGAATTGGGGGATATGTGTCACTTCAGTCTGCCACAGCTCACAGCTGTTCAGACCTCTGGGGTTCACTCCCGCACTTAAGGTGGGAAGTGCATGCTGGTTGCAGGAGGGACACGTGGCCACAATTGCCTTCACCTGTTTCCGGGTGATGTGAAACCGGCGAACAAGGCCAGGCGCGTTTTGATGGTAAAGCTGATGGCTGAGCTTTGCCTGCTCAAAAATGCTCAGCAATGGGGCCATCACTGCAGGAGCAGCGAGAGCATCAGCCCTTCTGTTTCCCTCAGCTATGAACCCCGGCAAATCTATGCATGATCCCGTATGCATCACAAAGAATGGATACTCTCTGTGGGAGACAAGCTTGACAAGCTTAGAGAGCAGCTCAAACAGTGCGGTATTAGACACTTCCTGCATTATGGCCTGATCTGCCCTAGATACCACCCCTACCACATAAGCGGAGTCTGTTACTAAATTGAAGGGTTCGGGGAACCTTTCAAAAGCCCTGACGACAGCGGCCAACTCAGTAACCTGAGGTGATCCCTCCACCTCGGCAACATCTGCGTCCCACTGCTGAGTCTGAGGGTCCTTCCAAGTCATAACTGACTTGTGGGACCTTCCAGATGCGTCCGTGAAAACTGTCAGGGCCTCTGAAGGCTTCCTGCTCTGAACATCTTTCAAATTCAATGTGAATTTGGCATCCTGACTAAAAATTTTGTGGGCTGGCCAATGAATTGAGATTTGTCCGGTGAAGGAATCCAGAGCAAACTGGAGTGCTTCATTTTCCTGAAGCATGTGTTCTAACATTGCCTTTGTAAATTGGCCCGATCTTAATGCATTCAAAATCATACCCAGCCAATTCCCTGATCCGGACTCCAGTATTCCAGATCAGTTCAGCCACCAGTTCCTGTGGACATGTCATTCTCTTGGACCTTTGATGGCTAAGAAAGACCCATTCTATAATTAGAAGCGGGTCTTCTCTGTCCTGGTCCTTTTTGATGTTGTTCCTCCATTGGAAAATGACCCCATGGAGGTGTGGCAATTTTCCCATTACTATGAATTTGAAAGGCAGGTCCGGATCACACCTGTGAGCCTGCCGAGTGGACATCAGATGCTGTACCTTTTCCAGTGCCTCCTTTGCTTCTGGGGTGAGTTCCCTTGGAGAACTCAGCTCCTCTCCTCCTTTCAATAAATTGAAAAGCGGGGCTAGGTCCTTGGTTGTGATGCCTAGCCAGGGTCTCACCCAATTCAATGCCCCACACAGTTGGTGGACATCTGCGAGGGTCTGGATTTTGGCCCTGATTTCCAATTTCTGCGGCACAATGGTCCGCTTGCCAATTTCCAGCCCAAGGTACGTCCAAGGTGGCATCCTTTGAACCTTGTCCTCCTGCAGCTCAAACCCTGCAACAACCAGCGCATTGATTGTCAGGTCAAGCGCGTGTGACAAGATATCATCGGTGGGGGCACACACAAGCACATCATCCATATAATGATGGATGATTGCTTTCTCTGCGGCTACACGGACCGGGGACAGCAAGGAAGCCACAAAACCACTGGCAGATGACCGGAGAAACTTTCAACCTTTGGGGTAAAACTCAGGGTAAAACTCACCAATGGTAGTGTTTCCTTGGGGCCTCTCGGTTGATGGTGGGAACTGAGAATGCAAAACGTGAGGCATCGTCGGGGTGTAGAGGAATATGGAAGAAACAATCTTTTATATCTACTACAACCAATTTGCAATTTTGTGGGAGCATGGTCGGGGTAGGCATGCCAGGTTGAAGAGAGCCCATGTCTTCTATCACATTGTTAATTTGTCTGAGATCCTGGAGGAGTCTCCACTTGTCCTTCCCTGGCTTCCAGATAACGAAAACCGGTGAATTCCAAGGGCTGGTGGTCTCTACAATATGTCCTTTGGCCAACTGCTCATCCACGAGCTCTTCAAGCGCCTTCAATTTCTGTTTTGAAAGTGGCCACTGTTCTACCCACACTGGTGAATCTGTTTTCCAATTAAGCTTGTGGGTTGGGCGCTCCTCAGTAAAATACTTTGTAGCTTCTTTGTCTCACATCCAAATTAGCTCAACTAATTCTCTTTCTACGGCGCTGCAGAATGCGGGGCTGCAGATTTCCTCGGGGGATGCTTGGGGAAAATGCAGGTGAACCCAGCAAACAAAACGTTTTAACTCGCCCTCTGAAATTTTCAATTGGGCATCGTTAATAACTGAAACGTAGTTATAATACAACCTTTTCTGAGCAACTGTTAATTTTCCGCCCATGTTTCTTGATACAAAGTTGCTCTCAACCCAAACCCAGATGAACTGCATTCCCCGCCTGGACCCCGTTCACGCCAAATCCCAGGAGACTTTCCCTTAGCTGCGCAGCTATTTTTGGAGGACTTTCCCTTCCCAATGGATCCCCCTCTCTCGGGGGAACCCTAAAACTGGTAAATATATCCCATTGTGGGTATATTTACCTTCTCCTGTGATGTGGGTGGTGCGTGGGTCAGGTTGTTCTGCCTCAAGGAGGACTCCATCTGGGGCCAAAGCTGCCCTCCTTTCCCCTGGAACTTGTCTTCTTTAAAAGCCGAATCCCTAGGGGTGCATGATGTCCCGGGACTTTTCTTCAGGCTATATCAACCCCAGTCTGTTTGCGGGGTCTACTCTGTCGCCGGGGGGCCTCTGTGTGGGCGCCGGACACTCTGTTACCGTGGGGCCGTGCCCCATGTGGTCCAAGCTGCTTTTGCTGGCATGGGGTGCCTCACGTTGGGGCGCCACTCTCTTGTGGCTGGTTCGCCTCCGCACCGGGCGGACGCCGGCCTCCAGCTAGCTCAGATCTGCACAGCTATAAGATGTTCCCAGTCCGGTTAGACACGCAGGTTATCTTTACCTGCTGGCTCGGCTTCTCAGCAGCAGCTGGACTAAATAGTGTTGTAACAGCAGCGGCAGCAGAAAAGGATGGCTCTCAGCTTAGCAGGTTAAAAGATGTTTATTCAGGCCGGGCTGCCGGAAGTCTGCAGCTGGTCCAAACCGCAGGCCAGAGAGGCCAGAGAGCAAGAGAGTTTGAATCTCCCTCTTCCACCTTATAACTGAGGGAGGGGTTCAAGGGAGGTTGCAACAAGACAACAAATCAGGGGATTCAGGGGGTAACAAGGTGTGCCCACCCCCAAGCCTCTGACCACTAAAATCAAGGGCCAAAGGAATTCCCCCCAGGAGGCCTATCACCTGAAGCCCTCTCTGTATGATTGCTCAATCTTGGGGAGGGGTCCCGAAGTGATAGGCAGGCTGCCCCAGAGCGAAGGGGGCAGAGGGGATGTTCCAGGTCAGGTGAGGGGTGGGAAGACTGACACAAAACACCTTATTATACAGAAAACACGAAAGGGGATGGACTGTTACAAAACTGGGGATACAGTGAACTGAACCGTAACATGAAACTTCTTATAAAAACCTAATAAAACAATTCTCGCACCGCCACAGTTCTGGTAGGTTTGATTAATTACAATAGGCAGTATGGACCTGTAAAAACGCTGGAGGAGAAATCATAAAAAAACAAAAGGTGTTTGGTTGGTTGGGGCCCCTCACAGTGAAATTTCAGAGAAGGGAAAGCAGATCTCTAACTGCCACCGTTGGTGGCTGTTGGGCGTTAAAAAGGAGGTCCCCAGAGAGGTGATTCATGGTTTGCCCCTTGAAAAATTACAGAAAATAATAACTAATTGGAACTCTTGAAACCAAACCTATCAACTCAACCCAGTGTACCGCTCCTTTCTCAAGATCCAGACAGTGAACCAAAACTAACCCTCCCTCAGCCTCTCCCTCAGAATCCAGGCTGTAAGCCAAAGCCAACCCTCTGCCAGCCTTCCCTCCTGAGCCCGGACAGTGAGCTAAGACAGACCCTCTCCCATCTTTGTAATCCAGGTTGTGAATCAAAAAAACACCACCACAGGGAGACTAAATTCTCCATTTCTTAACAGTGGGCAAAGAAATGGAATATGGATCTGTCACCCTGTTTTTTCTGAATTTTTTTAAAGCCTTCTACTTGTTCATAAGATGGAGTCTGTTTCTTTAGTTTCTGCACAATATTAGGAGCAGTGTTTCACTTTTCTCATTCATGGGAACATAAACAAACCTTTTGTTTTCATTTCCTGTCCTTTGTTTACATATTTCTAGCCTGAAAATAATGTTAATTGACAGCTGGTCTGGCCAGTGGGGTGAAGGGGTAGTAACCCCAGAAGCCAATCCACAACCAGACCCACAAATGTATAAAAATGAAAGAAATAAACAGGCTCTCTAGTTTTGAGGAGCAACTCTGTACTGCAGACCTCTTGTCTCTGTCTTATCGCTTTGCGTGTAGCTACTACATGGATGTATTTGAGAATGCTCACTAAAAATAAATCAGGAGCTATATTGATCACAGCTATTATGAGTTCCAAACGAGTATTTGTAACCTTTTTTGGTTGACACTGGGGCTCAGATCTCTGCACTAACAAAAAGGGATGCCCTGAAGTGTGGAGTTGTTCCAACAAAGAGACAATGTTGTATTCCCAATGCTCTAGGAACTACAGAATCTATGAATGTGGCCGTACTAAAACTCATGCTTCCTGGAGAGGATGATCAATTGGTTGTCAAAATGGTAATTGGAGATATTCTAAACAACTTATTAGGGATGGATGTCCTTGCTGGAAGGTGGTGGGAGGACTATGAGGGATTTTTGTGGTCTTTTGGCACACCACCCATTAACATTAGACTACTTCAAACAGCACCCATACTACTTTATAGTAAAACTACTAATGTGAAACAATACCCCCTCCCTTCTGGCGCCAAAGAGGGCATCAAACCAGTTATACAGGACTTGAGAGACCAAGGACTAATTGTTAATATTCATTCTCCTTTTAACTCTCCAGTGTGGCCTGTTCGAAAACCTAATGGGAAGTGGCAACTAACAGATTTTCACAGGCTTAATGCCAACACAGACCCTCTCACAGCAGTGGTTCCAAATTTAGCTGAATTAATAACATCAGTTCAGGAAAAGGCTCACTCAATCATGGCAACTATAGATGTCAAAGACATGTTTTTTATGATACCTCTACAGCCAGAAGTCATGGACCGTTTTGCCTTCACATGGGAAGGACAGCAATACACTTTCACTAGACTTCCCCAAGGATACAAACATTCCCCCACCCTGGCTCACCATGCTTTAGCCAAAGAATTAGAGAAAATACCCAAACCTGATAATGTGGATGTTTACCAATACATCAATGATATCCTGGTGGGAGGGGATGAAATAGGAGTAGTGGGGGATACCCAACAGGAAATAATCTCCCATTTAGAAAGCCTGAATTTGCAAATTCCCTCTGAAAAAATCCAAAAACCTTCTCAGGAAGTGAAGTTTTTGGGAATGTGGTGGAAAGGAGGTATGACATGTATTCCACTGGATACCCTAACCTCTTTAGATCAGATTAAAATGCCTGAATCCAGGAAAGCAAGCTCTAGGACTATTAGTGTTCTGGAGAAGACACTCCAGATTCCTCAATAATTGCCAGGCCCCGTTATGACTTGCTGAGGAATGAGGTGAAATGGGATTGGACCCCTGCTCAGGAGGAAGCAATGCAATTGCTGATTTTTGAAGCAATAGTTCATCAGGCACTAGGCCCTATCCATCCTACAGATCCCTTTCAGGTAGAATGGTGGTTCCCTTCCTCAGGGTTATCCATACACATATGGCAACGGGTCCTGAAGGTCCAACAAGGCCTGTTGGTTTTTATTCCCGTGGTTTCAAAGATGCTGAGGAAAGTTACACCATCTGGGAAAAGGGGCTGTTTGTGGTTAGCTTAGCTCTCATAGAAGTGGAAAAAATTACTCGACAACAACCAATTGCATTGAGGGGTCCTTTCAAAGTAATCAAAGCTGTCATGACTGGGACCCCTCTACCTGAGGGGGTCACCCAGAGAGCCTCAGTTAGAAAGTGGTATGCTCAGATTGAACATTACTGTAACATTTTTTCAATAACAGAAGGAGCTGTAAAAAACTTAGTAATCCAAGAAACTGAGAGCTTGGGCAACACCCAAGAAAAACCTGCCTCTGTGATTAAAGTAGCCCCTCCTTTCTCCCCTGAACAATCAACAAATTCTTGGTTCACTGATGCCTTTGCTAGGCGGGAGGGAAAGGTGTGGAGATACAGGGCAGCAGCCCTCCACATTTCCTCTGGTGAACAAATTATTACCGAAGGGGAAGGCAGTGCTCAGGTTGGGGAACTGATCGCTGTTTGGAGTGTTTTCCAGCATGAGATACAAAATACCTCTCTTGTCTGCATTTACACTGACTCCTATGCCGTGTACAAAGGATGTACTGAGTGGCTTCCATTTTGGCAACAAAATGGTTGGGAAGTTAATAGAATTCCAGTCTGGCAGAAGGAAAAATGGCAGGAAATTCTTAATATTGCAAGCCAAGGAAATTTTGCCGTTGGATGGGTAGCTTCTCACCAAACAGATGAAAATCCAGCAGGAGAATGGAATAATAAAGCTGATGAGTTAGCGAGACTTAGTCCCCTAAAGAAGGAACAAATGACAGAGGACTGGGATCAACTATTGGAATGGCTGCATGTAAAAAGACAGCACACAGGTGCAAAAGTTCTGTACAAGGAAGCTCATGCTCGGGGTTGGCCTGTCACCAGGGAAATGTGTAAAACATGTATATCTGCCTGTGAACAATGTTGTAGAAGACTGGAAAGATACCCTATGGAAGATGACCCTCTGCATTTAAGAGAAGGCAAAGGCTTGTGGGATGCGTGACAGGTAGATTATATCGTCCCCTTTAAGAAGTCAGGAGGTAAATGTTACCCTGGTTTTTCTGAGGTTTTTTATTAAGCCTTTTGAATTTCATAATGGAGTCAGATCTTTTAGTTACTGTACCATATTAGAGCAGTTTTCTACCTTTCCCACAAGATGTAACATAAACAAAACCTTTGTTTTTCATTCTCTGTCCTTTGTTTGCATATTTCTAACCTGAAAAACAACTGTAACTGACAGTTGGTCTGGCCACTGAGGCTGAGGGGTAGAAACCCCAAAAAGCCAATCTTCTGCTAGACCCACAAATGTATAAAAAGTAAAGAATAAACAAAGAGGCTCTCTTCCTCCTCTCTCCGCTCTCTCAGCAGGAGCTGGGATCTGGAAGAACTTCTGCTTTGCAAAATATTTGTCTGCGTGTGACTGCTTTGTGTGTCTCGGTGACAGGCAAACACTTTGTACTGGTAGGAGTAGAGATTACATCTGGGCTAGTCCAGGCCAATGCTTTTAAAAGAGCTACAGGAGATAATACTGTCAAAGCATTGCAGGAGTGGTTTGGAACAATCCTAAAACCTCAGGAAATGCAATCTGATAACGGATCCCACTTCACTGCTAGAGTTTGTACAGGACTGGGCAAAAAGTGAAGGAATTAAATGGATTTTTCACACCCCTTACTACTGTCAAGCTAACGGGATCGTAGAAAGGACCAATGGTCTCTTGAAACGACTTCTGAAACCACAAGAGGGAAATTGGGATGTCCGGTTATGGGAAGCAGTTAAAGGAGTGAATGGTAGATGGGGACTAAATGGGTGTCCCAAAATTACTGCTTTCTGCCAACAACTTCAAGCATGATTCCTTCACTACAGGGACCTGATGATCCCAAGAATCCTGCACATTACCCTGGACAACTGGTTCTGGTGGACCTTTCTACTGTAGGGGAAATACCCCTAGTACTAAAAACCCCTCTGAATAAATATGCATGGGTAGCCTCTGATGCCCTAGGGAAAGAGCATCGGATGAATCCACCCTGGATAATTCCATCATTCTAACCATTGTCTCTGCCTCCTAGTGGCAGGATTTTTCTGTTGTTTACTTTTACAGAAGAACCCCGAGGGACATGAGGATCATCTGAACCATGATAAAACTGGTGATATTTTTCTGCATCCTACCACAATACCACGGCCAGGATTCTTCAGAGTGGCCGTGGTCTGAAGCTATCATCAGGCACACAAATGTTTCAGGATCTTATCCCAACGTTCACCATCCGAACCGAGCAACTGTAGTGCAGCATGTCTCTGAGGCATACCATCTGAATGAGTGGGGATGGGAACGGAAGGAGTGGATCAAAACCCTAAGTGGAACAGTGGGCGAAGTAATTATGATAGCATGCAGAAAAGTGGAAGGATCTCTCCATGAGAAAGCCTCCTCCACTATAGTTGCTGGAAATTTTTTAGAAGTAGGTGGAAGAAAACTATTTGTATATCCCTACAGCAGAACGGTGCCCTACAGAAAAGTGGAATTGTACTAAACAAATTCCCCTTACCCTGTGCTGCCATCAAGAGCATGTGGGTAATTACACTTCAGGCCCCAGAACCAACAATATTGCAATTACAAGGGATTGTAATAATGAACCAACTGATTGTTGGTATAGTTTTGTTTTAGCCAAATCAACTTATGTGACATGCCATTGGCTAAATAACTTGACGGATCCGTTGGGTTTTAAAGGTCTAGTTTACAAATTTAAGATAAACCCTATAACAAAGCCCACACTGAGTACAGTAGCCACCCCCCAACAGGTGAAAGAGACTGAAAACCCCTTTTTTCAATATGATACTGAATGGCTCTGGTCCAAAGCTTTTGTTCATTTTACTGCCTCCATGGGAAATGTGAAAGTCTTAAACCTATCAGCTGTTGTTATGCATTAAAATCAGGTATATACTAGGCAGGAATGGGAGAAACAAAAACTTGGCAGCTTCAAGGGATAGTGGGAGAAAAAATTAGTATAGGGTGTTGAATGATTAATGGAACCACCTATAGGAAGGCAACCTCCATCAGTGTTCTGACAAACCAAATATATAAGCACAAAGAGGTCTGCACGCACCCAAGCGTGCAGGATGGTTGGCACAATTTCACACTAGCACAAACTGTAGAAGTAGTTTGTCTTTGGGCCAAAAATACTCAAGGGCTTTCTTTTAAGTTTAAAATGAATGTTATAGCCCAATTTACTACAGCTCATATTACCATCACTCCAACCCAACCAGTGGTTATGCTTAGCCCGAGAATTTCTGAAATCAGACCATATATAATTAGGAAGACAGGACAACAACAAATACTGTTCAGTCCGGCATGGTCTCTTAAGCAAGCCAAATTGCTGATGCAAAATAATGTCTCAGAAATTCAGCCAGCTTGTTCACCTTTCTTGCAGACTTCCTTTGAAGGTTGGACAGCCTGGTTGCGAAAGTGGAACTCTTTTAAAAAGCAGATGCTTAGAGACTTAACTGGTGTTATGGGAACAGGATTGGGAATTCTAAATAATATTGATTCAGAAGTAATACTGAATAAATTGGCTGCCACAACTAGAGACTTGACTAAATTACAACAACCACTACAGTCGTCCTTCTTGGCTTTGGGAACACATCAGTGGTTGTTATCAAACATATTACCAAATTGGGAAAAGGTAAATGTGAATGACCATAAATTGGTAATTGACCCGCTCAGTGCTACACAAACAATGTTTCTTTGGCCCTCAGCTGTACCGAGGCTCAACTTTGGATGCAGTCAGTTTCTGCCTCTATTATAAGAGAAGGTGAAGAAGGCACTTTTCCTACTGAAATATGGAAAATAATTTGGGACAATGCCACTGACTTTGAAAGAGAATTCCAATCCTGGTGGAACTTAGTGAATTTTACTTACAACCCCATTACAAACACAGCCACAGCTTTTGTGTTATCCATATGTAATGTCTCAGGTCATTTGATATTCCCTATCATTGCATTAGGATTGAATCATGATGGAGCTATTCTCTACCCTTCCGAGCACAGGGAATGGTCCCATCATATTGGTGAGAAATGGCAAACTGTTAATTTAGAATCCTGTATTGTCCGAGAACAACAAGGGTTTATCTGTGAAAGTAATGCAGTTATAGCTCAAGATATTTATCTGCACACAGAGCAAAATATCTGTCATTTTGAAATTCATCCTAACGAGGGTCCTGAAACAGTCCTTATATATATAGGTAATGGTTGTGCATGCTTTAGAACTACTCATGATATGGTATTTGTTGAAAATGTAGTAGTAGATACTAAAAAGCATTCAAATTTTTGTGCTTGCAATTTTACTAAAATCACAGGATGCGATTTTTCTTATAAAGCTCCAATTACCTGTCATTACCTTTTGCAATCAAATTACACACTGATTCACAAACTATCACCTACTCCCACTAGAATGAACCTTACTTTGGTAAAGCAATTGTTGTTTCACCAGGACTTAATAGAAATTTTGGAAAAGATCAAGAAAGATGGGCAGAAAACCCTGATAACTGTTCATCGTAATGTGAAAGAAATACATCGTGTTATAGAAAGGGTAAGAAAAGATGTTGAGCACAGGAGGTGGGATACACTTTTTGGGTGGTCACCTACTGCCACAAGTGCCTTGAACAAATTGTGTCATCCCATCACTGTCCTTTTGATTTTAGTTTTAATTGGTTTTCTTCTATCAGCAATTTTATTCATTATGAATTGGAGAATGATGAAACAGTTAACACAGTTGATGTCCATAATTAATGCTCATAACCTGGCAGATATCCTCTCCCCTATGGACATCCCCAAGGATATTGACACAAGGCAATTATAAAATTTGAATGTATGTTTTGAAATTATTTTCTTTGTAATCTCAGGAAAATAACTTTTGATTATTTGTGATTTGTTTTGAAAGAATTATTTTAATTAATACTGATTGTTATAATTATTTTCATTATTTATGATCTGTTTAATAATTAGATATTTGTTTATTGTTTCCTTTTCCCTTTCTATTTTTCCTTTCCCTTCTTTCTCTCTCTCTCTCTACATCCTGTCTCTGTTCTTCAGGATATACTACCAACGCTGACGAGTCCTGAAGGCTTCGCAAGGACACTGTGAAGCTCCCTTAAAGAAAACCATGAGTCACAGGGTGATGTAAGAATCAGTCTGAAGTTCCCCTCATTTGCCTCACAATTGTCGTAAGGACCCCGAGGACCCCACTGCAGTTCTGGCCTGCTCGAGGTGGATGCTTGCCAATCATCCGCAGATGCATTTTCCTGTGTCACCACGCCACGGTACACTGCCTTTGAGCAGTGTAATGACAGTTCTGTACCTGAAGATTACACCTGCTTCACGGTCCCTGCTTCATGACAATAGCCTATGAATTTCCCCACCTCTTGGCCAAGTGGACTTTCTGGGGTAACTTTGGTGGGCCCCCACAGAAGATCCCTCATCTGCTGCACAACCACCGTGACCGATGGAGATTGAAGCCCCCTCCCAAGGACTGAGACAGGAGACCCCTATAACCCCAAATTGGGGGGGCTGGGGCTGACTTAACCAAAGCGCGATGTTTGCCTGCAGGTGTGGTCATTGGACCAAGAAGATAATGGCTCTCGCTTACTGCTGAGAACATGGACTAACTGTTCCCACTTGGTGGCTTCAATAGACTTATTTGTACTACTTGTTCCCCCTGCAATGGAGGACTATAATAAAAACTCCTGAGTAAACCAGCAATTTTGAGACTCTCCGCAACGTGAAAGGCACACCCATCAACAGGAACACCAGGATTTCATCTCCACGTTTGGTAGCTATATCCCATTTTTCCTCTCTCTCTTTCTCTGTCTCTTTCTCTCACTCTTCATCCCTCTATCACATTTGCTATGGTCAATCAACAAAAAGTGCATTTGTTTTGATTCATACTGAAATCCCCTCTGTGCTGTGTTTTGCACTCTGAGATCAGTAAACGAACCATCATCACCCCTGCTTGTATGAGTAGATCGTAATAAGAGGCAGCAGGATCATGGAGTGCAGGCCCCTGCCCTGCACAGACAGCACAAGAGTGGCAGCCTGGGCATCCCAGGAGCGGTGTGCAAATGCTCCTGGAGCTGCAGCAGCCTCAAAGCTGCGAGCACTGCAGTGGCCACAGAGCTCTGGGGAAAGGTCCTGGCCCTGGCTTGGGGCTGGAGCAGTGGCCCAGGGAGCAAATCAACTTGCAGCTGCTGCCCCAGAGCAGGGAAGAGCAGGAATTGCTGGCTGGGAGAGACTCCTGCCAAGGGCCTGCAGGAACAGGACACAGGCCATGGCTGGACGCTGCTTGGGGCCAGGGTGAGCTGGGATGTGGGGATGGACTTGTTCCCTGGGAGGGCGGTGGGGCCCTGGCAAGCTCCAATGTAAACTGAGAATTAAAGTCTGAGGGGTTTAGTGATAGCTGGGAGAGGTAGAGATGATGAAATGAGGGGCAGTGAAATGGACCAACACTTGCCAATATTACTCCAATTCAAATGCTGTAATCAGGCTAGAAATAGAAATAAAGGAAGGAGGGGAAAAGATCTTGAAGAAATGCAAGCTTGAATTAAAAATCGAAAAATCAAAAAAATTTTGCATGTGAATATCAAAAATTGAATTGGCTGATAAGAAGTGCAGGGAGAGGGACGGAAGCTTGCCCGATTAATCTTCATTGAAATCATAAATTTACATTTCCTTTCCCAAAAGGAAGTCTTTTCTCTGAAATCTTGAAAATAGGGAACAAAGTCTAACTCAGGAAAGGAGATATGATGAGAAACAGTGCAAATGAAAACCAAGGAAATTTGGAACCGGAGTGAGAGAGGCCACATGAACTGAGATGAAATGAGGAGCAGTGAAAAGGACCAACACTTGATAAATCAAGTACTCCAATTCAAAAGCTGAAATCAGGCAAGAAATAGAAAAAAAGGAAGGAGAGGAAAAGACATAGAAGAAAGTCAATCTTAAATTGAAAAAGGGAATATTTTGAAAGCATGTAAAAAGAGAAAAGTGAATGGGATGACAAGAAGTACAGCAAAAGGGTCAGGAGCTTGCACAAGTAATCTTCATTGAAATCTTGAAAAAAGAGAACAATGTTTAATAAACACTCAGGAAATGAGTCATGCTGCAAAGCAGTGTGAATGAAAACTATGGGAAAATTTGGAACCAGAATAATTGAAACCAAATGGACTGAGATGAAATGAGGGGCACTGAAATGGACCAACACTTTCCAGAAGTACTCCAATTCAAATGCTGAAATCAGGCAAGAAAGGTAAATAAAAGAAAGAGAAGAAAATAAATTGATAAAAAAGCAAGCTTAAAAGGAAAAAGGGAAAATTCACACACAACATGAAAATTCAAAAATGGATGGGATGACAAGAATTGCAGGGAAAGGAACGGAAGCTTGCCCAATTAATCTATACTGTATTAGCAAGATGTCATTCCATATCCGAGAGAAAAGTCTTCCTTTCAGGAAAAAGAATGAAATCTTTAATACAGAGAACAAAGTCGAACAAATGCTTAGGTAATGAAATATGATGAAACTGTGCGAATGAAAACTACCGAGAAAATTTGGGACAGGAGTGATTGTGACCAAATGGACTGAGATAAAATCAGGGGCACTGAAAAGGACCAACACTTGTCAAAGTTACTCCAAATCAAACCCTGACATCAGGCAAGAAATTGAAATAATGGAAGGAGAAGATTAGAACGTGAAGAAATGCAAGGTTAAAATGAAAAAAAAAAAAAAAAAAAAATTTTGAAAGCACATGAGAAGCCAAAATCCAATGGGATGACAAGAAGTGCAAGGAAAAGGACAAAAGCTTCCCAAGTAACACTCACTGAAATTTTGAAAACAGAGAACAAGTCGACCAATTGCTCAGGAAAGGAAATATGATTGGAAACAGTGCAAATTAAAAAAAAAAAAAAAAAAAAAAAGGAGAAAATTTGGAACAGGAGTGATTTAGACCAAATGGACTGACATGAAATGAGGGGCAGTGAAAAGGACCAACCCTTGGCAAAAGTACTCCAATTCAAATGCTGCAACCAGGTGAGAAGTGGAAATAAAGGAAGGAAGGAGAGAAAATGAAATTGAAGAAATGCAAGATTAAAATGAAAAGGGAAAATTTTGAAAGCCCGTGAGAAGCAAAAAGTGAATGGGATGACAAGAAGTGCAAGGAAAGGGACAGAAGCTTGCTCAATTAATCTTCATTGAAATTGCAAGATTTCATTCCCTTTCCTGAACAAAAGGTCTTCCTTTTGGGAGAGGGAATGAAATCTTGAAAACAGGGAACAAAATCTAACAAACACTTGGGAAAGGAGATATGATGACAAACAGTGCGAATGAAAACAACCGAGAAAATTTGGGAATAGAGTGATTGAGACTAAATGGACTGAGATGAAATGAGGGGCACTGAAAAGGACAAACATTTCCCAAAAGTACTCCAATTCAAATGCTGCAATCAGTCAAAAAAATGGAAATAAAAGAAGGAGAGGGAAAAAAGTGAAGAAATGCAAGCTTTAAGTGAAGAAGAGAAAATTTTGAAAGCACGTGAAAAGCACTAAGTGAATAGGATGAGAAGAAATGCAGGGCAAAGGGACGGAAGCTTGTCCAATTAATCTTCATTGAAATTGAAAACAGGGAACAAGGCCTAAGATATGCTCATGAAAGGAGATATGATGAGAAAGAGTGCAGATGAAAACAACCGAGGAAATTTAGAACTGAAGTGATGGAGACCAAATGGATTGAGATGAAATGAGGGGCACTGAAAAGGACCAACACTTGCAAAAAGTACTCAGTTCAAATGCTAACAGCAGGAATGAAAATTAAATAAAAGAGGAAGAGGAAAGAAATTCAAGAAATGGAAGCTTAAAATGAAAAAGGGAAAAGTTTGAAAGCACGTGAAAAGGACGATGTTAACAGGATGAGAAGAAGTGCAGTGAAAGTGATGGAAGCTTTGCCAATAAATCTTCATTGACATGGCAAGATTTCATTGCCCTTTCCCAGAAAGAAAGTCTTCTTTTTGGGAACCAGTATGAGATTTTGAAAAGAGGGAAAAAAGTCTAGCAAACGCTCAGGAAAGGAGATATAATGAGAAACAGAGCAAATGGAAAAATCCGAGATAATCTGGAACAGGAGTGATTGAGACCCAGTTGACTGAGATGAAATCAAGGGCAGTGAAAAGGACCAACACTTGCCAAACGTGCTCCAATTCATATGCTGACACCAGGTAATAAAGGTAAATAAAAGAAAGAGAGGAAAAGAAATTGAAAAAACGCAAGCTTAAAATTAAAAATGGAATATTTTGAAAGAACATGAAAAAACTAGATGTGATGACAAGAAGTGCAGGGAAAGGGGTGGAAGCTTGCCCAATTTATCTTTACTGACATGGCAAGCATGGCAAGATTTAATTCCCTTCAGGAAAGTCTTTTGGGAAAGGGAATGAAATCTTGAAAACAGGGAACAAAGCCCCTAACAAACCCTCAGGAGTGGAGATATGATGAGAAAGACTGTGAATGAAAAATGAGAAATGAGAAATCAGGGGCAGTGAAAAGGACCAACACTAGCCAAATGTACTCCAATTCAGATGCTGAAATCAGGCAAGAAAGGTAAATAAAAGATGAGGAAAAGAAATTGAAGAAATGCAAGCATTAAGTGAAAATGGAAAGTTTTGAAAGCCTGTAAAAAACACAAGGTGAATAGGATGACATGAAGTGCAGGGAAAGGGACAGAGGCTTGCCCAATTAATCTTCATTGAAATCACAAGATTTTATTCCCTTTCTTGAAGTGAATGTCTTTCTTTCTTTCTTTCTTTTTCTTTCTTTCTTTCTTTCTTTCTTTTTCTTTCTTTCTTTCTTTCTTTCTTTCTTTCTTTCTTTCTTTCTTTCTTTCTTTCTTTCTTTCTTTCTTTCTTTCTTTCTTTTCTTTCTTTCTTTCTCTCTCTTTCTTTCTCTCTTTCTCTCTTTCTTTCTCTCTTTCTCTCTTCCTTTTCTTTCTTTTCTTTCTTTTCTTTCTTTCTTTTCTTTCTTTTCTTTCTTTCTTTCTTCTGCTATTACCCTCCCAAACTCACTGCCACTCCACCTTAGCCCTGCTACACAATTGCTACAACCACCAGCACCCCGCATCCCCAAAACTGTCTCTTGCTTGCTGCCCTCTACACCATCAGCCCAAAACACCCCATATATCCCCCATTTATATCGTTACCCCTCCACACCTTCACAAAACCCCTCACACTGCAATCCCCACATCACACTGCTCCATGCCATGCCATGCCAGGCCATAGTATGCTATGTCTTCTGGTCACCAAGTCCCCTCCAACCAGCCCTTGCACACTTCCAGCCATTCCAGGGCAGTCGCAGTTTTTCTGCCCACTCTGTGCCAGGGCCCCACCGCCCTCTCAGGGAACAAGTCCATCCCCACATCCCAGCTCACCCTGGCCCCAAGCAGTGTCCAGCCATGGCCTGTGTCCTGGCGCTGCAGGCCCTTGGCAAGAGTCTCTCCCAGCCAGCAATTCCTGCTCTTCCCTGCTCTGGGGCAGCAGCTGCAAGTTCATTTGCTCCCTGGGCCACTGCTCCAGCCCCAAGCCAGGGCCAGGACCTTTCCCCAGAGCTCTGTGGCCACTGCAATGCTCACAGCTGTGAGGCTGCTGCAGCTCCAGGAGCTTTTGGACATCCCTCCAAGGGGATGCCCAGGCTGCCACTGTTGGGCTGTCTGTGCAGGGCAGGGGCCTGCACTCCATGATCCTGCTGCCTCCTGCCCAATTCGGCATTCGTGTTTCCTCCAGGCGCAGCCACAGCTCTTGGGGCCAGGCCAGGAGTGGCACAGCCCCAATGTTCCCCTCTCTGGGACATCAACATGCTGGCAGCTCCAACATTCCCCTCTCTGTGACACCATGGCTGGGGGCAGCTCCAACATTCTATGCCTTGGAGATGCTCCAAGGGAAGCGTCCAGAGACACACACAGTCATCAAACTGACCAGCCACTGAGCACCCTGGACTTGGTGT
>JAKJHU010000411.1:152500-183387 GCA_022316685.1 Progne subis subis
GCTGTGCTGTGCAGGGCTGAGGTGGAGGGGCAGTGATTTTGGAGGGTAAGGGTACCTGCTCCCAAGAAAGAAAGAAAGAAAGAAATGAGAGAGAAAGAAGGAAAGGAGGAAGGAAAAAGGAGGGAAGGAAGGAAGGATTTTAAATTAAGCTCTATATGTCTAATTTAATAAGCAACAAGTTGAATTTAGCAGCAATGCAATTTTATTTAAGTAGGATTTTATAATCAAGCATATACAAAAATTCAGCAGTGATTAATTAAAGATAAGTACTGTTTGGATAAAGCATAAGCAAAACTGACCGGGGTACGAGGGAGGCTTCTCACCCTACCTCACGTACAAAACAAAGCAGTCTAACTTAAACTTACATAATTTATGCTAATACATATTCATTAATATTTCCTGTGAATCTCCTCCTATTTCAATTCTTAAAATCTACATCACTATACTACATAGCTCATGCTCCACTTGTTGTTAGGGGGTCTTCTTGGCTTTTTGTGGTCTTCTTCAGATGAAGGCTCAGCATCTTCCTCTCGTCCTATGAAAAGCCTTAATGGTTGTGTGCGCTCTAAGTTTTGTGTTATACATAACTAAGCATTATGTTCCAAAAAGTAATTATTTCATGGATCAAACACCACCCAAACTCCCTACCTTGGAATAGTCCCACTTTGTCCATCTCAAGGCCAGTTCTATCTTAAGACATCCTGTATCCCAACATCTGCAAAGGGCCCATCTCCCTACCTTGGAGTAGTCCCAGCTTTGGCCAATCCAGCTTTGAAACTCTTGCTTATCTCAAACTGCATCCTGTATCTTATTTTTCTCATGTAGCATCTGCCAAGGGGCCCATGCTCTTTGTAACACTATCACATCTACTTTTTCCTTTACTACTTTATAAAAACAATTTTCAAAAATATATTTTAAAATATTGATACAATTACAATTAGCATGAATCATTTTCATTTATTACAATTTCCCCATTTCTCTTTTTAATCATATTGATTCATGCTTTTTAATTAAAACTGAATCTCAATTTCTTCTATATTCCCAATAATCCAGGTTTTCACACTCTCTCATTTCAGCCTCTAATTTTTCTAACATCTCCCATGCTGCATCAACTTTTCACATTCCTTCTCAAATTTGGTTGCATCTCTTGTGCTACAGTAGTCTCTTTATGTTCAGTCAACATCTCTTCGGGTCCTTTCTTTTGAGTGCAAGTGTCTAGCTTTTAATACCATCAAAGGTTTGGTTTCCCTTTTGCTGCCAATTCTGGATCAATGGGCATTGC
This sequence comes from Progne subis subis, assembly GCA_022316685.1. Lineage (NCBI taxonomy): Eukaryota > Metazoa > Chordata > Aves > Passeriformes > Hirundinidae > Progne > Progne subis. The sequence continues at coordinate 153,783 of JAKJHU010000411.1, forward strand.
TGTCATTTGCATTCCTTGTATCACTGGGTGGATTAGTCTAATAAGACATGGAATCATGCATGGTAAGAATAACAATCCTAATCCAGAACATAACAGCATAAATCCCACCTTCTTCCACCAGGCTCCTCCAAAGAGGTTATCCCACCAATCCGTTTTTAGAATAGAATTCCACTTTTGAACAGGTACATGTGCCACCCTTTTAATTTCTTCAGCAAGTTTTGTGATGGCTTCCCCATGATCATCTCTCTCCACACAGCACTCAGATTCCTTAAATCTTCCTCAAACTCCCCCTTCTTCAGCCAACAGATAATCTAGGGCAATTCTGGTTTGATATACAAATGCTCACATTTGTGAATGCTGCTTGGCCAGTAACTTTAGGGCATCAGAAGTATGGTTTGATACAACCTCCACTCCTGCCTGGAGTCTTATCAACCGATTCAATAGATAAATTGGGGTCCTATATCCCCAAGATCCACCCTCAGCCCAAGTTGCTGGGTCATAATATGCTATGATTCTTTCTGCAGGCCATTCTTCTTCCCCCCATTCCTGGTTTCCCCCTGCCTTTGGCAAGTCGAGGTTTAAATCTCTTTTATTCCTTTCCAGAGTCTCATCAAGTGGTGTTCCCAGCATATTGCTCCTAGACCTTGGGATGACGAAGAAGGAGGGTCGTATAACTCCTAAGGTACAGGTTCCCTCCCACTTTTGAGGTAATTCACTCTATGCTCATTGCCCACAAATGCAATATATTCCATCAGGGGCTTTCCATTTACTATCTTTTTTTTCTTGTTGTTCCCAGTAGGATTTTAGGTCTTTTTTTGGATTGGTAGGGGTTAGCTCCAGGACTTTTATGCCAGCACAAATCAGTTTGATTATTCCACTCACAATTCATTTCCTTTGTTATTCCCCAATACCCAGTAAAAGTTTTGGTGCCAGGTCTTAGTTTTATTATCTGAAATAACTACTAAGGTAGATATACAAGGAGTATATCCTACTACTTCATTAATTTCCTTCCTTCTCAAGTTACACAGACTGTTCCAATTACTTGATGACTCAAAATCCATCCTTCAGGTGTTTTAATGTCTTGGAAATTTGAGTATGATTCCATTTGAAAAATTGTTCTGGAGCTAGACTCTCACCTCTCCACAGCCATCTTTCAGCCATTCTAAGTCCCCCACAGATCCAGCACTTGGATAATCCTAATTCCATAGCAATTTCTTGCATCAAATCTACAAAAAGGTTCTTTTTGTGGTTGTCAAATCCCAGTGCTATACTGCTGTTTTAATTGTTCATACAGCTTATCCATTCCTTTAATTCTTTCCCTATGGCCTTTTTACATCTTCTTGTTTCTTTTGTTTTCTTCTTTTTTCCTTAGTGCTATACCTCCTATACCTATACTTGGATCATTCATTCTCATCTTTCTCAAAACAAAAAAAGTTTTCATATTGAGGACAGATTTGATCGCTATAAGGATAAGGAGCTGGTCCATTAAATCCTAAATTTTCCTACCCAATCCATTTTTCTATTTTTAACACAAACATCTATAAAATTGCTGTGATCGTAGCAGGCAGCACTAACATGTGGATGTGCCACAAACACAAATTCCATCTTGTCCTTGACCCACATGGAGTGATGCATTTATTACAGGGATCAACATTATTGGGACTTTGTTTTTGCATAGATTGTTCTCTCATTGCCCGCTCTTGTGCTGCTTGTTTTATTATTGTTTGTTCCTGCATTGCTCATTCCCTTCTCTCATGGACTCTGTCCAGAGTGGCTCCATAGTTTTGGCCAGTTGCCAAGGGCATCACCACAAACACAGTGAAAATAATCCTCAGGAGTTTTGACTTTCTACCATCCTCAAGGCCCTTTGGGTTGCAGCCAAGGGCCAAGATGTCAGGATTCTTGGCAGCAAAGTTTATATCCTGGGATCTAGTCACTGGTGCATTTGGTCTCACTGGTACCCTTGGCCTCATGTTTGTTTCAAGGATGGCACAGATTACTCACAGTTCTCGCAGCACTGCCCTCTCTCTCTCTCTCTCTGGGTTAGTCAGCTACTTCCTCTTTTAGTCTAAACCAGTAAAGCTCTGGAGATGTGCCAACCACAATAAGATTTGATTTTCACTACTTCAGTCTATAACACCAGAATTGTTTGCTCTCTCACCTGCTCAAAAGCTAATATAGTAAAAACTCATTGGTCTAAATTTTCTATTATTTGGACCATTGCATAGAAGGTTCCATCTTCGTATCTCAAAGGTGTTCCAAAAAAATCACTGGAAAAGCTTTTTAAAGTTAATTGTTCATGACGCAATCTAAGCAAGTTAAACAAATCAATCGTCTCTCTTCTGCTCTTGTTATTCTCCACTACAAATTAAGGCAAAGTGTACAAATAACGCAAACCCATGGGTGACACTCTAAGCCATGCTTAGTACACTCCCAGTGTGTTACTTGTTCTTGGACTCTTTTAGTAAGGTGTTTCCAGTCTCTTATTCTGGAATTGTAGTTCCTCAATGAAATCTGTTAGTGTTAGTCGCTGAGGGCCTCTTAAAAGATTTTCAACCTGTTCAGGCTGTTCCCATTGATCAAGGAAGTGTCTAATCTCTTCCCATCGCCATTGTTCTGCCTCCAAACTCAATGGAGTTGCTGTCAACAGCCAATCCAGAATGCCTAATTTTTCTAATAAATTAAAGTTAGTTGGAATTGCAAAACACAGATCTTTAATGGTTAATTATCAAACGAGTTCTATTGTTTGGACAAGTTAAGCAAGACAATTTCTTTTCTTCTGTTGTTTCTGGGTATCCTACTATATCCACATTTTAATGCTATTATCTTTTGTTGTTCTTTTAGTATTCTCAAAGCCACTAATCCTTCCACATGATATGCTAAATAAATAAATGATCTTTGTACTTGATCTTTTATCCTAAATTATTCCAAATAAGTATCAATGTTGATCTGTGCTAAAACCCAATTTTGCATTCTAAAGTCTCGCTCTACTCTACTAAAACATCATATACAATTAATCATAAAAGCTACATCTCTTTGGTCCCAAGGTACAGTTGTTCTGTGCCAATGTCTTTGTCTCAGCCACTTCATGGTCACTGCTTTACACCGCTCACACTGATGCCGTGTTTGCAGCAACCTTGCTGAAACATGGAAACTTCTCTCTGCGGGATGGCAGCTTCTGACCTTTCTGTGCTAAGGATATCTTGAATATCCTGGGGCTGGGTTATTCTTTCAATATGTGGGTGGCACACCAAATGTGTTGCAGCATTATGTGAAATCCACAGCCGAAAATGATTTTCCATATGAGCTATAGCCTCTGGGCACCAAATGCTCTCTTCAACCATGTTGTGGATTAATTACATTTTTACTTTAAACTGTATTTTGTACTTCAATGAAATGGTTTAATCAAATTTAAGTCTTTTTTAATTTTAATTTCATGTCTCCTGGTGTCGAAATAATTTTCCAGTCTTTATTTGGTATAGGTCCTTCTACCCTTGAAGCATGAGTCTAGCCTTTTTCTGCCATTTGAACTGTGGTTTTGTCAGGGAGAATCCATTGTCCCTCTTTTAGACGTGCTCCTAGGTTTTTCATGGCTTCTACTTCTGCTAAAGAAAAGTAAGGTGTTTGATTTTGTGTTCCTGCTTCCTGAAAAGTCATAATTACATTGCTGTTTTCCCTCAGGGAAGCTTTCTTAGCTTCATCATCAGCCAAATTGTTTCTTCTCGTTTTAATGTCTCTCCCTCTTTGGTGGCCTTTCACATGAACTACCTATCTTTTTTGGACTCTTCAAAGCTTTAAGAATTTGAATTACCAATCCTTGGTGCACTAATCCTTTACTTTGAGTGTTTATAAGTCCCCTTTCTTTCCAAATTTTTCTAAATGTGTGCACTACCCCAAAGGCATATTTTGAGTCGGTGTATATGGTCCCTTCTCGATCCTTTAATAACAGCAACGCACAGAATAATGCATAGAGTTCACAGGCTCGTGCTGACCAGGACGGGCTAAGGGGACCAGATTCTTTTACTTCCAGTTTTTCTCCACGAATTATGGCATACCCAGATTTCCTTCTTCCTTCTACCACTCGGGATGACACATCAATAAATAATGTTTTTCCTGTTTTTAATTCTTGTTCCCTCAAATCTGGACATATTTTTGTTTGTAACTCTATGATCTCTGTGCAATAATGTATTAATCATGTATTAAATCAAGATAGCCTCATATTTTAACATTCTGCTATCAGTTAACCATTTTTCCGCCTTTTTTAGCAAGGATTTCCCTAATATTGTGCGTGTGTACACTTCCAGTGGTGCCCCAAAGATTACTTTTCGGGCTTCTTCTACTAACACAGCAGTGACTACCAGAGCTTGCAGGCATGTTGGCCAACTCTTACTAACTGGATCCAATCATTTGGAATAATATCCTACTGGCTTTTGGCTTCCTGCCCAACCTTGAGTCAATACTTCATAAGCCGTTTGATCAACTGTATTAACAAATAATTGAAAAGGCTTGTCTAATTGGGAAGACTCAGTACAGGAGCTTGCAGTAGGGCTTCTTTAACTTGCTCAAAATTTTCCTGATCACTTTCATCCCATTTCAAGTGATTGGTAGTTAATTTCTCATTTAGAAATTTTACTTTTCTGCTAAACCCTTCTATCTACTGAATACAATAACGCAAAAGACTCAAAAACTGCTTTATTTCTCTTTTAGACTTTGGGGCTCCCATGTTCAATATTCCTGGAACCCTTTCAGGGTCTAGCTTTTTCTTTTGCTTACTAATCCAATGACCTAAACACCGCGCTTCTGACTCTACAAACTGCAATTTTGACTTTGATATCTTCAGCCCATTTTCTCCCAGAAAATTTAGAAGCTTAATAGTACCCTTTCTCGTTTCCTCTTCAGTTTCTCTGCTACTAACAAATCATCTACATACTGTAGCAGCTTAATTCCTTTGCGTAACTCTAAGGACTTCCAAAGATTTTCTAACGCCCTCCCAAAAGGATTTGGTGCCTCTGTAAAACCTTGCGGTAGCACCGTTCACCTTAATTGCTCTCTCCTACCTGTATCTGGGTCCTCCTACTCAAAGGCAATCCCTACTGCCCTCATGCAGAGGGCAAGTTCAAAAGGCATCCTTTAAATCCACGACACTGTACCAAATGTAATTAGGAGGGATCTGGCTTAGCTACTCCTGGAAAGCGGGTAATGGTTCTTTGATTTACCGCTCTGAGATCCTGGACTAGTCGGTAGCTGCCATCAGGCTTCTTTACCGGCAGGATGGGGTATGATGTGGTGACACACAGGACTCCAACACCCCTGATGTACTCATTCTCAACTACCGGTTTCAATCCCTTCCGACCTTCCAGTGATATCGGATATTGTTTTACTGAATGGGGATTTCTGGGTTCTGTACTTCAATGCTAATGGGCTGAATGTTTAATTTTCCTACTTCACCAGTATACCACACAGTGTCGCTAATCTCGAATTTCTTCTTCAGTTAAAGAATAGATTTTAAGTTTTCTTTCACAGGTTGTTCTTTTAATCCCCAACGCTATTATTAAGTCTCTTCCTAATAAATTATTATCAGCCTCTGGTATTAATATCAAATCATTCAGTCCAAATTTTTTATCTGATTCAATCTGCACATTTTTAATTACAGGAGCCAGAAAATCTTCTCCTTTAACCCCAATTACAGGGACATGTTCATGACTTACTTCACATCCTTGTGGTAGTTTTCTTACTGTCGACCTAGTAGCTTCTGTGTCCACCAAAAATGTGATTTCTTACTCTTGAGGACCTATTTTCAGTTTTACCAAGGGCTCTTCTAAGTTTTCGATCCTCATTAAACAGAGCCCCTGACCCCCCTAGTTCTTCTTGAAACATTTTCTCCTCTTGCTGCCTCTTTCTACAGAATTTTTGTAGATGTCCCTTTTTGTGGCAATAAAAACGATTGTATCCTGTACTTCTGGAGGCAGGACAAGAAGTTTGTTAGTGTCCTTTCTGGTGACAGGAAAAACACGTGGATCTCGTATCCCCAGAGGTGGGACCTGCCTTTTTCTGTTGTTTGTGCTTTCCTGAGCGCTTCTCTGTATTCATGGTTGTCTCTGTTGCCTTGACTGTTGCCAATAAAATCTGTGGTTTTGTCTTTTGCCTCTCCTCATCTCTTCTCACATACACTTTCTGTGCTTCTCTTACAATTCCTGAAGCCCTCTATCCTGCCAATTTTCTACTTTTTCCAGCTTCTTCCCAATGTGCCCCCAGGCCTTAGCTACAATTGTGTTTTCAAAAGGACCTGTCCTGCTGCAGTATCAGGGTCTACACCTGAATATAACTGCAAGGCTTTTCTTAGTCTTTCTAACCAGTGTGCCAGGGGTTCATCCTTCCCTTGGTGCTCACTTAGAGCTTTCCTTATATTCTGCCCCTTGGGCACTGCTTCCAGAATTCCTTGGATAATCATCCACCAGAGATCACTCATATTCTGCCTGTGTCTTTCATTCTAATTATTCCAGCCTGGATCTTGCATAGGCCATTTCTGATCCCCCTGGTCTGGCCCCTGACATTCTCTATCCCAAACCCTCATTCCTGAATGTCTAATCATTTCTCTTTCTTCCATGGTAAACAAGATTCCTAAGATAGACTGCAGTTCCACCCAGGTGTATATTTGGCCCCAAGAACTGATCTAATCTCTCTGCCACTCCAAGAGGATCCTCTAGCAGCCTGCCCATCTCCTTCTTAAACTCCCTAACATCCCCTGTGTTCAGGGGAACACTCACATCACCAATAGGTCTCTGTTCTGGGTTTGCCATTGGAACTTTTCTAAGCGGGTATAGTCCATCTTCCATTTTTGCTCCCCATCCCCATCATCACTTCTCCCTGTCCCCACCCCCCCCCCCCCCCTAGTTCTATCTGCTACTGGCCCCTTTTGAATAGGGGTGTGTTTGCATTTACAGGAGGACCCTCGGGGGCTTGGGGTTGAACGGGCTGATTAGGTTGCCTATAAGGGGCTGGGAGGTGATCTAACGGATCCTGGGGCTCGTGTCTGTCTTTTCTGGCTGCTTGCCCTCTAGCTTGTAAAGGATAGAGTGGAAAACCCTCACTTCCTTGCCTTCGAGTGACAAATTCACCCTTTCCCCTGGGAAGCCACAGAGCAGCATATTCACTTTCTTTCTTATTAAAAGGTTCTTTTGAATTCACATACAAATTCAAAACCTGGCAAATCCAACCTTCAAAGGATCTGGACTTTGGCCAATATAAATTATCTTTCCAGGTCATTTCCTTTGTCCATTCAAACATACAATAATTAATCATTTTCTGCTTACTTCTTCCTCTTCAGGATTCCCATGCATCCCAGAATCGTAACATCATCCCCAGTGGACTGTCTGGAGGGATGCTCCATTTCTGAGAACCCCCCTCACAGTTCCCAGGCATACCAGGCTCTTGTGAATTTCCTTCATAATTCACAGCTCCTGGGTCTAAGGAGTTACTTTTCCTTGGACTCATTTTTGGTGGCAAAATCAAGAAACCAAGAAATCCCTGGTACCAGGAGAATCTTGGTCTCCCTCACTCACTTTGTGGTTCAATCCTCTCACTTATTATTCTGTTGCACTATCATGTCTTTTGCCAACTGTTTGCCTCACGCCTAATTCCAATCTTTCTCCCAATCTGTCTTCCCTGACTATATCCTTCTAGACACTTCCCCTCGCAATCCCTTATTCACCTCACCCAGTGATCAGATCGCTCTCTTCTCCTCGAGGACCTTCCCCTTGGTTCTCAGGCTGGGACCCTCCCTGCCAGTCCCTCCCAGGGAACCTCACTCATTCTCTCTTTTCTCCCTCCTTTCCCAGCTGGTCTCCTCACAGAGAGCTGAAAATGCGGTACTGAGAGGTTCACACTTGCTTTGGGGGTCTGGGCTACCAGTCCCCATTTTAGATATTCTAAACACAAACATACAGCCGCCTGCCTTCCCAACACCGTGGTACTTACACAGTCCGTTTTCCCACACGGTTCTTGTGAAGAAGATTTTTTACAGGCACGTTTACCTTCAGCTGGCACTTCAACAGGTGCTTTTGTGTGTGCCTCCTGTTGCTGGCTTTTTTTACTTACCATAATTGGAACTCCTTCTCCAAGGGAGCCTGGTCTAACCTCAGGACCACCTTAAAAGATCTGGTGGGGAGCTCCTTCCTGAGACTAGCTGTCCTTTCCCAGGCTGGAGTTCCCTGGTTTCAGCACCAAATTGTTATAAATGAAGCTCTATATGTCTCTTTTAATAAGCAACAAAGTTGAATTTAGCAGCAATTCAATTTTATTTAAGTTACATTATATAATCAAACATATACAAAATAATTGGCAGTAATTAATTAAAGATAAGTAATGTTTGGATAAAGCATAAGCTAAAATGACTGGGGTACAGAGGGGGGCTTTCTCACCCTACCTTATGTACAAAACAAAGTAATCCAACTTAAAACTATATGCAGTATGCTAATATATATTCATTAATATTTCTCATACCTCTCCTCCTATTTTCAATTTGTAAAATCTATGTCAGCATACTACATAGCACATGCTCCACTTGTTGTTAAGGGGTCTTCTTGGCTTCTTGGTGGTCTTCTTCAGATGAAGGCTCATCATCTTCCTCTCATCCCCTGAATAACCTTACTGGCTGCGTGTGCGCTCTAAGTTTTGTGTTATACATAACGAAGCATTTTGTTCCAAAAAGTAATTATTTCATGGATCAAACCACCACCCAAACTCCCTGCCTTGGAATAGTCCCAACTCTGTCCATCTCAAGGCCAGTTCTATCTTAAGACATCCTGTATCCCATAGCATCTGCAAAGGGCCCATCTCCCTACCTTGGAATAGTCCCAGCTTTGGCCAATTCAGCTTTGAAACTCTTGCTTATCTCAAATTGCACCCTGTATCTTATTTTTCTCATGTAGCATCTGCCAAGGGGCCCATCGGTTTTAACACTAATCAGATCTACCTTTTCCTTTGCTACTTTACAACAAATATTTTCAAAATTATATATATTTTTAAAATATTGATACAGTTACAATTAGCATGAATTATTTTCATTTAGTACATATTTATAGATTGATATCTACAATGTCCAATTGATATTGATTCTCAGCACATTAAATGCATTCCAAATAGATGTAAAAATCAAGACCCTTCATGGCTGATGATAAATCAGACTTTATCCCCACCCCCTCCCCACCATTTCCCTCATCCTGCCCCTGGCACTCCTATGGATCAGGAACAGTGTGGCCATCAAGAGCAGGGCAGTGATTCTTTCCCTGTGCTCAGCACTAGTTGGGCAGCACCTCGAGTGCTGTGTCCAGTTCTGGACCCCCCAATTTAAGAAAGACATGGAGGGACTGGAGCGTGTTTCCAGAGAAGGGCAACAAGGCTGGTGAGGGGTCTGGAACACAAGTCCTGTGAGGAGCGGCTGAGGGAGCTGGGGTTGTTTATCCAGGAGAAGAGGAGGTTCAGGGGAGACAAGGCAGTGTCAGGGCACAGGTTGGACTTGATGAGTCCAAGGTGTTTCCAACCTTGCTGATTGTGTGATTCTCTGAAACCACCCTTGCAGCAGTTGCAGGATGAGCCCTGGGCCTCCTCTCCAGAAGGTCTAGCAGCCCAGGTCCCTCAGCTTCTCCTCACAGCCCCAAAGCCCATCCTGTCAGTCCTGCAGAGCCTCTGCAGCTCCTCCTCCTTGCCCAGACCAGGGAGCCCCAGAGCCAGACACAGCGGCCCAGATGTGCCCCCCTGGCCTGTGGTGCCTCTGGCAAGGGGGCAGCATGAGGCACTGCAGGAGCCTGCAGACAATTCCTGAAGCACTTGGAGGATGATCCTGCTCCCCAAGGGATGTTCCCATGGTGCCAGCTCAGGAACTGAAACAGGGAGTAGGGCCAGAGAGGAAAGGTAAACAGGGATGGGCTGTTTGCAGGGGAGGGAACAGGGAAGGGCAGCATGAAGAAATTTGCACCAAGAAGAGTAAAGAAAGCCAAGGTGAGGCAAAGGAAATGCTGAGGGCAGTTTGGGGCTGGCTGCCAGTCAGCCCTGGCTCTGAGCAACAATGTCTGCAGTGGCACAGGAAACTCACACTCATAGCAACAAACTTTCTGGATGACTTCAGAGGCCAGGACAAACCTGAGTGGTTTCCCTGCTGTCCCCCAGCCCTTCCTGGCCCCAGGGGCTGATGGCATTTGTGCTCCCTCAGGTTCATCTCCCCACACCAACACCATGGGGGTGCTCACGCCTGCTCTGGGCAGTGCAAACAGGGGCTCCTGAGCCAGTGCTGCCGTGTCTGTGCCTGCAAGGATGCGGCACCTGTGTGAGCTGGGGGAGAGAGGGCTGCAGAGGGGGGATGTTGTTGGCAGGTGCATGAGGACGCTCTGGGACGCTGCCCTGGAGTGTCCAGCGCAGTAGGGATGGATCAGCCCCTGCTCTGCTGCTCCTTCCCGTCTCCCCCAGGGACCTTGCAGAGCCCCAGCCATGCTGTTTGCCCCCAGCCTGCCCACGGCCACCCTGGGGCTGCTCACGGGGCTTTTCTCTGCTGAGCATTGGCCTGGGGTGTTCTGGAGAGAGCCTGGGCACGGAGCCTGGAGCCCTGTCTTACAATGCATGATGTAACAAAAAAATAAAGTGTTCTATTGCCATCTGTTAAAACCAGGTTGGCAGGTTGTTTATCTCTTCCATGACCCATCCCTCATATCTCTGAGGGGGATCTTCTCTTAATGAGCCAGCTGTTAAAACCAAATGGGGCAGTGTTCTTTATCTCTTCCATGACCCATCCTCCCTCCAGGGAGATATCTTCTGTTAATGGGCCATTGCCTCTCACTGCACAACTGATAAAATTTTATCATCCCATTGTGAGATGCTCCACCCAGATGTTATGGAGAAAAAAAAAAAAATCAAGGGCCAGGAAATTTGCTCCTTTTTTATGCCTTTATTAGAAAGCCTGGCTCTGGGGGAGAGCTTGAGGAGCTGTGCATGCTCCCTGCTACTCCCTTTTGGCAACGTGGAGGAGGAGGAGGTACAAACCACAGAATCACAGAATCACAGAATAATGAGGTTGGAAGAGACCTCTAAGATCATCAAGTCCAACCTATGCCTTAACACCTCAACTAGACCATAGCACTAAGTGCCATGTCCAGTCTTTTTTTAAACATCCAGAGATGGTGACTCCACCACCTCCCTGGGAAGACAATTCCAGTGCTTTATTATTCTTTCAGTGAAAAATTTTTTCCTAATATCTAACCTGTACCTTCCCTGACGTAGCTTGAGACTGTGTCCCCTTGTTCTGTCAGTTGCTGCCCGGTGGAAGAGACCGACCCCACCTGTCTACAACCTCCCTTCAGGAAGTTGTAGAGAGTAATAAGGTCACCTCTAAGCCTCATCTTCTCCAGGCTAAACAACCCCGGCTCCTTCAAACGTTCCTCATAGGGCTTGTGTTCCAAGCCCCTCACCAGCCTCGTTGCCCTCCTCTGGACAGCTCAAGCATCTCAATATCCTTCCTAAACTGAGGGGCCCAGAACTGGACACAGTACTCAAGATGTGGTCTCACCAGTGCCGAGTACAGGGGAAGAATGACCTCCCTACTCCTGCTGGTCACACAATTCCTAATGCAGGCCAGGATGCCATTGGCCTTCTTGGCCACCAAGGCACATTGCTGGCTCATATCCAACCGGCTGCGACCAGCACCCCCAGGTCCCTTTCCGCCTGAACACTGTCCAGCCACACTGTCCCCAGCCTGTAACACTGTAGGGGATTTTTGTGGCCAAAATGTAGAACTCGACACTTGGACTTATTAAACTTCATGCTGTTGGACTCTGCCCATTCATCCAACCGATCTAGGTCTCTCTGCAGAGCCCTCCTCCCTTCCAATGGATCAACACAAGCTCCCAGCTTAGTGTCGTCTGCAAATTTACTAATGAAGGACTCCATGCCCTCATCCATGTCGTCTATAAAAATATTAAATAGAACTGGTCCCAATACAGACCCCTGAGGGACACCACTGGTGACTGGTCTCCAGCTGGATGCTGCACCATTCACCATCACTCTCTGGGCCGGCCATCCAGCCAGTTCCTAACCCAGTGAAGAGTGCTCCTGTCCAAGCCACGGGCTGCCAGCTTATCTAGGAGTATGCTGTGGGAGACAGTATCAAAGGCCTTGCTGAAGTCTAAATAGACAACATCCACAGCCTTTCCTGCATCTACCAGACGAGTTACCTGGTCGTAGAAGGAACCAGGTTAGTCAGACATGACCTACCCTTTGTAAACCCATGTTGACTGGGTCTGATACCCTGGCCATCTTGTAAGTGCTGTGTGATAGCACTCAGTATGAACTGCTCCATTATCTTACCTGGTACTGAGGTCAGGCTAACTAGCCTGTAATTACCAGGATCCTCCTTCCTACTTTTTTTTTGTAAACGGGTGTTACATTGGCCAGTTTCCAATCGCCTGGAACCTCACCAGTGAGCCACGACTCCTGATAAATGATGGAGAGCGGCTTCGCAAGCTCGTCTGCCAGCTCCCTCATCACCCTAGGGTGGATCCCATCTGGTCCCATTGATTTATAAATATCCAAGTGTCCCAGCAGTTCTCTGACTGCCTCCTCTTGGATAACAAGAGGACCATTCTGTTCTCTGGCACCACCTACCAACCCCTGAGGACAGTTGTCTTGAGGGTAAGCTGTCCTACCAATAAAGACTGAGGCAAAGAAGGCATTAAGCATTTCCGCTTTTTCCTCATCTTTAGTTACTAAGTTGCCTGCCTCATCCAATAAGGAACTGAGGTTGGTTATACCCTTCCTTTTATCATTGATATATTTGTAAAAACTTTTTTTATTGTTTTTAACAGAAGTTGCCAAGTTAAGTTCAAACTGGGCTTTGGCCTCCCTGATTTTTTTTCTACATGCCCTAGCAGCTCCCTTAAATACTTCCTGAGAAATCAGTCCCTCCTTAAAAAGATGATACATCTTTTTTTTATTTCTAAGTTCCTTCAAAACCTCATTGCTCATCCAGACTGGACGTTTGCCTCGTCGACTCATCTTTCGGCACACAGGGACAGTCTGTTCCCGTTCTTTGAAGCACGCCCATCTCTCCTGGACTCCTTTGTTTTCAAGGACTGTTTCCCAAGGAACTCTCTGAATAAGTCTCTTAAATAGGCCAAAGTCTGCCCTCCGGAAGTCCAGTGTAGAGATCTTATTGATATTTCTCATTATTTCACCAATTATCGAGAATTCTATAATTTCATGATCACTGTGCCCCAAGCGGCCTCCAACCTCCACATCACCCACCAGTCCATCTCTATTTGTGAACAGTAGGTCTAACATAGTCCCTCCCCCGGTGGGCTTGCTCACCAGTTGTGACAAAAAGTTATCTCCACACACTCTAAAAACTTTCTAGATTGCTGTTTTTCTGCTGTACTGAGTTCCCAGCAGATGTCTGGTAGGTTGAAGTCACCTACAAGAACAAGAGCTGATGATCCTGAAACATTGTTCAGTTGCTTATAGAATAAGTTGTCCACCTCTTCATCCTGATTGGGTGGACGATAGCAGACTCCCAGGAGGATGTCAGCCTTATTGGCTTTCCCCTTAATTTTTACCCATAAGGACTCTACTTCATCATCATTAGTTTCAATATCTATGACATCCAAAACTCCCTTAATATAAAGGGCCATCCCTCCACCTCTTCTCCCTTTTCTGTCTCTTCACAGCGAAGCTGGGACTCCCCCCCTCACAGACTTTCCCCTGCTGGGGGAGTCATTTTCGGTTCGTTAGTCAGGAGTTGTCCAGCGTTGGGGAACTCCCCCCAGGTCACGGCGACAAAATAAAGCTGCCTTGGTGGACAGTTTTACTTTTTGCGCCAGTTCAGAGATGCGATTTCAGTCCTGGATTCCACTTTGGTTCTCTGCTTTGTGAGTCCTTTGTTCTTGAGTAGTTCCCAGAATTCCAGTGTCCTTTTTATTTGCATATTCAGACACTATCTGATGAATGGGAGCAGAGATAGAGGTAACAAAGTAAACTCTTAATTAACAAACAGAAGTAAATATGATTAATCAATATTAAAACAGGGATAAGGCAAATTCTTTAAACAGAACTAGCGTTAACAATCTTAATGGAATTTTAACAATTAAGTAACTAAAACATAGATCATTTGAATAGAACTCATTGATAACAACTCCCCCCTCTATTTCTTTGATCAAGCTTTAGCTCACATCAATTTCTTACCTCTTCTTCTTGAAAATAAATTTTTCCACATCTTTGGAACTTCTCATATATATCTTTGGCATTCTCATGTTCAGGTTCTTGACTCTCTATTACCATCATTTTGGTTTGTTTTTGACTGGTTGCTTTAGGGATCTGGATACTGGCTTGGACTGTGGAGGTAATCGTTCGAATAGATATGGGATTAACAGACAGGTGATTGAGCAAATTATCATAAACCCAGCTTTCTTCCACCAATCCCCCTTGAATGACCAAAAATATTCCACCAGTTGGTGTCCATTAGAGGAGTCCACTCTTGATTTCCCTCATAGGCTAGCTTTCTGATTTCTTTTGAGATGTTTTTAATTACTGCTTTTATCATCAATTTCTAAACAACATTCAGACTAATTAAATTTACCACAGATTCCTCCTTCATCTGCTAAAAGGTAGTCTACAGCAAGACGTATTTGGTATATTACAGCTCTTGTTTGTGTTAGTTGGTCAGTGATGTGGTCTAATGCAGAGCTGTTCGGTTAGATACCATTTCTAGGACAGCCTGGAGCCTAATGATCCTATTTAACATGTAATTGGAGTGCGATACCCCCAGGACCCGTCCTGTGCCCATGTAGCTGGTCCATAGGTTTTAATGATCTCTTCTGGGGTCCATATTTTTCCTTTCCATTTTTGGTCTCCACCAATTGTTAGAGTATCTCTTTTCTTTCGTTCGACTTTTCCCAGATTGTCATATACTGGGACTCCTAGGTGTGCTCCTAATCTCTTGGGTAATAGGAAGAAAGCTGGCTTTATGATCCCTATTGTACAGCTTCCCGACCAATCCCCAGGCAATTTTGTATAAGCAGTATCCCCACAGATCCAGAACAGGTGATTTGGAGCTTCCCAGTAATCTTCCCTAGTTTCAAAAGGTTGTTGCCAAAACCGACAGTTCTTTTATCCCCAAAAAGGATTTATAGCTCTGTCAATACATTCATATAATTCATACCTCTCATTATAGATACATTTTTCCATGTTCTCAGTTGACCAATACTTGTTAGGCCCTTTGGGAACCCATTTAGCACTTAAGTTTATCACTATTATATACCTTTTACACATTAATTTTCCTACACGGGTTTGGTACCTGGTTCCTGTCCTCATGATACATTCTTCCCCAATGATTTTAGATTTGAGATCCCATTTCTCTCTTCCTCTTGTTCTTAGACTTTGTGTATTCTGCTCAGTTTCCTTCCATTTTAGAATTTCTAGAGGGCTTAAACTAATTCCCTCCCAAGGCCATATTTCGGACATTTGTGTACCTCCACATATCCAACACTCGATTAAATTTAATTCTCGACTGATCCTTTCTACTAAGTCAATGAACAGGTTTTTTCCTGATGGGATGTCTAGGCTTTTTTCAATTTTTTGTCAACACTTTTTCTTTTATTATATCTCTCAATCCTTTGTGATCTGCTTCAAAGCATAACCAAGTGTCTCCTATAGGACATTCCCCAAACATGTGCATAACTAGCTGTGTTTTTGTGGTCCAATAAACTTTTCCATCCTCTTGGCAAGTATTCAACTGGGAGTGGTCAAAGCAGTTTGGGTTCACGTTAGTATGGACCCTGAATAAGGATCTGAGATCCTCTCCATCGTACACTGGATGGTAGCAGTTAGCACAGGCTTTTGTTTCATAGGTGTGCTTTATGAACATCACCAGTACGATCCCTCCCAAGAGTCCGGTATGGGCCATCCTTCCTGGATCTCTTGCTCCACCCGGCCTTGCCTCTTGGAGTGGAGAGGTCTCCTAAAGAACCCACTTACATGCTTCCACTTCCCTTCCCTATTAATTTAGTTGCCCTTAGAGAATGTTCTGTAGGAGATTTACTCTTTTTTTTCTTAAAAAAAAACCTTTACACTCTTTTAATTTTTCTATTACTTAAATTTGTTCAAACTGCTACTTATAAAACTTAACAACTTTTAAAATTAACATGTAAGAAATCTTAAACTTATTTAAATCCCTAATTATAAAACTTAAACAATATTTAAAATTAATACAAAAAACTTATACTTTTTTAATATATCTATTACTTATTTAAATTGCTACTTATAAAACTTAAACAATCTTTAAAAATTAAAAAAAAATTATACTTTTCTAATATATCTATTACTTAAACTTATCTAAATTGCTACTTACAAAAACTGACTTAGTTTTACATAAAGTAACCCTTATTGTGCCCCCTCCCCCTCTTTTTTGAGTCCGTTGATTATGGGAGAGGCAACTGAAACAAAAGGTTTTCACAGTCTCTGTTATCTCTTATTTCTTTTTAAAGGTTAATTTCAAGTCTTTCGGGTGTGGTGTTACTGTCCACTCGGTTTCATCCGGTGAGGGTGCTGAACTCGGGTTCTCTCCAGGAGGGGGTACTGGCCCTTTAACTCTGGTGATGTGGGTCCATCCTTTTTCCTTAGTGCGCACTGCTGTGTGAGTTGTTAACAGTACTTGGTAGGGACCTTCAAACTTCGGGGTCAGCGGGGTATTAGTCCACGTTTTGATCAATACCCAGTCTCCAGGATTGATATTATGCACATTTGCATCCAAAGGGGAAGTTTGAGGAAGATAGCCTTTCTTTCTGAGATTTTCTAAGGTTTGTCCAATGGTTTTAGATACTTTCTAGTGATTTCCTCTCCTTCCAGTAGTCTTTAGAACTATAAGGAGATAACAAAAAGGTAAACCCAAAACATTTCATATGGTGACACTCCTAGATCTGCTCGTGGCTGTGTTCTGATTCGTAGTAATGCTAGGGGTAAGCATTTAAGCAATTTAGTTGAGTTTCTGCTATTAGTTTAGTCAGTACATTTTTAATGGTTTGTTCATCCTTTCTACTCTGCCTGAGCTTTGGGGATGCCATGGGGTGTGTAACCTCCATTTTATCCCTAAGGCTTGTGTTACCTGTTGTAGAATTTGTGCTGTGAAATGTGGCCCTCTGTCTGAATCAATATTATTTATCAGCCCATACCGAGGGAGGATATCTTCTAATATGATTTTTGTTACTACTTCTGCTGTTTCCTTTTTGTAGGAATGCTCTACCCAATGGGTAAGGTGATCTATGATCACTAACAAGTGTTTGTACCCTTGAACAGGGGGCATCTCAGTAAAATCAATTTGCACGTTCTGGAAGGGCCTTAAGGCTAACTCCCTCCCTCCAGGCTCAGTTTTTCTCATAACTTTTTGATTTATTTTCTGACATATTATACATCCCTGAGTAACTGCTTTTGCTAATTCATGTACTCCAATACATAGGTTTTCCCTTAGGAAATGGTCACATAACCCCTGGGTTCCCCAGTGGGTTAAATTATGTATTTCTGTAAGTATTTTTCTGGCTAGGGCTTTATTCAAAAATTTCCGTCCGTCAGCTGTTAACCACACTCCATGTTCCCCCTGGTGTAATCCTAATTCTTTTATTGCTTCTGCTCTTTTTCACTAAACACCTGCTCTATCCCTTCTTCTTCTTTTCTTGGTATTTTCTCCAATTTGAGGATTTTTACTGGTTCTCCTGGTTCTAAAGCTGCCTCTTTGGATGTTTTATCAGCTAACTGGTTTCCCCTTATCTCGGGCATATCTCCCTTTTGATGCCCTTTTATGTGAACTACTGCAATTTCTACTGGTTTTTGTAAAGATTTTAACACTGACTTTATTAATTCTGTGTGTATTAAGTTTTTCCCTTTTGAATTTAAATATCCCCGTCCTTCCCAAATTTTCCCAAATGTGTGCACGATACCAAAGGCATATCTAGAGTCTGTGTAAATGGTCCCTCGGTCATCTTTAAGTAAGTCTAGCCCTCTCTTTAGTGCATATATTTCACAGCACTGCGCTGGCCAATTACTTGGTAACTTTCCCTTTTCTAAAACTTTCATTTTCTCTCCCTCAACCACAGAGTATCCGGATGTTCTTTTCCCTTCCACCACTCGGGATGACCCATCTGTGAACAACACTCTCCCATATGGAAGGGGTGTATCCTCTAAATCTTCCCTTACTTTTGTCTGCATATCAATGAGTTAGGCAATGGTGTTCTATCTCTTCAGTGGGCTCACCAGAGAGAAATTGAGCTGGATTTAAGCTTTTTGATGTTGTTAGTTCTAGGTTATCTGAATTTATCAGTATAATTTCATATTTTAGAATTCTAGAATCTGTGAGCCACTTTTAAGCTCTTTGACTTAAGATTGTTTTCAAATCATGTGGAGTATGTATCTTTATCTTTCCCTGTAATGTTAACTTTTGAGCTCTCTATTAAAATAGCTGCAGCTGCAACTGCTTGGAGACAAGCCGGCCATCCCCTAGCAACCGGATCTAACAGTTTTGATAAAAATGCTACAGGTTTTCGGTATCCTCCCCATTCTTGGGTTAAAACTCCGTATGCTATCCCTTCCTCAGTGTTTACAAAAATCAAACTCCTTTTTAAGATCTGGTAAGCTTAAAACTGGTGCTGAGGATAATTTCTCTTTTAGATCCTGTAGCTGCCTCTCATCACTTCTGTCCAATTCATTGGTTCCTGGTCTATTAATTTATCATAAAGAAATTTGACCCCTTGAGTGTACTTATCTATCCAGTGCTTGCAGTATCCAAAGGCCTAGAAGTTTCCTTATGTCTCTCTTAGTTTTTGGAGGTGATATAGACACTATTCCTGAAATTCTTGCAGGGCTTAACCTTTTACTCCCCTTTCCGATTATGTGTCCTAAATAAGTGACTTCAGTTTCTACAAACTGTAGTTTACTTTGAGATACTTTTAACCCCTTTCTCCAAGAAAGTTTAGAAGTTGTATACTTACATCTCTAACTTCTTTCTCTGTCTCCCCTGATATTAATAAATCATCCACGTATTGCAAAATTTGAACTCCTTCTTTGGGACTAAACTGTTCTAATAATGTTTCTAGGGCCTGTCCAAGATATTTGGCGATTCCGTATACCCCTGTGGTAACCGGGTCCACCTTAGCTGTTGTTTCCTTCCCCTGTCTGGATGTTCCCATTCAAAGGCGAACCAATCCCTACACTCTTCTGCTAGGGGACATGCCCAAAAAGCATCCTTTAAGTCTATCACTGTGAACCAGGTATGCTCTCTTGGAATTTTACTCAGCAAGGTATAGGGGTTAGGTACTACTGGGTGTCGAGCAATAGTTCTTTTATTTATTTCTCTCAAATCCTGGACTAATCTAAACTTTCCCTCATCTTTCTTTATGGCTAATATAGGGGTGTTATGAGGGGACATACAGGGTTCTAGGATATTTTCTTTTAAAAGATGCTCAATTACTGAAGCTAGCCCTTTCTTTCCTTCTGGTGACATTGGGTATTGCTTAACTCTGATGGCGGGGGTATCTTTTTGCATTTCTATCTTAATGGGAGGGATATCTAAACACCATATTTTCCTTCTGTAGCCCACACTTCTGGATTTATCTCTTGTATATCCCCTTGGGTCAGTTTCATGATATGCACAACCATTTTCCATCTTTTGGGATAACTCCTACCCCGAGCTGCACTTGTAAGTCTGCCTAGTAAATTGGTTTCTGTATGTGGTAAATAAAGAAAATCAGCTACACAATACTTTGACTTCCCTTTTATCTCTACTCCTTCAATTATTAATGCTCGAAAGGGCCTCCCTTCAGCCCCTAACACTTCACAAGTTTTTGTCCCGATTGTCACCCCTGTTGGTAATTTCCTTAAACTCGACCTATCAGCCCCTGTGTCCACTAAGAATTCATATTCTTCACTTTGGGGACCCACATCAAAGTTTACTAGAGGCTCATCTTGTTGTTCCATTGGGTCCCCTATTTTATAGAGCCTCTGACACCCCTAATCCTCCCCTTTCAGCACCCTCTCCAGGGCATCTTGCTCCCTTGCAATAGCTTCATCAAGTGATAATTTCTTACAATCCCATTTAAATGCCCTATTTCACCACAGTAATAACAAGTTCTATTCTCTCCTGGGTTACTTCTTTTTAAATTTACCCACGGTGGTACTATGGGTGACTTTGGTCCTTTAAATGAGGGTCTTGGTCCTTCCTCACTAGATTTCAAAGAGGAGTTTCTCTGGTTTTCTGCTACTCCAGTACTTTCTCTTGCTACAGCTACCATAATGCGAGCCTTGGCTCTAGCTTTTTCTTCTTCTCTCCTCAGGTAAACTTTTAAGGCTTCTTTTAATAATTCATTAATACTTTTCTCCTGCCAATCTTCAATTTTTTCTAACTTTCTCCGTATATCTGTGAAACTATACTTCCCTCTAGCCAGCCCCCGGCTCTCGCTAGCTCAGTTATTCAGGGGTTTTAGGGAAATATATTTCAGAGAGACAGAATAAAGATTTCAAAAGAGTGGCTCTCACCCCCAGCTTCCGTCCAAGCCTTATTCTCATGTGATGTTCCAGGAGGCCGAGGAGAGAGTGCGAACCAGGAAGAAACAGGGGTATATCTAGTTTTGCGCCAAGGAAAGATATTGGCCCTGAGCCAATAGGGTCAGGAGTAGGTATGATAGGGAGAAAAGGGTTAAACTACATGACACAGGCTTCAGGGGGACTCTGAGGGGAAAAACCATTCCTCAGAGGAACACAACATCTCCCCCTTTTTTGTTTAAGAACATTAGAAGAGGAACATTAGGTTACACGGAATGCGGGTTTTCCCACCAATTACAATGGTGGGGGAGTCAGCCTGCTTTAGGTTTGCCAACTCTATGTGGTTGACTTCTGAGGCAGAAGGTATGAGACTATTGATAGCCTTGAAAATCAAACAGCATAGGATCCCGAACGCTATTGTTACAAGGAAAAGTATAACAAGAAATAACAAAATTGTTTTAACTATAGAAGTCCACCACCCTGGAAGTTCCCAGCCTTTGAACAGTTCTTTGATCCAATCCTCAGATTCTTGCTTCACTTGTCCAATCAAGCTGTTCATGCTTCAAAGGGCAGCATGGATGTTTGGAGCCTTCGAGGTCAGGTTTAGGCAACACAGTCCTTCAAATTCCTGGCATTCATGTCCATGAAGTAACAAGAGATAATCTATAGCAGCACGGTTCTGGAGAGTGGCCTGTCTGGTAATTTCCTCATCTTCTAGGAGAGAGCTGATGGCGGTGGATTAAATTTGCCTGTTTGACTACCCAGCACTCTAGATGGCCCAATTCACCTAGAGCTTTGGCTGCTGCGACCCACGGAAGGAACAGGGACACAGCAACTCTTTTTGACTTGGCCCAATGAAAAATTTCTGAATTACAATTTGGATCCAATTGGTCAGCACTTCTCTTTTGAATTTTGTTTGCCGATTTGTTTTTTTGAGTCCATTCACCAATTAAAGTTTGGTTGGGTGTCATATGGACAACCGCCCTATGGTACATGGCCCTCCTAAAAGCCGAGACGGAATTCCTGCCCATGATGGAATTCCTACCAGACAGGTGGACATAGGATTCTCTGTTGATGCAGTGGACAAACATATGTTTTCCTGCTGGTGTCTGTGCCAGGGTCACCCAGACATTTTGACATGGCTGAGGGATGATCCATGCAGCTGCCAGACTGTTCAGCAACAACAAGATGACAACTTGTATGGGGTTCATCACAGGGTTGAGTGTGAGGTAGGCTTTCTCTAAAAGGAAAAACAAACATTTTTAAAACATGTTAAAAGTTTCTGTTTCTGCCGGAAGGAGTCCACATCTAGGAAGATTCTTTTTCTTCCATCCGGCGGCGTCTTCTTTTGGATGCAATGGCTACTTGCCTCTTATCCCCTTCTGCTGGAGCTGGATTTTTAGGGACAAAAGTTTCACCCACTTCTGGGGAATCCACCGAGGGCCTGAGGGAGTGGCCACGCACGCATAGCCGACCCCAGGTCACGAGTCATAGGGACCTTTGGTTTCCCAAGTTTCTGGATCCCTAATCATGACTGGTGGATGCTGAGACAATTTGAACTGATTGCCACTGTTAAAATGGCGTACCACTGGTGGACTCATGTTTTCAAATGAACAGTTCAGAAAATTGACGGTAAACATGGCTTTGCAGAGTTTCTCATGTGGAGACATCCACACAGTCGTACTACTCTGTCTAGCCAGGACCTGTTTGAGCGTCTGATGTGCTCGCTCAACCACAGCTTGACCTGTGGGGGAGTGAGGGATGCCAGTTTTATGTTCCACTCCCCACTGCTGGACAAACTCCAGGAACTCCTTGGATGTATACACTGGTCCGTTATCAGTTTTGATTTCTTTTGGAATCCCCAACACTGAAAGCTTGCACTAGGTGTTTCTTGGCATGTTCAGTCTTTTCCCTGCATGGGCAGAGGCATACGCTGCACCTGAATGGTGTCAATGCTTACATGAACATATTTGAGGTGTCCAAAACTAGGAATGTGCGTGATGTCTGTCTGCCATACCTCACAACTGCCAAGGCCCCGGGGGTTAACTCCCATACCCATCGATGGCATCGCTTGGACCTGGCAGTTGGGACAGGTGGCCACAATGGCTCGAGCCTGGCTCTGTGTTAGCTGGAACTGATGGATCAGGCCTGGCACATTCTGATGGTACTGTTGGTGACTCAGCTTTGCCTGTTGGAAGATATCAGGCAGACTTGCATTTTCAACAGGTGCAGCAAGGGAATCTGCCTGACGATTCCCCTCTGCAATTTCACCTGGCAAATCAGTGTGTGATCTTACATGCATCACATAGAACGGATGTTCTCGATGAGAAATTAAATAAATTAGCTTTGAAAGCAATCTGAAGAGATGTTCATTGTCAATTTCTTTGAGCACAGCCTGCTCCGCTCTGGATACTACCCCCGCCACGTAAGCAGAGTCTGTTACCAAATTAATTGGTTCCGAGAACTTCTCAAAGGCTCTTACCACTGCATCTAGTTCAGCCACTTGGGGGGATCCCTCCACAAACTCCACATCAGCTTCCCAACGCTGAGTCTGAGGATTTCTCCAAGTCATCACCGACTTGTGGGAAGCCCCGATGCGTCCGTGAACACTGTGAGAGCCTTGAGTGGTCTGTGACTCCTCATGAGGAATGAGGTGGAATTCCTCATTGAGCAACTTGTGAGATGGGGCATGGACTGATATTTGTCCCCTGTAGCTGTCCAGAGATAATTGGAGACTGGCATTGCTCTGGAGCAAATGCTCAAACATCTCTTTGGTCAATCTCTTGGGAGAGTTCCTTCCCTCCTTAGAAAGTTTGACCGGAAGGTGAATACATGTAAAGTCACAACCAGCCAGTTCACACAATCTCACCCTTGCCTTCCGAATCAGTTGAGCTATCAACTCTTGTGGCTCAGTGATGGTCTTGGATCTTTGGTGAGAGAGGAAGACCCACTCTATGATCAAGAGTGAATCTCTCTGCCCTTCGATCCATTGAAAAATCAAACCATGCAAATGTGGCAGTTTCCTAGAACAATGAATTGGAAAGGTATGTTTGGCTCACATCGATGAGCCTGCCTCTCTGATAAGGCTTTCTGTACCTTTTCGATTGCTGTCTTTGCCTCGGGGGCCAGTTCCCTGGGAGAAACCAGCTCCCTCTCCCCCTTCAATAAATTGAAGAGAGGGTCTAAATCTTCATTTGTGAGGCCTAGCCAAGGTCTTACCCAATTCAAAGACCCACACAAAGAGTGGAGATCTGCTAGGGTTTTGGGATTACACTCAGTTTCCAATTTCTGTGGAACAATGGTCCTTGCAGCTATTTGTAGACCCAGGTACTTCCAAGGTGGCATCCTTTGAACTTTATCTTCCTGCAATTGAAATCCAGCAGAGGTTAAAACCTTAACCACTAGGTCAAGCGTGTGTTGGAGTATAGAGTCATTGGGGGCACACACGAGTAGATCATCTATGTAGTGAAGGATGATGGCATCCTTTCTCTTGGCACGTACTGGTGACAGTAATGAGGCTACGTACTGTTGGCATATGAAAGGACTAGATTTCAGACCTTGGGGAAGTACTTTCCAGTGATATCTCTTCATTGGGGCTTCTCGATTAATGGTAGGAACCGAGAATGCAAACCGTGGGGCATCTTCTGGGTGTAGAGGAATTTGGAAGAAACAATCTTTGATATCTAGAACAGCCAATTGCCAGTCTCAGAGGAGCATTGTTGGAGAAGGCATCCCTGGTTGGAGTGGTCCCATGTCCTCTATAATTTTGTTTATTTCTCGGAGGTCATGGAGCAACCTCCACTTGTCCTTTCCCGGTTTCTTTGTTACAAAGACTGGGAAATTCCAGGGCTTGTTGTCTCTTCTAGGCGACCTTGAGCCACCTGCTCCTCCACAAGCTCCTCAAGCGCCTTGAGCTTCTCTTTACTCAATGGCCACTGTGCTACCCATCTTGGGTTATTGTCCAACCACTTTAGTTTGGGGGTAGGGCGCTCCACAGTGGCTATTTCCAAAATCCTGGGGTGTCTTAGGAATGACCAATTGGACTCCCCACTGTGACATGGTGTCTCTCCCCCATAAGGGAGCCTTATATTCAGCAACGAATGGACGGACATTTGCCAATTTCCCATCAGGTCCCTCAATTTGCACTATGTTTTTTGAGATTTTTGCCATTGTGATTCCTCCTATGCCCTGAAGTTTGCCTGCCACAGGTTGCAACTCCCAATGTGATGCATGCTCTCAGGTATAACGGTAATGTCTGCCGGTCGAGCACCCCCTCCACATGGAGGCGGTCTGACCCACGGGCTAAGTTACATGCCAGAGAAGGTTTGTTCTCCCCCACCACCTCCGCCCAGTAGACTTCTGGTGATTTTCCATTCGCTGGACCTCAGCCGGAACAGGAATGGCATGGGCAAGGACTTGCCCCTCTACCAGGTAGAATGGTGGGTGCATGCAGCGTGCCAACAGCATGAGGCCTGTTATCTTTCCCTTAATGGTCATGGGAGCTACCTCAACCTCCAAGGGTGTGTGTGCTGTGTCCCCAATAACAAAATACTCACTGTTCGGTTCCATGTGGTTAACCTTCATGTCCTGTAAAATGTTTTGCAGGTCCACTGTAATTACTGTCCAATCAGTAGATCTGAAATGAAAACTTTGGTAGTCACGAGCCTATATCGGCCTGCGGCTGCCATACCTTGTTAGTTGAACATTTGACATTTTTATTTTTCTGTACCCCCACACCCTGTGACCTGCCTCCCCCTTTTTTGTTAAGAGAGAGACATTTGCCAGGGTATGGCCTTGTAAATTTCTTTCTGGCGCGTCAAGGAGATAAAATCTGGGCCGTGCTGAATTCAGTTTTTTTGATTTTTTGACTTGCGTTTCTGGTTTTCTGGGCAGGCCTTGGCGAAGTGTCCTGGCCTTTTGCAGCAGTGGCAGATGATGTGCTGCAGCTGTCTGATGACATCGGTTGCCTCCTTGCTCCTGGTGCTGCAGCTGCCACAGGCTTTGGGTGTGTCAGTCCTGGGTTCCTTTCAGGTGCACTGAAAAGTTCCGCTCTCCTGGTACAGGCTTCTATCATCTGTGCGAGACTAGGCAATGGGTCAAGGGGAAGGCTAAGAATGATTCTACGACAGGTCTCATTAGCATTCCTCTGAGCCACTCCTTAATCAATTCTGCCTGTACCATTGGGTCTTGCACTTGTCTTTCCACTTGACTCTCAGACAATCCACAAACTGCAAGAAATTCTCTGAAGGAAACTGTTTAATGTTAACATAAGTGGTCTTTATCTCAGGTGATGGAATCTGATAAAAAGTCTTTTCTGCAGCATTACAGATCTTATCTAAAACTGACTTGGATAACAACCGAATTTGCTCATTTGCACTAGATAAATCACCTTCACCGCACAAATGATCATGTATGATGTCATTGTAATCTGTCCTGAGCATCAGGAGTTTGCTGAATTTCCTGCAATACTGTTTCCAAAGCTTTTTTCCATAATCCTTCCCATAGGTCATACTCTGAGGGAGTTAATAGCATCTGAATAAATCTTTAATGTCACTGGGTACCATCTCATTTGAACTGAAGGTAGCTTTCATCATGCCCTTAAATATTTCACTGGATCTCCCAAATTGTTTCTGCATTTTACACAGCTCTTTTTTATCTTGGTATGAAAAAGGCAATACTCTTACGCACATGTCTTTTGCCTACATATACTACAGGAGCCACAGATGGAATGCCTTGCTGATCGTTATTCTGAGTTGCTAAAAATCCTGCTGCTTCTCCATTGCCCAGGCAGCCAGAGGGTGTTGTCCCACCCCTCCCTGGGGTCCAGCAACAGGCAGCTCTTCCCTCCTCCCCTGGGGCCCCAGGCTAGGCTGCTCCTTAGCCCTTGCTGCAGGGGGACCACCCCCCTCCGGTGCTGCCCGTCCCTATCTATCCCCGCAGCCACGCTGGCACTGGTGATTGCAAGGGACCCTCCCCCTTGGCACGGCCGCTCGGAGGGAGGGGGAGGCACTGGGGGAAGGGTGGGGTGGGGGATTGGGTGAGAGATATGGGGTCGGGCAGGGATTGGGGGGAAGAAGGGATAGTGGGGAGGAGGAATACAATGCCATGTCCATCAGGGCTGACCGCGTGGTGCGAGCCCCCCAGGGTCTGATCCACGTGGCCAGAGCCCCGAGAGGAAAAAATTGCATCTTGTTGAGGGAAAACAGGTGGGAGAGGAGGGTATAAGGACGATGGGTGGGTTTGAGGAGCAGAATCCAGTATGGAATTGCTGAGTGGTTTTGCATGGCTGTCTGCTGTTTTCTACTTCTAACAGCTTCTTGCGTACTTGTAAGAATACTGGAATAAATAAAAATTTTGTTTTCCTGATTTTCAACTTTTAAAGTTATTAATTTTCCCACATCATCCTGTGAAAAGTGCATATTATATGGCTCTACGCAAGATATTTACTATATGTGTTGTGTTGTGTTAATTGTTGGTGTTGTATTAATAGTTTGATAGCATAGTAAATGAAGTTTTGTAGTTAAAATGTAGTTTTTATGTACCAACCACAGGAAAATGTAAATCTTTCAGAGAAAAAAGAATTTACTACTTCCTTATCAGAAGAGACCAATTTCTCCTGCCTTGCTCAGCCCTGTTGACGCCATGGAGATTAAAAGAAGAAAGTGATACTAACCAAAGACAACTCTTTGTTTGAATGGAATTTATACATCATGTATGAACTGTATGAATATTCAACAGGCTATTGCTTTTAAGAGGTAATCCTTTGTTAGCAGGGGTCCTTCTCTGAAGCTTTTCGCTCGGGAGGCACCCAGACGTCTGAAACTTTGTTTTTCTGTCTCGTATTATCCTAACTCTAAAATTGTTCAATTTTTTACTCTAATTCTGTTTTTATAACCATCTTATTTACTATTAAACTTTTCATATTTTAAAAACAAGTGATTGGTGTTTTTCACAATTATGGTAGCAGAGGATGGTTAAAACACCTCACTGCTGGTGCCTCAGTGGAATCAGGGTGAGGACGGCGCCCTGCCCAGTTGGCAGCCTCACTCTGTGTTCCCCTGCTGTGACCGACAGATGCAGGTTACGATCACTGGACAAAAGGAGGCAATAAAACAAAGAAAAGGGAAAAGATTCCCTAAAACCGCGGTAATTAGCCCCTAAGACTAAAGTGTACACGAAGACAAAGACCCAAGGACAAAGGACAGGTAAGTACTGGTTTGGAGGGGCGGTTAAGGAGGGGATGAATGTGTGTGAATGAGAGGCAGCTGGTTATCCCAGACCTGCTAAGCGAGTGCGGAGTCTCCCTGCTGCGTTTCCATTCTTTCGCGAGAAAAACGCCCAGTGAAGAGACGAAGTGGGTGATAAGAAGAGCAAGAGAATCCCCCCCAGGGAAACTGGGACTGAGTTTTAGAGAAGGGGTGGGACCCCTAGGAAGCAAAAAGGCTGCTGGATTGAGGGGTTATTGCCCCAAGATCATCCAGGACTGAAACCTGCTGGGTTGAGTGTGAAAGAGTGTGTAAAAGTGAAGGAGGAATGAAGTAAGAGTAGATGGAAGAAAGCACATGTAATGTTGACTGTTATATCTCCTTAGAGGGAGGTGTATTGCATTTGTGTGGGATAGAAGGGTTTTTTGTGTGTGTGCATAGATAGAAGTAAGTGGTCTTTAGGTTGTAAGAGGAAGTGAAAAACAGAGGTGGGGGACGAATAGATAAAATCTTGAAAAAAATGGGACAGAAAAACAGTAAGTTGGATACAAGGAAGAAAAAAAAAAAAACGGTGTAAAATAATTACCAACAGAAATACCTCAAGATAGCCCTCTCAGCATTATGTTAGCTAACTGGGATAAAAAACCCTTGTACAAGGAGAAAGGAAAAGGTAAGATGATACAATTTTGCATGATAGAATGGGCAGAGAAGGAAATAAGATCTGACCACGTTTATTAGCCCAGATACGGCTTTTGAGAACTGGATTTGTCAGGCTCTAAACGTATTTGTAAATTCAAAAGAACCATTTAATCCTGAAGAAAGAGAATATGCCACATGTTGGACGAGATTTTAGGAGAATAAAAATCTTTAATGTATCAGAAACCCCCCAGAGGAAACAAGAAAAGAAAAAGGGGAAAGAAAAGGGAGGGGAACAAGAAGAAAATAAGGAAAAAGACTGGGATCCTTTGCAGGCTTTGCCCCCTCCATTCCCACTCGCGTTCCCACCGTTCGCGGCTGAGGCCCCTGTCCCGGGTCCCGCTTCAGCCCCGCCTGCCCCCAGTGCCGGCTCGCAGCCCACAGCAGCCCCGCCTGCCCCGGTTCCTGTCCTGAGTGCGGGATCGCAGCCCGCAGCAGCCCCGCCTGCCCTGGTTCCCATCCCGAGTGCCGGCTCACAGCTAGCAGCAGCTGCGCCGGTTCCCGCATACACCCCATCCCCGGCCCCGCCAGTGAATTCGTGTGCCCGGCCGCCTGGTCCGTGGCCGCCCTAAGGGCTGTGCCAGGGGTCCCCCTGACGCGTGGTCTGGGGCCGCCGCCCCGACCGTGCCGGGGGTCCCATCGGTCCCAGCCGTCCTATCTCCGATCGCTTCCCCCACTGCCCGATCCCCGGCTGCCCTGCCCGTGCCGGCTGCGCTGGGCGTTGCTGCCGCTGCTGCTTTGTCTCTGCTGGGAGCCGCTGACTCAGCCGCCACCAGCCCCGTGCAGGTGCCCACGCTCCCCTCTGGATCCCAGAACCCCTCCCCCCCACCCAGACTGCCCCCTCCTCTGCGGGTCCCGGCAGCAAACACCGCCTACGCTCCGCCTTGGAGGACCAAGCCTTGGCACTGTGCCCTCCCTCACCGCCCTTCCTGCCCTGAGCTCCGTTCCCGTAACTAAGCTACTGCTCAGAGAAACGACTTTTCTCTAGAAGTGCCTAACTGAATCACTAGAAGTTCACTTAAAGACAGCCCTCTCTGGATTCTTTCTCAAAACACGGGAAAAAGACTGGAGAGGATGAAACAAAATGGGATAAAGAAATTAGTCTATTCCCACTGAAGAAGTTCCAATGGGAGGGGTGA
>JAKJHU010000412.1:0-183250 GCA_022316685.1 Progne subis subis
CTCCCTGCTCTGGTTCCCGATTCCCGCTGAGGACGGGGCAGCCCCAGTTCCCCCCGTCCCTGCTCCCAAATCCCGGGGTGTCCCGAGCCCCGAGCGCGGCCCGGGGGGATCGGCTCCCCACCCGGGCGGATCCCCGGCCCCTTCCCCATCCCCGCAGCCCCCCGAGGAGCAGGACGGGGTCCCGGGGGGCTCTGCGGACGCTTCTCCCGCTCCCCGCGGCTCTGAGCCCGTCCCCGGCCGGCAGAGCCCCGACGGCAGCGAGCCCAGAGGAGGGGAGGGGACGGCAGCCAAAGCTCCCGCAGCTCAGCTGTGGCCACCAGGAACAGCCCCGGCAGCGGAGCTGCGGCCCCCAAAGCCCTCTGCGTGCCCGGGCTGGGCCGGCCCGGCTCGGGGCAGCGCTCGCTGAGCTCTCCTGCCGGCCCGGGGCTGCCCCAGGGGGGATCTCCCTCTCGGGGCAGATCCATCCATCCCTGCTGCTCCTCTTCCCCGCAGCCCGGGGGTGGGCAGGGCACGGAGCTTCTGCCCCACCGCCTTCACTGGGGCTTGGCATTCCCGGAGGATCAGCTCCTCTGGGTGGGGCTGGGGCTCCTGGAGCTGGGATTGGGGTTGGGGCGGGCACCTGGGACTGGGATTGGCACCTGGGAGCAGGACTGGCACCTGGCACTGGGACCTGGGACTGGGATTTGGGACTGGGACTGGCTCTTGGGACTGGCTCTTTGCTCTCGGGTCCAGCTCTCCATGGGGCTGTTCCCCCCTGGAGCTGGTCAGTGCTGGGACTGGCACCTGGGACTGGGATTGGCACCTGGGATCGGGATTGGGACTGGCACCTGGGGCTGGCACCTGGGGCTGGCACCTGGGGCTGGCACTCTGCTCCGGGCTCCAGCTCTCCATGGGGCCTCATTCCTTCATCCATCCCTGGAAAATGCTCAATGTGGGGGGAAATGAGGAGGCCCCAGGGCGGCTCCTGCCCGGGCGCTGCCCGCTGCCAGCCGAGCTCTGGCCCAGACAAGTCTCCAGACGTCTGCATTGTTTGAGGTTTGCCCATCCCTGCTCCGTTCCCTTCCCGCTATTTCCAGCCCGAATTGTTCCCTAATTGATTCCAGCGGCTGGGGGGAGCAGGGACAGCCCCCAGCCCCCAGTGACGCACTTGGGGCCGCGTTTTCCTGCTCCCCATCCCCGGCTCCTGCAGCTGGATTCTCCCACAAAGGAATTTCCTTGGGATCAGAGCTGCAATTCCCAGGGCTCCTGTCGGGAATCGGCAGCTCAGGAGGCGGGACGTGGCCACGGCTCCTTCGGGTGCCTGGGGCAGGAATTCCGGTGGAATTCTGGTGGATCCAGGGGAGCGGAGCCTGGATCAGGCCAGGAACCCTCCACGCACCGTCCAGGACATCCCTGACCTGGCCTGCTGCAGTGTTCCTGCTCGTTTTTCCCGTTCCCACGCTCTGAGGGTGGGAGTGAACTTCCAGGGGCACTGGGATCCGATATTCCTGCTGGAGGTCGAGGCAAAGTGCTGGGGGAATCCCATGGAGGCAGGACAGCGTTCCCAGCATCAGGAAAAGGCCCCGGTGGCTCCTCTTTCACAGCCTTTCCCCTTTTCCCTGCAAATCTCCCCAAAAGGAGAGGGGAGGGGTTCAGGGTTAAGGTTTCGACCTTGTGAGAGAATTCCCAACATTTGGCAACACTCAAAACCCAGGAAAAAATTGGAATTTCTTCCTTCCTAAGCTTCTTTATGGAGCTGGACATACCTTTCTTTAGAATCCCAGCTTTTCCAAGGAAATTTTGTCAGATTCCCTGGGTTTTGTTTTTTTTTTTTCCCTCTGGAATCACCCCGGGAACACCCAACTTTACATCAAAGCCGTTGCGACCGTTCCAGAGAATTCCAAAGGTTTCCAACCCCCCCGAAAGGAGACGCCGTTGTTTACCAGCCCCAGTTCCAGATAACTCCTTTTATCCCAGGGGTTTTACGGAGGTCCCGTTCCCAGTTTGAGCGTCAATATTTGGTGCCGCTCCGAGCTCGGTTCGGGGTGGGCTGGGAGAGCCCCGAGCCTGGAAAAACCCACGGAGCTGGAGGCTGGCAGGGATTAAATCCTGGAATTCAATCCCTCTTTTCCACCTCTGGGATAACATTCCAGCCCCTTTTAGGCTGGGCTTAGGGGGAGAGAAAGCTCCTGGGTGCCCCATCCATAAAAACCCCCTGAGCAGAGTTCCTGCCTCATCCCCGGGCAGGATTTCCCAGGTTTTGCAGCACCAACTGGAATTTTCAGGAAAATGCTGGGAATTTCTGTGGCTGTCCAGCATTTTTTTCCCCTTCATTTCGTGGATTGTCCCATTCCACCACTCCTGGCAGAAGGGGAGCTGTGGCAAAAAGAAATCATTTCTTTGTCTTGCACGTGTTCTTCTTGGAATTTTTTCTCCCTTCTTTTTTTTTTAAAAAAAAGCAGAAATCGAGATGGCTTTTTTTTTTTTTTTTTTTTTTTTTTTTTTTTTTTTTTTTCCCTCCTACTTCCTTACAAACAAGATGGGAAAAAAAAAAATAGAATTAGAGGGCATTTTCCCAAGGTTTTCCAGTGTTTTTTGGGGTTTTTCCCACCCAATCTCTGGCTGCTCCAGTTGCGCTGAGCATCTGTGCACTCAAATTGTGTAAAATTGGGTTTTGGATTTCCCTGTGAGCCGTGTCTGAGCACAAACAATAATAAAAATAAAAAAAATCCACATTTCCTCATTGCCTTCCTCCATCCTCAGCATCCTCCGGCAGGAAAAAAATCCATGGAAGTGGCCAGGATGGATCCTGGAAAAAAAAAACAACCTGATTGGAAAACTGATTATAAATGTATTTAACTAGTGCTGTACAAAGGAAAGATGCATTTTAAAACAAATGATTTTAAAGATTTATTCCAAAAGAAGTAATGATTTTTTTTTTTTTTAATATATATATATATGTAGAGAGAGAAACTTTTTCTGGAATAAATGGAAAGGTACAGAAAAAAGATAAAATATTAAAGGGTTTTATCCATCTGTCAGTCTCTTGGTGATATTTTATAAGAATATTTCATTTTTTTAATTTCAGTTGTGACCTGGATGATTTTGTGCTCCTTTTTTCTCTCTTTACAAAGAAAAAAAAGAAGGAATTAAAAAGCCTTTCCCCACTTCCCGATGTTTTGTTTGGGTTTTTCCAGCTGATCTGTTGGATCGTGAATTCTCCAAAGCCAGAACAATAAAATCTATGGAATACGGGACGAGCTTGTACAGGACAGAATTTTTCCTGTTTGTTTTTTTTATTATTTTGATAGAAGGATCCGGGTTTTTTTGGAGCCGAAGGAAGGTCCTGGGAAGGGTGAGCTGCCCCAGGGAAAGCAGCCGGATCATCGCTGCCCTTCACCCACAGCCCCAGGAGCCTTTCCCTGCCGGAATTCCGAACTTCCCCTGGAGCACAGAAGGAGATTTACAAGGGGTTGAAACCCCGGGGCTGGGAGCAGCTGGAGCACAACGGGAAAACGTCCCTGGTGTCCCTTGCTGGGATCCCAAAGCCCTGAATAAATATTGGCACAAGGCAATCGGGCAAATCAAGGCCAAGGCCGCCGGGCCCAGCCCAGGCCGGGGGGCAGAGCTGGGGCAGGGATAAGTGAAACCTTTTCCCACAAATCCAGCGGCCAGAATCCCCAAATCCTGCTGGGATCAGGGATTTTCCACTCTGGACCCCTTTGGGATTTTCCTGTTGCCCGGTCCCTCAGTGCTGGAGAGAATCCCGGCACAGTGGGGAGGTGGGAAAGGACAGCCCAGGTTTGGGGGATCTGGAGAGCCAGGCTGTGTTTGGGGATCTGGAGAGCCAGCCCAGGTTTGGGGATCTGGAGAGCCAGGCCGGGTTTGGGGATCTGGAGAGCCAGGCTGGGTTTTGGGGATCTGGAGAGCCAGGCTGTGTTTGGGGGATATGGAGAGCCAGGCTGTGTTTGGGGATCTGGAGAGCCAGCCTGGGTTTGGGGATCTGGAGAGCCAGGCTGTGTTTGGGGATCTGGAGAGCCAGGCTGTGTTTGGGGATCTGGAGAGCCAGCCCAGGTTTGGGGATCTGGAGAGCCAGGCTGTGTTTGGGGATCTGGAGAGCCAGGCTGGGTTTGGGGATCTGGAGAGCCAGACTGGGTTTGGGGATCTGGAGAGCCAGCCCAGGTTTGGGGGATCTGGAGAGCCAGGCTGTGTTTGGGGGTCTGGAGAGCCAGGCTGGGTTTGGGGATCTGGAGAGCCAGGCTGGGTTTGGGGGATCTGGAGAGCCAGGCTGGGTTTGGGGGATCTGGAGAGCCAGGCTGGGTTTGGGGGATCTGGAGAGCCAGGCTGGGTTTGGGGATCTGGAGAGCCAGGCTGGGTTTGGGGATCTGGAGAGCCAGGCTGGGTTTGGGGATCTGGAGAGCCAGGCTGGGTTTGGGCGATCTCTGGGGTCTTCGAGACCCGAGCCAGAGGCGGTGCCGGATTTAGGAAGGGGACAGCTCCTGGGAAGGGGACAATTCCCTCCATCCCCGCCCAGCCCAGCCTGAGTCAGAGTCACGTCCCCAGGCAGGACGTGTTTGCCGAACCAGTTCCTCCGTGTGCCACCCTCATTCCTGCACCTGGCACTGCCGCATCCGGGGAGCGCTGCCCAGCCCCCTCCTGCTCCCCGGCGTCCCCAATATCGCCAGCAGCCCCTTCGGGGGGCTCCGGGGTCTCTCTGCGACACCCGCTGCCCTCGGCGGGATGGTTTGGGTGTTCCTTTCATCCCCGGCGCGTTTTTGGGAGCTTCAGCCCGGGTGTCCCGTCCCAGCCGCTCTCCCTGGCGCGGATTTTGGGCCGGGAAGGAGGAAGGAGCGGGGTGGCAGCTCCAGGGCCGTGGGTGTGGGAGTTGTTCCAGCCGGGCAGGCGGGGATGGAGGAGGGCAGCGCTTCCTCCTTCCAGACCAGTGTGACGAGCTCCGCCACAACCAGGCCGAGATTCCGGGCTCGTGTTTGACCTGGAACTGGAGCCAAGCTCCCCAAAAGCACCCAGCTTGTGTGGGAGCTGCTGACCCCGACACACACGAGGTGAGCACCTCCCTCTCGCTGTCTGTGCCCTGCCTGTGCCAGGAGCCACCCAGCCCCTCAGCTCAGGAGTTTTCTCTGCGTTCTCAGGATTTTCTCAGCCAGGTTCAGCGGTTCAGAGTCAGCTCAAGCCTTGGCTGGTGCCGGGATTTTTTTTGGCTGATCCCATCTCCAAATGCACACGGAGATCCTGGACCTTGCACATGTGGCTGCTGGGGTAATTCCTGAGGTTTTAGGCGTCTCTCAACCATAGTTTGCCCTAAAGGAGGACAGGGAAAACTTCACCAATATCCGAGCTCCAAGTCCTAGGCCAAGCTGCCAACCCAAACACTGGGGAAAGCCTTGGAGGAGCTCCAGGAATCCGCTGTCCTGTGGGGCCTCAGGTGGTTCCACCCCAAGGAAACCCTTAGAAAATTTATTTTTAGAGCTGGATTTCCCCACGGTGTTGAGCCTGGGCTGAGACAGGCGATTCCAACAGCTCAACAAACCGGGGCTGGAGCTCTGCAGCCGCTGCAGGACCCAACACCACAAAAAAAATTGCTCCTCTGGTTGAAAAGATGAACTTATACACCTGAAAAAATTCCTTTCTGCCCCGGGAACGTGTGAGGCTGTTGAAAAACCCAAGGAAGGTGTTTCCCAAAGGCCCCTTTGGAGCAGCCCCGGCGCTCTCCAGGGACGCCGCGGCTGCAGCTCTGCCCTCCCCTCATTCATGGTTTCACGCTGCAGCCTGCAGCAAGTGCGGGGCTGGGGCTGTTTTAATTCACAGCCAGCACAACGCTGTCCCCGGGCTGGAAAACAGCCTGGAAGTGCCTCCTCGTGGCGCTAATTCGGGGCTCGCATCTCCCGGGAGCCCCGTGGCTCGCATTTTGATGAGCTCGCTCCCGGGAGAGGAGCTGCATTTCTGTGGAAGCGGGAGGGATCTGTGTGTTCCTGAGCTGACTAAACCCACCCACGCCTCGGGCCTTATTTGCAAGCAGATCCTGCACGGTTTGTGTCAGCCCCGATGGAAGGGCTCGATATTCCCGGGAGCTGGCACTGCGGCATCCCTGGGAGCACCCAGGTCACCCGGCCTGGCTGCGGCTCGGGATCGGGCTCGGGCTCGGGTTGGTGTTTGTCACCTCCGGGCGCGGCGCAGAGAAGCTGCAGAGGTGGGGAGGGCATCGCCGAGCCTTCTTTAGGGTTGGGAATTCGAGCCCCGAGGGGCTGATGCCAACCGGAGAGGGGGATGGAGCAGCGAGTTCAGCTCTCCCGGCGCCCTGGATCTCCTTTATCCCCAGATAAAGATCAGGAATGCGCCCCAGGCAAAGATTTGTCAGTCGGGGTTTTTTTTTTTGGGGGGGGGACAGAGCCCCTGGAGTGTGGGAGATGAGGATCAGCTCCTCCACCATGAGCTCGTCCATCAGCTCCAGGGGAGATGGATGGAAAAAGGGAGCCGGGAGAGCTCAGAATCCCGGAATTGTTTGGGTTGGAGAAGACCCAGCCAGGGTCACCTGGGGCAGGTGACACAGGAACGAGCCCAGGCGGCTGCTGCCTGCGCTTCCCGGCGGTTTTTGATGGAAAGGCTTCGTTATCCCGCTCCTTTCTCGCTCACACGCGGGGAAGGGAGGCAGAGGTCACAAATGGAGATCTGCCTGGCAGGGACAGCCCCGGGCTGCGGCTCAGACCCATCCAGGCTGCTTTGGGCAGTGTTTGACGGCCCGATGATAACCCCCACCATTTCCGCCCGTGCCGTTGAGTCATCCCCTGCCGTGGGCCCGGCCCTGGCTGTCCCCATCAGTCACCAGGACAAGGACACGGCTCCCGGCCCTCGGGAGCTGCTCTCCGATGGCTGAACGAGTTTGGGGCAGTCTGGGGGGGTTGCGGCGCGGTTCTCAGCCCTCCGCGGGTGTCAGAGCCCCTCGGCGCCCCGCGCTCCGCGGGCAGGATGGCACGGCAGAGCGAGGGCTTGGGCGCAGTCTGGGCTTGGCTAAACATTAAGCTGCGGCCAGGTGGGAAGGAGCACCTGCAGCCCCGGAGCAGCATTCCAGAGGCACGGGTCACAGGATGGGCGAGTTCCCGAGCCGTGGCCGAGCTCCACCGGCTCTGCTCCGCCTGGAAAGAGTGTGCTAAAAATTGCCAGCCTTCCCCAGCTAAAGTAGGTGAAATATTTATAAACCCATCCTCCAGAGAAGACCTTTTGCGTAAGCATCAACCGCTCCGGCTTTAAAACCGTCGCCCTCCCCCCCGCCCCGAGGCGGCTTGCGCTGCTCATCCGGGGAAGGGGCGACTTTAATTGCGTTTGTCTGGCACGGTGGCACCTTTCCACGGCCGCGGGGGACCGCGGGGAGGGAAGGGAAAAACCGGGGAGGGTTCTGGATTTCCTGCCTCGGCCGCGCTCCGCTCCATCCGCTGTGGCTGTGCTCCAATGCCCGGGGGGGCGCGGAGGGGTCGCCCCAGTTTTGGGAGGGTGATCGACCCCCGTGGGGAGGAACTGGGAGGGAAGAGGATGAGGATGAGGATGATGATGAGGATGAGGGGGGACACACGACGCTGCTTGCAGCGCCCGAGGGATGCTCCGGGCTCCGGCGGGGCGGCTCCGGGGGCGGCGGGGATGGAGAGAAGCCCCGCTCCGCCCGGCCCCGGAGGCGGAGCCAGCGCCCGGCTCGGCGGGCTCGGAGCCACATCCCGCAAAGGAGGAGCGGGGCGGGCTCGGAGCCACATCCCGCAAAGGAGGAGCGGGGCCGGGCACGGCTGCGGGGCGGCGGCGGGGCTCAGCGCCGGGGCTCCAGCGGCGGGGCCGCCCCGCGCCGCCGCCAGCGCCGCGCACCATGTGGTGGTGGGACGAGCGGGTGTCGGCCCGGTTCCGGAGGAACCTGCAGCCCACCCTCACCTACTGGAGCGTCTTCTTCAGCTTCGGCCTCTGCATCGCCTTCCTGGGGCCCACGCTGCTGGACCTGCGCTGCCAGACCCAGAGCTCGCTCTCGCAGATCACCTGGGTCTTCTTCTCGCAGCAGTTCTGCCTCCTGCTCGGCAGCTGCCTCGGAGGGGTCTTCAAGAGGACGTAAGAGCCTGGCCAAGTCAGCGCTCCCCCCTCGGGGGGCTCAGCTCCGGCAGAGCCCCCTCCTTCATCCCGGCTGGGCGGTGGGCAGCGCCGGGGGCCCCTTGGGGGGCTGAGCCGGGCTTGGGGGGCTGAGCCGGGCCTGGGGAGTTGAGCTGGACTGAGCCGGGTTTGCGGGGCTGAGCCGGGTTTGCGGGGCTAAGCCTGGCTGCTGCCACATTCCCCGGTGGAAGGGAGCGCGGGGGGCGCCGCGGAGGGTCCGCAGCCCTCTCGGCCTCGGAGGGGAGA
Organism: Progne subis subis; assembly: GCA_022316685.1. Classification (NCBI taxonomy): domain Eukaryota; kingdom Metazoa; phylum Chordata; class Aves; order Passeriformes; family Hirundinidae; genus Progne; species Progne subis. The sequence goes on from JAKJHU010000412.1 coordinate 8,365, forward strand.
GGGCTTCCCTCGCTCCATCCCCTGGGAGAGGAGCCGCCGCTCCCTGGAGCTCCGCTCAGCCGCAGCCTCAGCGTGAAGTTCCAACCAGAACTTCCCGCGAGGGTTTTTTTTAATTATTATTTTTAATTTTTTTTTTTTTCCTCCCTTAACCTCGGTGGTTTATCGCCAAAAAAATATTTTTGGAAGCGCGTTTCAACAGCCTCGGCTTCGGAAATGGGGGCAGCGCCGCGTTCTCCGGGAGTTTGGGAGAACACGTGGAGGGATGCGAGTGGTCCTCGTGGTGTGGCCGAGGAGGGGAGGGGGACACCGGGCCAGGGGCTCGGGGGGGTCAGCGGGGACCTCGAGACGCCCGAGCGGGGACCGGCAGCCGGCCTCGTGTCCAGGATGTGCGAATAAATAAACCCCGCTGGCTCACGCCCCAAGATCGCCGGGGAGGCGTTGGATTTGGGGCTTGGTGACAGCTCCGGGGATCAGCTGAGTGTTTGCGTTGTCGCCACGCCGATCCCCGGGGCGGTGATGTAACGTGTCAGCTCCGTGTGCGCTGCGTGTGCGCTCCACGCACCGCCAGCGGGGCCGAGGCGGGGACGCGAGAATTCCCCGCGGATCCTTTCCAAACCTCCTCCGGAGCCGCTCGGGGTTTGTTTCACGCTCGGGGAATTGAGGGCAGCCCCGGCTGCTGGAGAAGGTGTTGGAGCGCCGCGGGGTGTGGAGCTGTCCCGGTCCCCGCGGAGGAGGGGACACGAGAGGATTGGGGACAGAGCGTGGGGACCTCGCTCTGCCAGGGCTGGGTCAGCAGCGGAGCCTCTGCCAGCCCCCGGCCTGCCTCGCATATGTTCAGAGGAGCGGGGAAGGGAAAGGCAGAATTCCTGCTGTCAGCTCCTTCCCAAAGCCCCGGCTGCTGGGAAGGCAAAACGCATCGGGGCTTTTGTGCTTGGAGGCTCCCCAACTTCGAAATCTGCAGCTGAGCTTTGTGGGGGGGGGAAAAAAATGTGTTTGGTGTTGGTTGTGAACCAGGATGTGTTTGGGATTTTGGAGAGGAAGGGATTTGTGAAGCGCCTGTGAACCCCACTGGGGACTGGCGGCCCTGCCAGGCAGGCAGGAGGGAATATTTGGGATATTTGGAGCTTGTGAGTGCTGTGGGGGGGTTGCTCAGAGCCGTGCAGCCTCCAAACGTGTGGGAATAATGATTATTCAGGCTCCAGGAGCTCCGGTACAATCCCTTCTTCAGGGATGGATGGGTTGAGCTGTCCTGCCAAGGATTTATAAATCAAATTACGCCGCCCTCGGGGCCTCGGTGCCAGGCAGGGAGGAGCACTGGACAGGTCATCTTTTCCAGTTCGGAGATGGAAAGCAAGTGGAGCATCCCCTGGAGCCTGGCTGGGGGCTGAGTGTGATTCCTGGGGCCTGAGGGGCGCAGGCTTTGCTGCTCCCTTCGGATTAAATCGGTCTGGGTGACTCCTGAGGGGCAGCAGTGCCGGGGCCTGGGGCAGCGATGGGCGGTGGCACCTAAACCCAGGCTCTGGTGTCCCCAGGGAAGCTGCTGGTGCTGCTCCCTGCTCCTGGAGCACTGGCGGGAGGGATTTTAGTGCTGCTCTCTCCCTTCAGTGTGACCCAGCTCCAGAATTCCCTCTCTTGTGACGTTCCAAGGAAACACAAAGTTTGCCACTGCCAGGCTCCCTGAGGGACGGGGAAGGATCCTGCTGCTGTGTCCCAGAGTCCTGGGATTGCTGCTGCTCCCTTCCCTGAGCTTTTTGGGGGTGCAGAGCCAGGGCTGGGGGAGCAGCCCCCCAGGAAACGTGGGGTTTGAACTCTCAGCTTCGCCTCAGGCTGCTGCTCCCCGGTGACACCTCCCTGGGGCTCTCTGCCCCGGGAAATGCAGCTTTTCCTGGGGGCTGCATCCCTGGGGTTGGGCTTTGAGCCCTCCCCGGTCCCTGGCGCTGCTGGGGGCTGCGGGAGCACAGAGCCCCGGCAGGAGCCGAGCCCTGAGGGCTCCTCTTGCCCGGGATCACCGGGGAGAGATTCCCAGGAGCCCCCGATGGGGTGTGGGAGAGCTGGAGCACCAGCCTGGGCTCAGACACTCGAGGGGGAGCTGAAATTGTGGGGAAATTCCCACCCCTGGCGCTGCCGGCTCCAGTGGGGATCTCTGCACCTGCATTTCCCTTTCCTTCCCCATTTTGTTCCATTTCAGGCTTGAATCGCGAGGTTAAAGTCCTGCTCCCGCTGGTGACAGAACCGTCAGAGTGCCCCAGATTGGGGCTGGGATTTTTTTATTTTTATTTTTTTTAAAATTCAGAAACGGCATTTTTGTGTCTTGTTGAAACTTTGCTTTTGCTCCCGGGCTTTGGGGCTGCCCCGGGCAGGGATGAGGAGGGCACTGGGGAAACTGGAGCTGCGCTGGAGCCCCGGGCAGGCTCCTGTCGGCGTGACGGCCCCGCTCTGTCCCTGTCCCCCTCGTTCCCATCTCCCGGAGGTTTCTGGAGCTCTCAGGACGCTCCAGGCGTCACCGCCTCCTTTAGTTGCTCAGAGATGATTTCCTCGGGGACACCGAGCTCCCTGCGGGACGATCCTCACCTCCCCCACGCCCTCACCTTGTCCCCTCGGGCCTTTGGGTTGTTAATGAGCAGTTTTGCAAGTCTGACTCGGCCTGATTATCATTTCTCTCCTCGATGCGAGGGGTTTGGAAAACGCTCCCTGAGGTGGGGGAAAAAAAAAAAAAAAAAATAAAAATCCAGCGCTGGGAGCTGAAGAGATCCTGCGGCAAAGGGAACACCGAGGGGGGAGTTCCAAATCCGCGGGGGAGGGAGAGGGGAAGCTTTGCTGCCCCTGGAATTGCCCATCCCGATCCCATGGAGATCAGCCCAAATCCCTCGCGGGCAGCTGCGGGACGAGCCCTGGGTGTTCCCGGAATGAAATTTGGGGCATTGCGAGAGTCGTTTCACACCCTGCTGGAGCGCAGCCTGCCCCGAGCTGTGCCAGGGCTGCGCTGGGCGCTCACAGACCGGGCTGTGCCACCGGGGCCGCTTTTCCAGCCCTTCGGAAGGGTTTGGCGTCCACCGGGACGCGCTGAATTCGCCTCATTTCGGGCGCTTCCCGAGGGTTTTGCGTCTCGGGAAATCGTTCGGCGCCTCCCTGGGTGCTGAGCTGAGCCCCCCCGGCCCCACCCGGGGTCCTGGCACCGGCAGCAGCGGTTCCTCGGTGCCCGCTGATGCCAGGGCCGGTGCCACCCCGGGCCCGTGGCGTTTGCAGGGGGTTCAATCGCGTTATGGACCCCTGGCTGGAGGCTGGAATTGTCACCCGCGGTGACATTTTTAACGCTCGTTAAGGATGTGACAAACCCCCGAACCCGCGTTTGGCTCTGGTGACGGACCCTGTCCCCAGCCGGGCGGGGGGGTTCCACAGAGGAGGCGTTTTGGGAATGCCCCGCGAGGTTTTCCATCGCTCCCGGCCTGGCATCCAGCAGCAGCCGGTGCCTCTGCCTCCCTGGCTGCTGCTCCGAGCCCTGGAGGGAGCAGCCCCGGCTCTCCAGGCTCGGAGCCGCTCCTCTCTCATTTGCCAGGCGCTCTCGCTGCCGTGACTGTGCACATCTCGCCCGGCTCCCTCCCTCCCTCCTGCCCTCCCCCGGAAATCCCACGGCTCTGCTGTCAGAGGACCATCAGCAGTCAGAGCTTTGCAAAATGCTGTTCGCTCCTGCCCTGGGCAGGGCCGGGCCCTGGGAGGCTCTGGCACGGCCAGAAGAACCGAGAGGTGCAGGAGACGCAGGGGAGGTGCAGGAGATGCAGGAGAGGTGACAGGGCCAGTGACAGGACAGTGACATGGTCCAGGACCAGTGACAGGGCTGTGACGTGGTCCAGGGCCAGTGACACTGCCAGGACCAGTGCCAAGAACATGGCCAGGCTGTCCTGGCAGGACAGGAGGGCTGGCAGCTGAGCTTCCTCCACCCTCCTCTTCCTCCTCAGTGCCTTTTCCAGCCTGGCTGTGGGTGTGGAGCAGGCTTTGGGGGTTTTTTCCAGTCCCTGAGCGCTGCTCAGACCCACATCCCCCAATTTCTGCTTCCCTTCGCTCCCTGGGAGCAGCTCAGCACACCCAGGCGGCTCTGGGACGGCCACCAGCTCTGCTGTGAGCCAGCCCTGCAGGAGGAATGCCCCGGAGCTGCTCAAAATCAGGACGTGGCCTCGCCTGCAGAGCCCCACGTTCCTTTCCGTGCCCCCAAAAGAAGGGACAGGATGTTATTTTTGCCTCGAATAGGGATTTGGAGGGGTGGCTGCCCTTCTCCTCCAGAGCTGGGTGGAAAATCTGCCTCTCTGAGGCATCACCCTGCAGGGCTGGCTGCACACCGGGCTGCGGAGCATCGCCCTCCTCCCACCAGGAAAAACTGGAGCTGCTGGAGCTGGAGCTGCCGGAGCTGGAGCTGCAGTTCCCGGGCTGGGAGCAGGAGGTGTGGGTGGCTGCTGCTGCCCTGCGGGTGACACGGATCCTGTCCCTCCTTTCCCCGCCCCAGGCTGGCCCAGTCCCTGCTGGCCCTGTTCGCCTCGTCCCTGGCCATCTCGCTGGTGTTCGCCATCATCCCGCTGTGCCACGACGTGGTGGTGCTGGCCGTGGTCATGGCCGTGGCCGGGCTGGCCATGGGCTGCATCGACACCATCTCCAACATGCAGCTGGTCAAGATCTACCAGAAGGACTCTGCCATCTTCCTTCAGGTGAGAGCGGGGCCCTCGCAGCCCCCCGGGCACGTCCAGGAGGGCGTCTGGGAGGAATTCCCTCCCAGAAAGGGGTGGGATGGTGGCATCACCGGTCCTGGAGGAAAGTGGCACAGTGGGGCCCTCACCTCTCTCACCCAGCTACATTTAGGATGGAATTTGGGAGGAATTCCTTCCCAGAAAGGGTTGGGATGGTGGCATCACCAGTCCTGGAGGTGTCTGAGGAAAGTGGCACAGTGGGGCCCTCACCCCTCTCACCCAGCTACATTTAGGATGGAATTTGGGAGGAATTCCTTCCCAGAAAGGGGTGGGATGGTGGAAGCATTGTCCCCGGAGGTGTCTGAGGAAAGCCTGGCTGTGGCACTGTGAGGCTCTTACTGCCCTGGGCAGGTTTAGGATGGAATTTGGGAGGAATTCCTTCCCCAAAAGGGTGGTTGGACATTGGGATGGTGGAAGCACCGTCCCTGGAGGTGTCTGAGGAAAGTGACACTCAGATCTGGTGACAAAGTAGTGCCAGGTCACACGCTGGACTGTGACAACCTCAAAAATCCTTTCCAGCCTAATTAACTCTGTGATTCCTCGGAGGAGGGGCAGCAGCTGGGTGCTCTGCCGCCCTCCCTTCTCCACCCTGTGCCACCTCTTGCAGGCCCTGCACTTCTTCGTGGGCTTCGGGGCCCTGCTGAGCCCCCTGATCGCCGACCCCTTCCTGTCGGACACCAACTGCATCCTGTCCAACGGCACGGCCAACGCCTCCAGCAACCTCCCGCACATCCGCAAGTCCCTGCTGCCGCACCACCCCGGAAACCTGTCCCGCTACGAGCTGCCCATGAAGGGCATGGTGGTGACACGGGTGTCCTACGCCTTCTGGATCATGGCCCTCATCAACGTAAGCGCTGGGAATGTTCCTGCTCCCTGCGTTTGCGGGGGCTCCTGGTGTTCCTGGGGATGGGAGGAGCGCAGAGGAAAGGATCATTTGTTGTTAAATCCTGTTTATCATCAGGGTATCTCACCTCTGGATGTGCTGGGAGTGATTCTGGGATTTGTCTGAGCTCTCTGGCACCTCCAGCTCCTCCCAGGCAGGGTTTTCTGGTGTTCCTGGTGTTCCTGGGGATGGGAGGAGCGCAGAGGAAGGGATCATTTGTTGCTAAATCCTGTTTATCATCAGGGTATCTCACCTCTGGATGTGCTGGGAGTGATTCTGGGATTTGTCTGAGCTCTCTGGTTCCTCCAGCTCCTCCCAGGCAGGGTTTTCTGGTGTTCCTGGTGTTCCTGGGGATGGGAGGAGCGCAGAGGAAAGGATCATTTGTTGCCAAATCCTGTTTATCATGGGTGTATCTCACCTCTGGATGTGCTGGGATCGATTCCGGGATTTGTCTGAGCTCTCTGGTTCCTCCAGCTCCTCCCAGGCAGGAGCTGGACCAGCACACTCCTCTCAGACCCAGAGTTTTCCCTTCATGCTCGGCCAGGGAGGAGCTGGTGGCGCAGGGCTGGCCTGGCAGGAGGGGATTTGCAGGGATATTCCCAGGACAGCGCCCGCCAGTGAACCCCATGATGGGACAGGGGTGATCAGGGCCTCTCTCTCTTTGTTCTTTTCCCCGGAGGTCACAGCAGCTGTAAAAGTCCCTCCTTTGAGGGGGAGGTGAGCGGTCTGGTGCCCCTTTTTCCCACCTGAGGGGCTCCTGCAGTAAAAGGGGGGATGCTGCCTGGCAGCTCCTTTCCTTCCCTCCGGAATTCAGCTCCCAGAGCCCCGGGACGTGCACATCGCCCCTCTCCCGTCCCTGGCCACCAGAGCAGCCCTTGGGCCCCTCCAGCAGCACCGGGCAAAAGGGAGCTGCGCCTCCTTCCCTAGGGCTCTCCCCATTTATTAAATTCCTAAAACATCCCCGTTTTCCCCCATCCAGGGGTTTCCAGGCTCGGGCAGGTGCTGGGATGAGTTTCCGGGCAGAGTTACCCAAAAAAGGCCGAGGCAGCTTTAATTACCTGCAGCTCTGTCTGTGCCATGGGAGATGAGCTTTTAATTACTCCAGAGCCGGCGGATCCTGAGCAAACCCATTTAGCTTGGAAGCAGAGCCTAGCACCTGCTCTGAGCCCGATGGTGTGCGGGATTTTGGGAGCACCCACGGGAATTTCCAGACCCCTCTCCATCCCCAGCAGCGTCCCGTGGGTATTTTGGGGGTACCAGGGGCTGTGGGTTTGAGCTGGGTTTGTGCTCGAGTGCTGCATGCACGGGCAGGTGGAACACAGAATTCCCAGGATCCCCACAGCCTGTGCAGGAACGCCGGGAATGTGGAAGGGAGGCTGGGACACGGACAGGTTTTGGGATGAGGGTTAAATAACAAACACAGAGCGGGGAGCTGGACGTGCTCAGCTCCCGAGCTGAGCTGTGATTGCCTTTCCCAAATCTGGAGGGAATTGGTTTAATTCCGTGTTTAAACCGTCCCAACCCACTGGAGATGCTGGGAGCAGCTCAGCTCCAAGCTGCTGACCCTTCTCCAGGTGGAAACAGCAGAGGAAGATGATGGGAAGGGGTTTTTTAAACCTCCAGGGACGTGGATGAAAAGGGTTAACAACAAGAATGGAAACCAGGAGCAGCAGCTTGGTTATAAAACAGCCAAATCCCACATTTCCATCCCGGTTTTTGTATGGATTCTGACAAGGCACGAGCTGAAATGATTCATTTCGAGCTCTTGCTTTTGTTTAGAGTGGAAATGTCTCAATCTGACTCTGGCACAAGCGCTCCATGCGGAGCTGACAGCGGAGTTGTGCCGATGTTTTTGAAGCAAAAATGGGTCTGCTTTGGGAAAATGAGGCAGCTCAGCATAATCAAAACAAAGCTCTTGGATCGCTCCCTGCCAAAATCTTTCACTCCAGGAGAAAAAAAAAAAACTTTTGCCTTTTCATCTCGATTTTGGAACAAACCCCCCCCCCCCCCCCCCCATATTTTAAAATTCAGTTCTCCCACAGAACGGAAATTTCATCACCCAGCCCGTTGCAAGGGGCTGAAAAATCAGGGAAGTGTTCGGGGAGAGGGGTGTGTTCGTCCGGAAGGTGCTTTCCCAGGGGAAGTGTGGGACGCTCCATTGTGCTCTGGAGGAGCCTGGGATACAATGGCAGGGAATAATCCCGGAATAATCCCGGGTTCCTGGGGGGAATGGACCGAAATAGCAGCGGGAGGGAAGGAAGGAGCTGGAATATCCCCAGGCGGAGCTGGGGGATGCAGCAGCTCGTTGAGTTTTTGAGGTGCATAAAAGCTGCCAGGGGAGGGAGGGAGGGAGGAGCAGCTCTGGGAATTTGGGAAGTGGAGCTGGAGCGTTGGGTGCAGGGAATTGAGGGCTCTGCTCGGCCCTCGGCTCCTGGTGGGGGATGCTCTGGGGAACCTTTTTACCCCGGGAAAGGAAAAATCTTCTTGCCAAAAAAAACCCCCCACCCCAAAACAGAAAAAAATATATCCTGGGAAGGAATTCTGGGAGAAAGGGGTTGTGGCACCAAAAGGTGGCTGTCCAGGAGGGATGGTCAGGGGTGGGACGGGGGATCCGGCGTGGGTGGGACATGCTGAAAATGTCAGCCCAGCCTGGCTTAAAGCAAAAAGGAGCTGCTGGATTTAAAGGTGAGGGTGTGGAGAGCAGGGATGTACCCACAGTGGGACTGGGAACTGGGGAATCCCAAACTGGGGCTCAGGGATGCACCCACAGTGGGACTGGGAACTGGGGAATCCCAAACCGGGGCTCAGGAATAACCCACAGTGGGACTGGGAACTGGGGAATCCCAAACTGGGGCTCAGGAATAACCCACAGTGGGACTGGGAACTGGGGAATCCCAAACTGGGGCTCAGGGATGCACCCACAGTGGGACTGGGAATTGGGGAATCCCAAACGGGGCTCAGGAATAACCCACAGTGGGACTGGGAACTGGGGAATCCCAAACTGGGACCGTGTCCTGCTCGAGGCTGGGAGTGCCCAGGGCCGTTATCTGCACAGCCAGGCCCTCTGTGGGGGAATATTTTTGCTAAATCTGCAATTCAGTAGAATGAAATCTGGTCCTGACCTCCGGAAGGATCAGAACTATCAAGCAAATGCGTTTTTCTTCCATGGGACCGAACTCACTGTTCCTATTCCCATTGTTCCCAGAACAATGCAAGCCTCATAAACGAATTCAGGCGCAAGGGGCGGGGTGTGAGGGAGTGGGGGGGAGTTCTCCATACATTTAAATCATGCCACGAGCCAACAAAAGGCAGGAAATTTGGAGCTGGAGCTCACACTTGCTCCCAGACATGTAGAAAACAAGGGAATGAGCTGTCACTTAGGATTTCCTGGCTTTCTCCCCGAGTTGGTCGCAGTGTAAACACCGCTGGGAGGAGACGGGAGGGCTTTCGCTCGCTTCCCTCTGCTTCCTCACCAGGGCAAAGGAAAAAAAAAATCGCCATTCCCTGTGGATGCGGAGGCACCACGGAGTCGTGGGTGTGTGCTGGGAGCGGGCTGGTCCCACGGGATCACCCTGCTGCCCCACGGATCCGGGGGCACTGCGGGAATTGTGGTGGGATCCTGGAGCGCTGGAGCATCCCTGGGCGCCCGGAGGAGCTCAGAGCCGGGCTGGACCCTCTCTGCCGTGCTCAGGCTGTGCCAAGGGGCTGCTGGAGGCCCCTGGGCTGCAGTCACCGCTCCCTGTTGGCCTGGGAACCGCGGGCTCCTCTCTCAGGAGGTGCTGAGCAACCCCTGCTAATGGCTGGGGACGGGGCTGGGAGCTGCTCCCTCTCCCCTCCCGCAGGATTCTGGCCGCAGCTCCAACTGCTCCGCTCCCAGGGCTCATTCCTTGGGCGGGAGCAGCCCGGGGGTGGACACCGGGACGTTTGGGGTTTGCAGCACCAGGGTGGTTTGTCTTGCTTTGGGAGCTTTGTCTCGGGGTCCCTGCGCCCATCTCCGGGCGAATGCTGGGACCTGGCGCTGGCTGGGGATGCCCCAGCAGCCCAGGAGACTTTTCTCCCAATTCCTTCCCCTTTTTTCCCCTCTCTCCCATCCCACCCAGCCCCCGTCCCTCCCTCACCCTCTCCTTGTCCCATCCCCATCTCTCCTTGCTCTCAGAATCCCCTTCGGGCACCTCCCCTGCGGAATGTGGCCCCAGCACCTCAAAACTCTGCTGCTGGGGGAGCTGGGCTGCGTTTTTGGGATGTGCAGGTGCTCACCCACCCCTCTGCGCCCTCCCCAGCTGCCGGTGCCCATCGCCGTGTTCTTCCTGCTCTACAAGGAGCGGATGGTGCCGTGCTTCAACGGCAGCAGCCACCCGCTGCTGTCAGCTGATGAGCTGGCCCTGGAGACGACGGCCCGGGGACAAGGACGAGCTCTCCACCGCTGCCCAGAGACCCGGCACGGCTGCAGGTGAGCTGGGCACGCCTCCCTTACGGATTCTGGGGGAGAAAAAGCCATTTCTGGGGGAGAAAAAGCCTGTATTTGCGTGTGCGGGTGCAATGGGAGATCCAGCGCTGCCGTCTGAGGAGGGAACGTTGCAAAGCGTGAGCAGGGATCTAATCCAGGAATAGCCAAACAATCCATCTGGCGCCCTGCTGCCCTCTAATCAGGTGGACTCTTGAACAGGGATTGGTATCCCAATCCTAATGAGGTCTCCAGGCTGTGTTTCTCCATTCCATGTTCCTCTGAGCCATCCTAAAGCCAACCCCAGGCCCCCAGCCCTTGAGGGACTCGTGGCAGTTGTGCCCCTTCATTCCCTCCCGGTTTCGGATCACATTTCTTACTGAAAATTCCATTTAAAAGTGGTCATTGTGCTGCAGACGCTGATTTTTATAGAAAAGGAATAAGAAATAATAAATTCGCCCCTGCCCTGTTTGAGGGGAAAAGTGAAATCCAGCAATAGTTTGCTCTTGAGCTCACGGCTGCGCCCTGGCTTGGGGACAATGGTGACATTGTTCTTTCCTACCCAGGAGAGACGTGTCAGAGTCAATTCTTTGGGTAAACAGTGAATCTCGGAAGTAAATAGGGTTTAGGACTGTGTTCCGTGTTATTCCTGGAAAGATGGCTTTGCCCCTGGGCAACAAAAGGGAATTTCAGGGAATTCTCGAAGGTGAGGGGGAGCTGAGATGCGGGGAGGTGCTGGCACCAAGGCTCGGGGTGATCCCAGCTCTGTGTGTGTCCCCCTTTCCCAAAGGCGCCTCGTTGGCTGCAACCTCCGTTATCCAAGGCCTGGGAGCTCTCCTGGGCAGGGGGTGGCTCCAGGGATGGGGGGATCCCGGCCATCGGTGCCGTGGTCGAGTTCTCATTGCCTGGCAGAGCGGGGCCAGGAGTGGAGCCCTGAAATGGGAAGAGGAGCAGCTGCAGGAAGAGAAGTGGCAGGAGAGCGCAGGATTTTGGGGTGTGGAGAGCCAGGATTTTGGGGTGTGGAGAGCTGGAATCCTGGGGTGTGGAGATTTTGGGGTGTGAAGAACCCAGGATTCTGGAGTGTGTAGTTCCTGGATTTTAGGGGTGTGGAGAGCCAGGATTTTGGGGTGTGGGCAGCAGGTATCCCGAAGATGCAGGATCCCAGGCTGTGGGCAGATCCCGTATCCATTCCCGTTCCCTTCTGGGAGCTCAGAGGAAGGTACAGCTCAGGTGGAGCCCCCCGAGGCCAGCAGTGCCCCACGTTCAGGGTCCTGGTCGGGTCTGTCCTGCAGCTGCCCCACAAACCAAACCCCACTGAGGGCTGGCAGCCTCCCAGCCCCAGGGGGACGTTCTGGTCGAGTTTGCTTTGCATTGTTCTCCACCAGGTCACGAGGATTTGTTCGGCTGCTGCCAAAGCAAAAACTTCCGAGGGGCTTCCTTCACCTACTTCGCCGTGCACATCGCCGGGGCTCTGGTTCTCTTCATGACTGACGGGATCATGGTGAGTTCGGTTGCCCAAACCTCTGGAATTTTTTCCTTCCAAAGCCCTGTGACACCCCCGGGGGCTCAGGGGGTTATAGTGAGAGGGGTTACACAGATATGGGGGTGTCCCTAGCTCTCCATCTCCAAGGACAACCAGCCCCGAGCTCTAAATGTGGTGTTTGGAGAGTGTGGAACTGCAAGAGGGGAGGGAGGATCTCTGCAGGGCTTTTCCCTGGAGGAGCTTTGCCCTTCTAGGACAGATTAAACCCCCGTGCTGCTGCCAGTGGATCTGCGAACCCTCGGGAACGGGCTCTCCTCCAGGAGTACCCCAGAGGAGCCCCAGGTCCCCGCGGGGATGTGACAGGATGGGTTTTTCCCGCAGGGAGAGTACTCGGGCTTCGTGTACAGCTACGCCGTGGAGGAGCCGCTGGCCGTGGTGCACAAGGTGGCCGGGTACCTGCCCAGCCTCTTCTGGGGCTTCATCACCCTGGGCAGGCTCATCTCCATCCCCGTGTCCTACAGGATGAAGCCAGCCACCATGGTCTTCATCAACGTGGTGAGGCTGGGGTTAACCCCGTTGGATCCCTCGTGGTGGGTGGGTTTGGAGCTGCAGTGCCCGGGGAGGGGGTTTGCACAGCGAGGGTGGACACGGTGCCCTCCAGGGAGCCAGGGTTTAGAAGCTGATGGCCCAGCTGTCCTGAGCCTGCTCCTCAGTGGCTCTGCTGGGAGAGCACCAGGAGAGCTGGCACTAAAATGTGCCCGTTTTATTTCCCTTCATCCACGGGGAAATGAATTCCTGGCGCAGCCGTGGGAAAGGGAAGGCAGACCACGCTGTAAATCCTCTGCTTAGGCCACGGCGAGGTGGCAAAGGCTGCTGAAATTAATAAAACCCCTTGGGAAAGGAGCAGGGATCCTTTGGGATGTGTGAGGAGGATCTGTGTAAGGACATGGCAGGAAACAGGGAGGGGAGGAACCCAATCCCGCTTCTTACAAAGAAGAAAAGCACTGAGCAGGCAGATCATTGCCAATTTATTTGAACCAGAAGTGATTTTGGAGGCTGTATTTTGATAATGCAACACATTACACACAGGGTAGGGGGAAGATTTTGGGATAAAAACCCACCTGGCTGTAGGATCTGGCAGCTCCTGGAGTCATTGCAGCATCGCCATAACAAATTCCAGCTCGATTTCGGCTTCTTTAGGACCCAAATTTCTCCTGAGCACTTGCACAGGGCCGCAATCAGAGCCGGACCAATTAAAACAAAACCAGCCGGAATATCAGAGCTCCCTCTGCTGACTCTGCCCTGGATCACTCGGGCATCTCCCGGAGATTTTGGTTGTTTCTCCTGCAAGGCAGGGGCGAGGGAAAGCTGATTTAAATGCAGCTGCCTCTTTGGCTTTAATGCTGCGGCTGCTTTCTGAGCAGGGGGAATTCTTTCTCTTATTGAGAGTTAGTTCTGTAATTATTGAGAGTGACTTCAGTCTTACCCAGCAGAATAAAGAATTATCGGTGATAAAGGCACGTAAATATTGTGGAAGGTACTATCGTATTTAAAAGTAATGTTAAAACCTTTAGTTTCCACATAACAAAATTGAGACTTAATGACCAAATTATATTATGAAAATCAGCAAATTCTTTAAAGCCAGACGGATTTTCTTTGGCCATTCATTTTCCCGAACACCCATTTGTTTTTTCCCAGCATGCTTTCTCTTCCAGACTATTTCCTGTTAAAAACCAAACATCTTTCTCTCTCCCAGAACATTCCCCGCTAAAAAACAAACTCGAGGGCCCTTGTCGCGCTCGGCGTTTTTCTGACTGATTTTTCTGCCTGCTGCTCGCAGGTCGGGGTCCTCATCACCTTCCTGCTGCTGCTGATTTTCTCCTCCAGCGTGGTTTTCCTGTTCGTGGGCACAGCGTCCCTGGGGCTGTTCCTCAGCAGCACCTTCCCCAGCATGCTGGCCTACACCGAGGACATCCTGCAGTACCAAGGTGAGCTGCCCCTCGCCCAGGGGAGTTTTTGGAGCCCATCCCCTCTTTTTCGGCTCTGTCCCTCCTCCCTCAGGAGGCCTGGAAGTTCAGGGTTTGCTTTTGAAGGCGGATTTATTGTGTAAGTGTCAAGTTCTCTGTTTTGCTGAGGAGTAACGATCCCAGGCAGGGCTCCAGCCTTGGTTCCTGGTTTGGGGAGCTCAGGGAGTGACAGGAACGCTGCTTTGGAGGGAGATGGTTCTGAAAACATCACAGACACCTGAGCTGGAAGCCCAGAGCCCGGCCGGCTCCCCAGGAGCTCTCTGCCAGTGTCTGTCTCGAGGGCAGTGAGAGAAAAACAAAAACCTTTCCAGCAAGAGACAGCATCAGCTCTGCCAGCGCAGGCAGGTGACAGGAGATGGCTTTTTTTTACTTTAACTTTCACCTTTCTGCACTACAGCGGGTCTGCAGAGGCATTTTGCACATTAAGTGGGATTCTGCATTGAGTTATTTGTGACTTTTGTGTGGTGAGATACAGGGAAAAGCTGTAAAGGAGCCCAGGGTGGCCCTGCTGGCGGTGTCACCCCGCTGCCACCACCCCTTGCCCCGTTTCCTTGCAGGTTGTGCCACGACCGTGCTGGTGACGGGAGCTGGCATTGGAGAGATGGTGCTGCAGCTGCTGGTGGGCTCGGTGAGTAGCCAGGAGGTGGCCAAACCCCAAATTAATTTGGAATTTACAAGTCGAAACCTCAGTTCTGCTCCTGGGCACTGCCTGAGCCTCGAGTTCTCAGCCAGCAAAGCCCTCCCTGTTGATCCACGAGGAATCTTGAGCGATGCCTGATCCCTTTTTGGATTCCCCATCCCGCTGCAGATTATCCATGATCGGGGCAGCTACAGTTTCCTGGTCTGTGGGATGATCTTTGGATGCTTGGCCTTCACCTTCTACGCCCTGCTGGTGTTTTTCCACAGGATGTTCCCCAAGCCCTCCCCAGGTAAGAGAGCCCCAGCCCCGAGCCCCGAGCCCTGCTTTGGGATGGGAGCGAGAGCAGCACAAACCTCACTGCAGAGCATTTCAGCAAAATGCAAGGAAATGTTTATTTTACTGCTGCTTCCTCTCTCCTTTTCCTGCTTTGTCTTGCCCACAAAGCCTTGGCAGCAGCAGCTCAGGGTTTGCTTTTTTTCTGCTGGAGAAGCAAGGCAAAAAGCAGGAATCACAGACAGCACCAGCTTCCCTGGGCTGTTCCCTGGCCGAAATCCAGGGAATAAGCGGGGCTGCCATCCAAGGGCAGCTGTCAGGCTCTGGAAAAAGCCTCGCTGATAAAGGAATTTTGAGTTATCGCCTCAGTCTGGAGCTGCTGGTTGTTTTTATATAAAAGGAGCAGAGTGGGAGAGGCAAAAAATGTGCCCAGGTGTGGCTTGGGCTGAGGGGGTCACACCTCGAGGGCTGTGTCCAGTTCTGGACCCCCAGTTTGAGGGGCTGGGAAGGGAACGGAGATGGGGAAGGGGCTGGAGAATCCTGAGGGAGCTGGGAAGGGGCTGGACAATCCTGAGGGAGCTGGGAAGGGGCTGGAGAATCCTGAGGGAGCTGGGAAGGGGCTGGACAATCCTGAGGGAGCTGGGGAAGGGGCTGGAGAATCCTGAGGGAGCTGGGAAGGGGCTGGAGAATCCTGAGGGAGCTGGGAAGGGGCTGGAGAATCCTGAGGGAGCTGGGAAGGGGCTGGAGAATCCTGAGGGAGCTGGGGAAGGGGCTGGAGAATCCTGAGGGAGCTGGGGAAGGGGCTGGAGAATCCTGAGGGAGCTGGGAAGGGGCTCAGCCTGGAGAAAAGGAGGCTCAGGGGGAATTCCTGGCTCTGCACAACTCCCTGGCAGGAGGGGACAGCCGGGGGGATTTGGGATCTCATCCCAGGGCACAGGGACAGGAGGAGAGGGAACAGCCTCAGGCTGTGCCAGGGGAGGCTCAGGGTGGACAGCAGCAGGAATTTCCTCGTGG
The DNA here is from genome assembly GCA_022316685.1 of Progne subis subis. Classification (NCBI taxonomy): domain Eukaryota; kingdom Metazoa; phylum Chordata; class Aves; order Passeriformes; family Hirundinidae; genus Progne; species Progne subis. The sequence goes on from JAKJHU010000412.1 coordinate 23,865, forward strand.
AAAGCGTTGTTAAACGTTTCAAGTGCCCAGGGAAGGCCTGGACGTGGCGCCCGGTGACGAGGTGGGGACATGGGGGGTGACGGAATAAAAGCACTCCTGAGAGGAAAAACCTCACTCCCATCCCCTTTAATCTCAATTAAAGTGTCCTTTCAGGTGAAATACTGACCGAATCTTTTGCAGAGCTGGACGAGGCCTCCCCTGCCAAGGCGGCGGTGCCCGAGGACGCGGGGCAGTACCAGCGCTGAGGCAGGGCCCAGCCCGGCACGAGCAATAAACCCAGCCCCGATTAAACGTTACTCCTAAGGGTGATCTCACATTTAATGAACTGAATCACGCCAAGTTCTCCGCAAGCAAAAAGCACAGTGGGTGGGGTAAGGCAGAATCGAGGAAATGGAGCCCGAAACGCCGAGCTGAGCGCGGGGCTGTGCCAAAAAAGCCCGGGAGCGCCAGCCCGGGCCGGGACTAAAAGCAGCGAGGTTTGCACAGCAATTCCTCCTGCAAACGGACTTTGGGGTTTTTTTACCTGCTCAGGACAGAGGGTGGGAAGGAAAAGCTGCTCTCTGCTCTTCATCCAAGACTGAATGTCTCCTGGCTTGGTCACCGCATTGAATAGATTTTGAATTTTTTTTTTTTTTTTTTTTTATTTCTGGCCTGTGGCGCACAGGAGCCCCTGGAATTTCCAGCACAATCCTGGGGTTTAATTCCTTTTTGAGCAGCAGGGCCTCGAGCCGGTGTCACCTCCCTCCGTCCTTCCAAAGAGGGACAGCTCCACAGCGGCAGAGCTGGTGCACACAGGTCTCTATTTTTGCACACTGAATTCCTGTATATTCCACTCTCTAAACAGTGTCTTACTCAGCATGCTCAGGCCTTTTAAATGATTTTAATTAATCATTTGCTTTTTTTTTTTATTATTTTTGAGAGGGGAGTGTTTCTCTTTTTTTTTTTTATTTTAAATCAAGAATGAGCTGTGCTGCTTCGTTTTGCTCTAAGTCACTCCTCCAGCTGCAGTGTTTGGTTGGTTTTTTTTTTAAGGTCGGTTTCATTCCCAAGCTCGGAGAGATGGGATCTTTTTTTTTTAATTTTATTTTGGTGAGCCAGGCTCCAGCTGCTTCACCTGTGCAATCTCCTCCTCCAGGTGCCTTGTGTAAGGTACTCCCCCAGCCCACACATGGCCCGGCCCAGGCAGCAGCCAAGGACTGGATTTTTCAGGAATGTCCAAGCTCCATCCAGCTCCTCCTGCCGGGAGCGGCTGCGGATGCAACTCCTCGCTTGAACTGCTGTATGTGATGTACATATGTACGTGTGTATATAGAGCAGTGTTTAATTAAAGGTGATTGACTGATTGCTAATTGCTCGTGCACCGGACTCACTCCCAACGCCTCCGTTTTACAGTTTCAAAATTTTTTTTTTTTTAGGGTTTTTTTTTTAGTTTCTTTTTTAGTTTTTTTGTTGGTGGTGTTGTTTTGGGGTTTGTTTGGTTTTTTTGGGTTTTTTTTTGTTTTTTGTTTGTTTGTGTTTTTTTAGTTTAATTTAAATGGTTTTGGCATTTGAAGAATTGTGGAATGGTTTGGAAGGGGAGGACCTTAAACACTTCCCACTGTCCCAGGTTTCTCCAGCCTGGCCTTGGACACTTCCAGGGATGAGGCAGCCACGGATTCTCTGGGAAATTTCCATTTTTCCAATCAGCAGCTCTTCCCTGCCACAAAATATCCCCATAAACTCCCGCAGAAAAGAGCCTGGCATTGCTGGATTGCCATTTTCCTCCCTCAAGGTGAGTTTGGATCCAGTCAAGGGAGCTGAATTCTGGGTTTAGCTCATCCCTGGACTTCAGGGACCCCCTCCTGCCTCAAATCCCACAGCTGGAATCTGTTCTCTGATCCTATAAGGAAACCAAATTCCAGCCCCGGCTGGAGCACCCTGGGACAGGGGAAAATGGAATGAGAAGGATTTTAAGATCCTGCCACCCCAAACCCTGCTGGGATTTGATTCCAACCCCAGAGCAGCTCCCTTTGGGGCTGTAATCCTTCTCCAGCTCCAGGGGATGCCAATGTTCCTCTCCTGGCCCTGCTCAGAGGAGATGAACCCCAAAGAGCTGCAGCAGGAAGCAGGAGGAGATGAGCCCCAAAGAGCTCCAGCAGGGAGCAGATCTGGGACAGGAGCACCCCTGGCCCTGCTCAGAGGAGATGAACCCCAAAGAGCTCCAGGAGGGAGCAGGAGGAGATGAGCCCCAAAGAGCTCCAGCAGGGAGCGGATCTGGGACAGGAGCACCCCTGGCCCTGCCCGGAGGAGATGAACCCCAAAAAGCTCCAGCAGGGAGCAGATCTGGGACGGGAGCACCCCCGGCCCTGCCCGGAGGAGATGAGCCCCAAAGAGCTCCAGCAGGGAGCAGGAGGAGATGAGCCCCAAAGAGCTCCAGCAGGGAGCAGATTTGGGACGGGAGCACCCCCGGCCCTGCTCAGAAGAGATGAACCCCAAAGAGCTGCAGCAGGGAGCAGATCTGGGACAGGAGCACCCCTGGCCCTGCTCAGAGGAGATGAACCCCAAAGAGCTGCAGCAGGGAGCAGATCTGGGACAGGAGCACCCCTGGCCCTGCTCAGAGGAGATGAACCCCAAAGAGCTCCAGCAGGGAGCGGATCTGGGACAGGAGCACCCCCGGCCCTGCCCAGAGGAGATGAACCCCAAAGAGCTGCAGCAGGGAGCGGATCTGGGACGGGAGCACCCCTGGCCATGCCCAGAGGAGATGAACCCCAAAGAGCTGCAGCAGGGAGCGGATCTGGGACAGGAGCACCCCTGGCCATGCTCAGAGGAGATGAACCCCACAGAGCTGCAGCAGGGAGCGGATCTGGGACAGGAGCACCCCCAGCCCTGCTCAGAGGAGATGAGTCCCAAAGAGCTGCAGCAGGGAGCGGATCTGGGACAGGAGCAGCCCCGGCCCTGCTCAGAGGAGATGAACCCCAAAGAGCTGCAGCAGGGAGCGGATCTGGGACAGGAGCACCCCCAGCCCTGCTCACAGGAGATGAACCCCAAAGAGCCCCAGCAGGGAGCGGATCTGGGACAGGAGCAGCCCCGGCCCTGCTCACAGGAGATGAACCCCAAAGAGCCCCAGCAGGGAGCGGATCTGGGACGGGATCTCCCGGGTGGGTTTGTGTCACGGCACGGCTCGCAGCGTGTTTCACATCCTCCCTCATTCCGGCCCGGCAGATTGGGCAGCACAGAGCTCCAGCTCTTCGGAATTTCAACAATGCACCGTCACGTTTCTTGGCCTTGGTAATTCCCATCTCTGTTTTGGCTACTTAGAGAGGGAAAAAAAATCCCTATTTTAAGGAATTTTTCAGTAGAATAGCACCTGATTTAGCAAAAAAAAACTTAAAATACAACTTAACCTCAAGGTCTGATGAACTCCCTCCTGATCTCATCTCCTGCGGCTGTAACTTTCTATTTTCTCTACTGAAAGAAAAAAAACAAAAGCAAAACAGTCAAATAAGCAGAAACTTTGTTAAAAATATTTATTTAAAAAAATACAATTGTTTTGCATGTCTGGTTGCACATTAACTATTAACATATGATTGACTTGAATAATTTGCTACAATGCTTTTTTTTTTTTAAAGCCAGCTTGCATTATACAAAGCAAAACCCCTCTGTCAGTTCTTACATAAAATAGTTTTCTTTAACTATTCCCACCCCATTATTTTTTTTTTTTTAAAAAAAGATTGCAATACATTGATTTTTATTACTTTTTTTTTTTTTTTTCTTTCCTTTTTTGCACAAAAATCGAAGCAATAGAAAAAAAGTCACCTGATTTCTCAGGAAAGACCTTCATGACGTTTGAATAACAATTCCCAAAGAGCCACTGCCAAAGCAGCATTTGTCACTTTGAAGTGTCAGGACAGTGCAAAGGAAATTTTGCATCTTAAAAAAAACCAACTTTGCCTCTCAACTGTATTCAAACCTGAAATGTGCTCAAACGACTCCATCCCTGCCCTAATCCAGTTGCTCAGAATTCTCAGGATGATTTACACGCTGAAGGTCTTCCTAAATGTTATCTCGGAAGGTTAAATAAAAGCAAAATTTAGTTAACACTGAACAATTACTGAAAACTTTGGCTATTTATGTACTTGCATTACATACCAGCATTTTTTTTTTTTAATATATATATATATATATTTTTTTTTTTTTTTTTTTAAACACAATGGCATTAAGATACTCTAATAAGGTATTTAAAAATAAAAAATAAAGTTAGACTGAGAAGCAATTCTGTCCCAGGCAGGCTCACCCAGCTGGAACAAGGGGTGACTTTTACAGTTGTCTTGTCCAGAAAAAGTCTCCAGTGTAGGAAGTTTCAGACACTCACTACAACATAACTTTGCCTCTTGAATTTGTAATATATATATATATATATATATATGTATGTATGTATATATATATATTTATAGAGAAAAGAAAAATGCAGAACTCTGTTCTGGAAAGAGCCACTGCAAATGTTCCCCCTCGGCTGCTCTCGGGGGAGTTTCCACCGCTGATTTGTTCTGAAAATCCCAGCAAAGTAAAAGTGGGAAGGTGAAACTCCAGCCCAGAGGTCCAGAGGGAGGGATCTGCTCCCAGCTCCCAAAAAAAAACCCTGAACTGCCAAGAACTCAGCTCAGCCTGAAGATTCCAGCAAGGAATCCAGCCCGAATTCACCTTCCCAACACAGATGTGCGCTGCAGGACAACGCTGGCACCACGGCTGGGGGGGAGCTGGAGTGGCTAAAAACTGATTTCAATTCATTTAAACTGATTTCAATCCCTCCAAGACACAAAAAACTGGAGCAGCTGCTGCTGGATGTGTGCTGATCCCCGGGATTCTGGGCTCCCAGAACTCCTGCTGGGGAAGGATTCACCCCCAGATTAATTCCAGCTGCCCTGATCTCCTTCAGGGGACGCCACCGCTGCGTTTCCCTGGAATTTTTCCCTTTTTTTTCCCCAGCTTTATTATTCCAAATCAACTTCTCAGCTCTAAAACCAGAGGGGAATAAGCATTAAATGTGCTACTGTACCCATCACAAAGCACTGTGACGTACATAAGGCCATCTGGTAACACTGCAACAGGCTACAAAAACAAGTCGGAAAAGGGAATTTTTAGGATCTTTTTCCAAGCTACAAACAATAAATCTCAACCCTGTTCACAGAGAATGAAACGTTTCAAAAGTATATTTTTATATAGAAAAACCTCTGTGCAACTGAACAACAGCAGAATAACAACAGCAACAAGAGAAAAAAAAAAAAATGGTCAACACAATTCTAGGAAGCAGTTTCAAAGCTTGGAGGGGTTAGGACATGCTAGGGAAAAATTAAAATAATAAAAAATAAAACCCAAAACACATCCCAAGGAGCTCAGAGCAAAGCAGGGATTGGAATATCGGAACCCCAGCACACAGCACACTCCAGGAACCACGCACAGGCCACCCTCAGAGCCCTCCTGTGCTCCAAAAACCACAAAAATAGCCCCAAAGGAAAGGAAAAAATCAAAATATACAACAACAGCTTCCAGTTATTGGTACAGCACTGCTGAAACTGCTCTGGAATCACCTCCAGCCTCTCCTCACTGTCTCCACTCAGATCCCTTTCTTTTTTCCAAAGGGTCGGGATTCTCCTGTTCCACCCCTGCCTTGAGATGAAAACCTCCTGCAGCACAGCCTCAGCAGAGAAATCTTCTAAACCAACCCCAAACTTGTGTTCCAAGCACACAAAGCCACTCAAAAACACGTTTAAGACACTTTTTGTGTTGTTTCAGGAGATGTGGCATCCAACAACGTGAAAAAATAACAACTTTGGCAACTCACGAGTCCACGCTGGGGCAGGATTGATTTGAGTGCTAAAAGAGAAGAAAAAGCACCCCCCCAAAAAAACCCTCCCAAGGGAGTGCAAAATATTTCAAAGTGGCGACTGCAGAGTGCAGAATCTGCTGGGAGGGAGGATGGAGATATTTATGTGGGTTTTTGGGAACACGTGCTGCCAGGCACAACCCACGTGTGCTCCAGGCAGAGCTGTTCCAGCCACGCTTAAACACGGAGAAATCTAAAAAAAAATACAAATTTTCAGCTCTGAGCGTGCTTCTCATCGAGGCCTGGAAGAGCTCCACAAGCGAAATCTGCTGCTTTTGTTGGGAGGGGGAAACAAAATTCAACTCTCGCCAGCTTTAGGGCGGTTTTGTTCCAAAATAATTTATAGGAAGCAGACAACTCGCTGTTCCAGCAGGGAAATACTGGAATATCCAGGGAGAAACAGGGCCCTGCCCACCTGTGGTCAGACAGAAAAACAATCTGCAGGAACACGTTCTCCTGATCCCTGCCCGTCCCTGGCATAAAGGCAGGAATAAAATCCCTCAGTTTGGGATCCACTGACACCAAAGCCCAGATTTCACCTTTCTGCTGGAGAAGGCTGTGAGTCCATCAGGGAATCCCGACAGGAATGGGCAGCACTGCCCTCATGGCTCCTCTCTTTCTCTCTCCTGACTGAAATCAGGCTCTGGAGGAAGATTTGGTTTCATTTCCAGGGATTTCTCTCTGTCCAGAGCCACCTCTCCCCTCCCCAGTCAGCACCTCTTGCTCCCGGCGGAATTCCGTGCCCAAAAATGCCTCAGGAATGAACAGGACACACGGCACCACGGCTGGATGGAGAGCTAAAAAGGGATTTCAATTGATGTCAATCCCTCCAAGACACAAAAAACCGCGCACCCAGGGAAGCTGAAGCAGCAGCTGCTGGATGTGTGCTGATCCCCGGGATTCTGGGCTCCCAGAATTCCTGCTGGGGAAGGATTCACCCCCAGATTAATTCCAGCTGCCCTGATCTCCTTCAGGGGACACGACCCGCTGTGCTTCCCTAGAATTCTTCCCTTTATTCCCCCTCCAGCTTTATTATTCCAAATCAACTTCTCAGCTCTAAAAGCAGAGGGGAATAAGCAAAGGGACTCCCTGGAGAGCTGCACAGAACTGTCCCTGCGTTTTATCCCAAAATCTTCCCCTGCCAGCCCCGGTTCCAGCAGCTCCAGCCTGTCCCACTCCCCTGGATCTGCTCACACTCAACTCAAAGCAGCCCACGGCTAATTGCTGCTTAATTAACCCCAAATCAAACCATAAACGCCTCCGTTTGGGCAGCACAAGCTTCACCAAACCTCCCAGAGAGCTCCTGAGTGAATCCTCGTGGATTTGGGGCTCCTCTGTCACGTGGGAACCCTCAGGAGCTGCCTGCAACAGCCCACTCTGTGATTTTTAAACCAAAACGACCCCACTCCACCACCCCAGAGGCCAAAAGGTCTCTTTTTCTCCATTTCAACCCTTCCAGATCCAGATTCTATTCCTCACACAGAGCTGAGGGAGGAAGCACAACAAAACGGTCACCCAAACCCCAAAATTTTCTAAATATCTGTGGGTTTTAACAACATTCCCTGACCCAACCTGCTGAGGTCGATTTCCAGAGCTGACAATACCAAGAGAGCCTCTTGATACAACACTGAGATGGACTGGAAACAAATCTGCCTTAAAAATGGCAGAGGTTAAACTGCAGAGCACATCAAAAACCAACATAAAACAGGAGCAGAGAAAGGAAACGAGGAGATAAATGAATAAACCATGGGAGACGAGAGGGGCAGAGCTGCAGCTCCTGATCTCAGCTCCAGGAGGGGATCAGGGCCCTTCACTCCCATCCCAGCTGGAATCCCCAGGGAATCCCTGGGGGACGCTGGAGAAGGGAGATCTGCACCTCAGCAGCGTCACTGCCCTCCAAACGAACATCAGAAACCCAGAACAATCTATTTGTGAGATAGCTGAGGTTTGAAAATGCAGCAGAGGGAGAAATTATCCCAGCCAAAGCCTTCCTGTCCTCACACACCACTCCATTATCCCAAAGATTGCACAGGTACTGAAGCCTTGGGATGCTCCAGGGACAACAAGGAATTTGATCCAACGCCAGGAATTTGATCCCTTCCTGACCTATCGCACAACAGGGCTTGGCTGTGCCAAAATCAGAGCTCTGAAACAAAGCTCGAAACCTAAAGCTGCTGCTGAAAAACCCCAAAATTCCTCCATCACCCTCTTTTTACCAGGATCACCTTCCCAGGAAGGACAGAACAACCACGGTTCCACAACCATGGGGGAATTTTCTGCTTCCACGGGCTGCTCCTGGCCAGGAACCCTCAAAATCCAGGATCCCAAACAGAGCCAGGCAGCACCAGCAGCTCCCCATGGAAAATAAAAAGAGATTCCCAGAAGCAAGACACGAGTTCAGCTCCCTAAACCCAGTGCCTTGGGCTCCATGGAAGCAGGGATTCTGTCCCCACCTCCAGGACGTTGGGTCCTTGTTCCTCTTCCACCAAACTCTTTTGCTCCGACCTTCCACGGAACCCAAGACAGCCAGGGACGAACTGATGCAAAAACTGCCAAGCATTCCACAAAACCAAGGCTACTCCAGCAACAGGAACCTAAGGAAAAAAATGCTTCTGTAACGCTGCATTATTTTTATTATTATTATTTTTTTTTTAAATCACCACGGTACAGAACTAAAACAGAATCTATCTAACCCCACCTGCCCTAGGCTAAATTACAAAGGAGTTGTGAGGAGCTGCACAAACAGCTCCTGAAGTGACCTAAAGAACCAGCAGTTCACAGAAGTGAGCCCCCAGCGGGGCTCTGGCAGGAATGTGACCCCAGGAAAAGCCGGCAGCTCCCTGGCAGTGGATGTGGCTGATGAGGCAGCACGAGAACAAGGAAATATTCCCTTAAGTGACCTGAAAATTGCCGTGGAGAAAAGGCAGCAGAAAGCTGCTCCTCTCCCACCTCCTCTCCTTCTCCCAGGAGCTCTCCCAGCTGCTTTACTCAGATTTTTTTTTTCCTCCAGAAGCCAAAGCGATCCCGATCCCGATCCCGCTCCGCCCGCTGGATTTTACCTGGCGGAACCCATCCCCTCCAGGCTGCACCTCCCCAGGAGCTCCCGAAGGAAAACCTGGATCTCTGTGCCACAGCAATCTTGGGAAGCTTCTTGGAGAGGAGCAGGAGCTCAGAAATAGCTTTTTTTTTTTTTTTTTTTTTCTTTTTTTTTTGGGCCTGATCCCAAAGCGATCAAAGCTCACAAAGAATTAAGTGCACAAATTTTCAACAGCTAAACTTGGCTTTTTCTCCACAGGGGAACAAGGGGGAAAGGGAAGCAATCAAATTGCAAGTTTTTTAGTGCTCATCCATGAATTTTCAATTCGAATCCCAGCCTGCAAAATGTTGCTCTCTCAAAAGTCCACGTGTTTGGTAGGCGTAAAATTGGCCAACCTGAACCAACCAAAGTGCTGCTATTTACACATAGGCATAGAAATTTCCCAGAGCAGGCTCCAAACATGCAGACCAAAAAAAGAAAAAAAAAAAAAAAATAAAATTCCAGATGCCTGCTCTTCGTGATCACCCGCAGCTTCGCTTCTGCGTTTCAAAAATAAAAATTAAATTAAAAAAAAAAAAGGAAAAAATGTCAATATTGCACATTTTAAGAGCTGCTGGCGCAGGAATTTCCTCCTGCATCTGCTGATGTCTAAATGTGAAGCATTTTTTGCCTCTGACAGGAGCCAACAGGAAGACAGGTCACTCCATGAGCTCACTCCCTGCTTCTCCACCTGAAAAAAGGAATATATATATTTTTTTCTCCCACTTTTCCCCTGGGCAGGTGAACAATGCCCAAAAAAAAGCGACTCTGTCCACCCACCTGTCCCAGGTGTCGCGGCAGGAACAAACAAATGTGGGTTTTTTCTGTATCACAGAAAGGGAACATCACTGCAGGAAAAGGAAAGTCCTGGGTGTTGCGGCTTTAAAGGGCAATTCCAAGCCTGCAAAAGTGGCAAAAGGGGGGAAAAAACAAAAAAAAAAGAGAGAGAACTCTGGAAAAGCTTGAGTTCACCACTGATCCATGGAATAGGTGCAGTATTTACAGCAAACACCGTCAGCTCCTCGTGCTGGAGAGGGAAAAATCTTCCTCTGCTCGTGGCAGCTCTGAGGATGCTGAAGGGAAGAGTTGTGTCCGTCTGTTTTCTGGGAATATCTTATGGAGAAGATGCCCTGACACCCCCACCTCAAACCCAGAAGTTGCTGCCTGACATCGGATGCCCAAATGGAAGGACACAGACCCACAGCCCAGGAGGAGGGGCTGAGAGAGGAAAGCTCTCATTGTTTCACCCCTCGCTTTTCTCAGAAGGCCTCCTGAGGTGTAAAAATCCGCCCAGGAACGCCACCTCCTCTCCAACGGCTCTGGAAAACAATCCTGCATTGTTCATCCAGGACACCAAGGAGGCGAAGGCAGATTTACCCCTGGTTTGGGGTCAGTGGTCCCTCCAAAAAAACCAAAAAACAACAGCTCCATGGCAAAACCTGGGATAAGAGCTGGCAAAACAGGAGCTTGTCCACGTGGGGAAAAGCAGGAAGCTTTTCCAGAACTGTGAGGAAAGAGGAGCAACATTAATGCTGGGATGTTGCCGTTCTCACCCCGCTGGGGTCTGGGATTCCAGGTCAGGCAGCAACCTCCCTCCAAAACTCAGGGAAAATCCCCCCAAAACTCAGGGAAAATCCCCCCAAAACTCAGGGAAAATCCCCCCCAAAACTCAGGGAAAATCCCTCCAAAACTCAGGGAAAATCCCCCCCAAAACTCAGGGAAATTCCCTCCAAAACTCAGGGAAAATCCCCCCCAAAACTCAGGGAAATTCCCTCCAAAACTCAGGGAAAATCCCCCCAAAACTCAGGGAAAATCCCCCCAAAACTCAGGGAAAATCCCCCCAAAACTCAGGGAAATTCCCCCATCCTGCAGATCCAGCAGGGAGGTCCCAGGCTCTGGAACAGGTCTCTGGCACAAGAAATGTTTGGACTCCAGCATTGAAACTCTGTGAGAAGTGAAAGGAGCTCATCCCACCGTCCATGGGAAGGGAAGGAGGGCACGGAAACATCCAGAATCCAGCCCCACCTCTTCTCCCAGAGGCCTCTGGGGCCACGCCACCCAATTCCACAGAATTGTCCTGAACGCAAAAAACTTGGAATAAATCCTTGAAAAAAAAAATTTCTCCCTGCAAAAAAAAAAAAAAAAAAAAAAAAAAAAAAAAAGAAAGAAAAAAAAGAAAGAAAAGAAAGAAAAGAAAGAAAAGACAACGGCATCGTTGCTGCACAAAAGTCCTGGTGCCCCCGGGGCAGAGCTGAGGGCACACACCCCACTCCCAAGCATTTCCTGGAATGCCAGCTTCCATCAGGATTCAGGGTTCTCCTCGCTGAGCACAGGAAGCACAACAGAGGGGTTGGTTTGTTTGTTTTTTCCAAGAGTCACAGAGAAAAGCCTCCTCTGGTGCTGTTTGCTGCAGTTCAGTGCAGACTCTGGTTGCTGCAACACCACCCAAAATTCCTTTTGGACACGGGGCGGGGGGAAAAAAAAAACCTCTTCCAAACCGAGGAGGAGAAGAGACTGGAGCTGCAGCTCCTATTAAGGCGTTTGCATATACATTCCCAACCTGGGTTCTTCCAAAAAAAGGGGGAATTGTTGCAGAAAAAAAAAAGGGGTTTTTTTTGTTTTTGTTTCGGGAATGGCGACAACCACGACTGTCGAGGATCTCTGTGGAATTACAAACCGCTCGTTTTTTAAAAACAAAAAGGGTGGTTCAAGAGAAGTGTCCTGTCTTTGCCTCGCTTGCCACTGCGTCCTTTTGCAGGAATTCCATGTGCTATGTCTTCTGGAGATCCGGGGAAAAGGGGCCGGGGGTGGAGGGTCCATCCAGTCCAGACAGCGTAAATGGGCCGTGACTGTTCAGCACTGATGGAAACTGAGAGATAAAACAAGAATCATCAAAAAAACCCTCTCACTTGAATGCACTGCTCCTCCCGCATCTGTGCACAAAGGAGGGAGAAAAAAACAACAAACCAGCTCAACAAAACAAAGCAAAACCAACCCAGACTTCAAAGAACCCTCTTGGCTTCTCACTTTCAATTTATTTTTTTAATGCCAAGCGGTGTCACAGTGACCCCTGAGCTGAGCACTGGCCCATATCCTCATTAAAATCTGACTTTAATCCAGGTTGTGGGGAAAACAGGGTCTGAATTGCCCCTCAGCTAATTATCAGCTCTTTTCAGGGTGAAAAATCCAGAGTAATTTCAGCCTTCCTTGTTTTATTCCCCCTCTCCTCGTGGTACAAATGAGGAACTTCCTTCATCTCCATGGAGATGACAGATCCCAACCCAGAAGATTGAATTAAATTCTTTCATTCCAATGAAATGAAATAAAAATTAATCAAATTGTTTCAATTCTACTCTTTGCCTCAGCAAATTCAGGCAGCAAATGTGGTAATTCCATTGTCAGGGTGGAAGTGTGAGGGAAAAACCTGAGAATTACAAGTAAAGGAGGTTTTTTTATTAAATATAGTGGATTTTTTTCATATACAGTAAAGAAAACCCTGGCCTTGGGCACTTCCAGGGATCCAAGGGCAGCCACATCTTCTCTGGGGTGAATTTTATGGATTTCTTCCATAAAAATCATCAAAAACTGTGCCCCACATCATCACAGAGATCAAACATGCACTCCCTTCTCCTCATCAGTTGTGAGATGAATTAATATTTAATTCAGCGGGAATGATCGGAACAATCAAGAGAGCGGAAAAACCTCAAATTCAGGAAAATCCCAAGCAAAAAAAAAAAAAAAAAAAAAAAGCTACAGGGAGGAAATTTTTCCAGGAAGAACCGACCTAAAAAAAGGAAAATAATCTCCCTCTAAAGCAGTCTGTGCTGCAGTCAACTCCGAACATCCTCGAAACACCAACATTTACAACATCCCGAAATAAAACCGGGTGAAAACTAAAATCCACGCTCTCAAACGCTACCACAGCGGGTAGGAAACAGCAGCTCCTACTTTATTCCCAGCGCAAACATCTGGGATGGGTGAGGGACGGGGAACCCCGGGAGAAGGACAGCTGGGACTCACCTGGAAGAGGGTGTTGGCACCTTGCAGCCTGGCAGGGCTGAGCGGAGCCACCGGGCTCAGGGTGCTCCAGAAGTGGATGCTGGAGAGCAGAGGGCTGGGAGTCAGCAGGATGGGAGTCTGGAAGGGCAGGGGAGAACAGCTGTGAGAGCCTTTCCCGTGGAATTCCAACCACAGCGACCAGGAACTCCCATCCCCTCCTTCCTCCTGCTCCTCCTCCTCCTCTCTGCCAGCCCCATCCGGCTCTCCCTCCCTCCCTCCCCTCGCTGAGCAATCCAACCCTTTTTCTTTTATTTTCCCAAATCCTGCTGGAAGCCCCAGCAGAGCAGCTCCTCCTCCCATCCAGCACCTGCACTCTGGAAAAGCAGGATTCTGGATTTAAAAAGGGAAAAAAAAAAACAACAAAGCACTGGGCACACACCCGCTCCTGGGGCCGATGACAATGCCAGCACAAACTAAAGGAATTTCCATCCAGCTCCTGAATATTCCAGCCAAGCACTTCCCAGGGTGCCAAAAGAACAACTCCACTCGGATTTTGGTTGGGTTTTTTTTGGGTGGTTTTTGTTTGTTTTTTTTTTTTTCTTTTTTCTTTTTCCCTGTCTTCAGCCATTTCAGTTCTCAACCAGCTGCTTCCCCACGGTTTCACTCTAATTCCAATTTATTGCAGGGGAGAGATTACACAGATACAGAATGATTTAACAGCCCTGCTGGATTCTGCTCTCTTCCAAGTTTTCCACGAGACATGAAAGCTTTCCTTTCCCACACAAAGATAACAACCAAATTAAGCAGCTGCTCTTATTGCTGCCCGCTCACAAGACTTCGGCTTTAACGAAATGCTGCTAACTGAGCAAAGGAAGCTGAGCAGACGCCTCTGTGGGTCTCTGTTTGGGAAGGATTTTCAGGCCCAGCTGAAGGATTTAGGGGCAGGGTTTAGGAACAATTCAGCATCCCCCTGGCAAAGTTTACAAAGATCCTGCTGGAGCTGGTTTGGGTTTTGCCTCCACACGCCAGCCCCGTGTGCATGCCCAGCACCCGGGCACGCTTCGGGGTGAATTCACACCCGTTGTGAATCAAACTCGTGTTTGAGTAACAAAAAAAACCCAAAAAAACACCACCCAACAACCAGGGAGTGACATCCTGAGCTTCAAATCTCCTCATACAACAAACTGTTCATTTTCCACTTGCTGCTTTCAAGCATAACATCATCGCTATTGTTAGCTAAAAAAAAAATAAAAATAAAAATAAAAATAAATCAGGAAAGGAATTTGGTCACCTGAGAGAAAAGTGCTGGAGTAAGAGAAGCAGTTGGGAGAGAAGGACTCAGGATGCCCAGAGGACTCGGATCGCTGCCTGTGATGACCAGAGTGGGAGCCAACTCCAGCCCTTTGGGTTTTTTCGATCTGGAGAGGTGATTGGCAAATTCCTTCTCCAGCACAGCTGAATCCTGCTGCTCTTTGGGCTCTGGGGATTGGTGCTGGAGGCTCTGGGCCTGCTCCAGCTGCTGGGAAGCCACGGATTCGATGTCCGTGTCAATGTCCAGGTCGGGGTTGGAGCTCAGGGGCGGCGAGGGGGGCGTGGGGGGCACCTGGAGGGAGGGAGAAACCGAGGGCATGGGCGGGGTCGGGGCGAAGCCGGCGCTCAGGTTCGGCAAAGGCGCCGGGGGAGCCTCAGGGACGGGCAGCTTGGGCAGCACGAGCGTCTCCAGGCTCTGCAGGGTCTCCTCGGAGCCCAGGGGAAGCGAGGAGGACACGGCGGGGGTGGCGGGAGCCGTGGAAGTGACGGCCGCGGCCGCGGCGGTGGAGACCAGCGGGGCAGAGGGCGGCTTTTTGGAGGGCACGGTGACGAACTTGATGACGGAAGGGGTGGGCTCCTGAGGTTTCTTCTCCGCCAGCTTCTCGGCCGGGTTCTCGATCTTGATGGACCTGAAGAGCTTCACGCTGGAGGAGTTGAGGGAGTTGAGGGTGAAGGAGGAGTACAGGCCTGAGTGGATGTAGTCGTTGCGGCTGGAGGATTTAGCGCAGGGCTGGGATTTCTCCTTGCCGCAGTTCTCCGCGTCCTTGGGGGCGCTGGGCGCCTCCCCAAAGCCGGGCGCTTCGGGGTCTCCCTCGATCCGGCCCACCACGAGCGGATCCATGTTCAGGATCTCTGGGTACGACACGAATTTGTACACGAACTTCTTCCCATTCACCTTCTTTATGATGTTCTGGGGTGCGGGGGGGAGAGAGGAAGACAAAAGTATATTTAGACCTTTCTTCAGATTAATTTTCTTCCTACAAACACTGCCTAAAATAGGCAGAGGAATTAAAGTCTGTAATCTTTCAGCCAAAAAAAAAAAAAAAAAAAAAGTTTCTTTTTTTTTTTTTCCCGTTTTAAACACACCCTGCGCCTTCCAGTTCTGCTCCTGGGGCTGGCAGACAAAACACTGCAACAGGTGAGCTTAACCTGATATTAAACATGATAAAAACAGCCTAAAAACTGCCGAGAAATCCTGCTGAACATCTGCAGTTAAACAAAAAATGCCCATCACACCCATCAAGGATCACTGAGCTGGGTACGCTACGGGTAATTGAACAGCAGATCTTCCTGAAGGGCTTCTCCAGAACTGCAGAATTCAGAGCTTGCACTTCAAATCAAACCACCTTTATTCTTAATAAGATGATAATAAAGGAAAATAAGCAGCTGAACTCGTCAGCAGATTGCAGGCTAATCAGTTATTTCAATACCACAGAACAGCATCTGTCAAACTTGTTTTGCTCCTCAGCGAAATGCCACACACACTTCGGATTTGGGATTTTCCTTATTTATCATTCCCTGATTGCTGCTGAGATCTCTCAGGACCGAGGCAGATTTGTGCTGCCCAGTAATGAACACCAGCAACCTCCCACCTGCTCCGGGCTGAGGCTCCTCAGGAACTGGGGGTTATTTTTATCCGCTCCACTCGCACGGGAGCAGCCGCGGGATAAAGGGAAACAAAGGTGAGACTCCAAGGTGTTGGATAAACAAAAGCTTCTTACTCTGCCGGGCTGAAAACAGTGGTCAAACTGAAGGTGAAATTCTGCACGCACAGAGAAAATAAAAATACTTTGGGCCGAAAAAAAATGTTTATTTTGAGAGAAATAAACAAAGAGAAAGCTGCAAAAAGATCTGAAGGTGGTGCAATATTTGTGCTCTCCATCATCATCCTCTCCCGGTGCTTTACCTGGATTTTAACCCTTGCAAGGGTGTGTATTTTTGGAAAGGGGATTAAGATCCAAAGGCAGATTTGCATTAGTGAAGACACCAAGCCAACCCTTTGCACAAAGCCACCAGAACCTCCCAGAACAACCAGCGAGGAGGAAACGGTGCAGCCATAAACGAAATTAAAAAACCAAACCGACACCTTTAAACAAAGCAGCCCAACTTCCTCCAAGCTGGCAGAGCCACAGCAGTGCCACCCCTCCCCTGGGAGGAGGGAAGGCAGCAGGAAACAGAGCTCAGCGAAGAGGGATCAGGATTGGAGCAGGATTTCCACCCTACCTTCACGTAGTAGTAGCGCAGCGCCCGGCTGAGTTTATCATAGTTCATGCTGGGCTTGTTCTTGCGGATCCCCCAGAGCCTGGCCACCTCCTCTGCCTGCAGCAGCTTGAATTCCCCGTCGTTGGAGGTCCAGCAGATGATATTCTTGTTCTGGGGCTCTTGGAGCAGCTGGAGGAGGAACTGCCACAGGGTGATGGCACTGTCCATAGCAGAGAGCTGCAATTACAAAGGCAGGTTAAGCCCGGAGCATTTCCCTCCTCTCTCCCTACAATGAGGAGCGGGGGAGAAAAAAACGGAGCGGGGATTGTTATTTCCACAGCCAGCAAGAGTAAAAAATTATTAGTCACCAGTCGTGAAAGATGTTCCCTGCAGAACTGAGGGGCTGAGTGCCAACTCTGGCGTCTCCTCCCACATGTCAGTACTTTTCACATGGGTTATATTTAGCCTCATTTAACTAAATCAGGTCACTTTGGGTAAGTTGCAGTGAGTCACTACCCCCAAAAAAATGTTTCCAAGTTGTTCCATGTTCACCCACTCCGGCTCGTGCTGCTTTGGGAGAAGCAGCTCAGGTGCCCCCAGGTAGGGATCAAACCACCCCCTCACCTCCTCCCTGCCGTACCTGCTCCCGCCCCGGAGAGAACACAGCGCTGCAAAGCTCCAGGACGATGCCAGAGCAAAACCAACTCGATTTCCCCTCAGTCTCCATTCCTGCCCCTTTGCCAGCAGCCCTCTGAATCACCCCAGTCCCTCCTTCAAATCTTTCCTTTCCAGGTATCGGACCTGGTTTTTTTTTTTTATGAGAGTAAACACAAAACTAAATTAAAATTATTCCAAACACCGCCTTTGCTCGGCTCTTAATTCCTTCTATGTCTTACCCACGTCAGTGATTTAGGCTGGGACTTTCTAGGGCTGATATCTGCCAGTTGATTCCTGCTCTGAAGTTGTTGATGCATAAATCCACCAAGGACAGCCCAGGCAGAGAGATAACACTTTACCTTGACCATATCTGACTACACCAAACTATTTCCACAAACACTTTTAAGCAGAACGCTCATCGTTCTGGATAAGGCACAGTGTGAATTAAACCAGACAAAACATTAATTCAGCATCTCCTATAGAATCTCCTAGTCCAGAACTGGTTAATTAATGCAGCCTGAACTTCTTCCTGCGAAATAAAAACAGAGGGAAAATGCTCTGGGATAGAGAATAACACTAAAAACGTCTGGATATACATAACCATTCTATTTTTCCCCCTAAGTCAAGGGGGTCCGGGGGTTCCATCTGGGTGAATTCCATATTCAAACGCTAATTCCCAAGCTCCAGAGCAAAGGCATCAAGCCCAGCCTCAGGCAGCAGGAGCCAGGCTGGTGCTGGTTGAAGTCCCTGTGTACACAGGGCTCAGTCTGAGATCCAGCCGGCCCTGCCAGCTCATCTTTGCTCCCAAAGCCTTTTATTCCAATCTCATTAGTGCCCAGCACTTATCCAGCCCTATATAAGGAAGGGAACTGTGTCCAGAGGAGAGGCTGAGCACTCAGGGAGCCCTGGGACAGGATTAGAGCTGACAGTTCACACAGGGCTCCCGGGGAAGCGAGGTGCCCCAGGGCAGGTACCTTTTTGGGCACGGCCCGTGGCATTTCAGCATTTCGGCCCTTCTGCAGAATCCCTGCCTCGTGGCACGCAAGCTGATGTGACATTGATCCAGCCAGGTAAATTGCTGCAATTACACGGAACAACCTCCAAAAGCAAAGGACACCCACACCCCCTCGTTAGGCTGGCCCGAGGCGCTTTCCCTGTTAATTACTGCACACGTACAACTCCCTGCTTGCCCAAATTAATTGCTCGGCACTCGAAGAAACTGGAGGCTGCGCTTCCAGACTCTTCCCACACTGCTCTGTGCCGTGCCAGCTGCCCCATGCGGCATTTAGGGACCCGGCAAACACCTTGAAACCCCTCCAGAGCCGCCTGGTGCTGCCATTTACCCCCAAACGTCCCGGGTGTGGAACGCCGGGGCCGCGCCTCGTTATCCGCAGGGGTGATGCAGCCGCACGTGGTGGCAAGGAGAGCACGAGGACTCGGTTCTGCCACCCAGCAGAGCTGTCAGGAGCAGGGAGATGTGCGAAGAGAGAGCAGGGAAACGAAGCTGAGTGATTATTCCCACGCTGCGCTTATCGGCAGCGCTCCGGGAGCTCTGCACCAAACGGCGCTGACTGATGCAACGTGGAAATCAGATTAGCAACGGGATTTCACTGTGGCAAAGGCTTTTTTTTCTTTTTTTTTTTTCCTTTTTTCTCCCACCCCTCCTGCAAAAAATCCACGCAGCTTTCATCCCAGAATTGACCTGGTGTTATTTTGTGAGCCTGCTTCCCTTTAGGAAGTCCCACCTTGCTGTTAATTCCAAGCTGACCCAAGCCAAGCGTTGCTGCCCAGGTCACAGCCGGGCTGGAATCCAGCTGGAGATGCACAGAGCAGCACAAAGCTCTGTAAAGCAGCACACACGGAGTGGTCAAAATGATGGAAAAGACTGGATGTTAAAAAACAAACAGGAAAAAAAAAAAAAAAAACCACCACCTTTCCCAGAGATGAGCTAAGTCGTCCTGAGGAGCGTTTACAAAAGTTAAAGAGTTCACGCTGCTCAAATCCTGCAGTTTTCCAGCTGGAAGGATCCTCAGCCAGGGGCAGAGTTACAGACTGTACTGGAGTGCAATTTTGATCAAACTCCTCCTGATGTTTCTGGCAT
Organism: Progne subis subis; assembly: GCA_022316685.1. Taxonomy (NCBI): domain Eukaryota; kingdom Metazoa; phylum Chordata; class Aves; order Passeriformes; family Hirundinidae; genus Progne; species Progne subis. Next base: position 43,074 of record JAKJHU010000412.1, read on the forward strand.
TTGCAGCTTCAGACGTGTCACGATTCTGTCCGTCACTCGGAGGACACACAGCACATCCCCAGCTTGGAAAATTCTTGTCTAAGAAACATTAAAAGGCTGGAGAGGCCTCACTGAGCCCCTGGCTGTCACAGACCAGGAGCAGAGAGTACTCTGGGATTGCTCATGGATGGGTTTTACTGCGTAAAGCAGAATGAATATTCCTCTTTATTAAATATTCACTGCACTCATCTCCAGGGAATGATGGAGATCCTGCTGTGCAGCCTCAGGGAAACCTCAGAGGAATGGGGAATGTGGAGTTCTTCTGGAGATTATATCCAAAGGGAAGGCCAAAAAACAACCTCGGTGAAAGCAATGGTGGATTTTGCCCCTTCAGAGCCCCAGAGTGAGGTGTTATGTGGGGAAGTCCAATGTGTATCAGGAGACAATGCTGTGTCTCATTTAACTCTCACCTCATTTAACTTCAGTACAAAACCTGCTCTGATACAGCAGCAGAATACATATAATCCCCCTTGTTTCTCCAGGAAAAAGCAGAATATATATACAAAAAAAGAAAAAAAAAAAAAAAAAAAATCACACGAGATGTAAAATTAAAACCAGCACAGGTGAGATGAGCGCTTCTCTTTGTCTGAGCACCACCAAAGGTGGGGAAAAGGTTTTTCCTTCTCCAGCAGCCGGGGCAGGAGGCAGCTGCTGCCTTCCCTGAGCCTTTCCCATGGCACCAACAGGGAGAGTGGCTCAAGAACCCCCCGGCCCGCCGCTACATGAGCGAGGGCGAAACGTTCTCTGGGCTCGCAAACAGCATTTCGACTTTTTAAATCTCCCCCAAAAGGCCCCACTCTCCTCCTCCTCTCACAGCTCCCCACCGGCACAAAACCCCTCCTAAGCCCAACTGCACTTCCTCCAGGATGAGCACACCAGTAATTACAAACACACCACTGCGAAACGTCCTTTGGTGAAGGTTCCTTCCCCTCCCAAGAGCCCGTGGAGAAAGGAAAAGCCCTCGCTGGAAAAGGGAATGAGGCAGAGAAGCCAACAGCCTTTCTCTCCCCTCCTGCACCATGTGAGCAGGAGGAAAAAATAGTTGCTAGAGGCAGAGGGCAGCTCTGCTTTGTAAGGAGGGAGCTAAAATAGAGCACTATTATTGTCTTGAGATCTTCTCCGACGCCCACGGGTGACCCTGGGAGTTCAGCAGGAGCTGCCGGGGCTTGGCTGAGCCTCCTCCTGCAGGCTGGGCTTTGCAAAGCTTCGCTTCACCCACAAAAGCCAGCGTTTGGGGTTTGTCCCTCCTCCGGTGACTCCTGCTCCGTGTGATCCATGGGATTACAGGGCCCCGGAGGCTCGGCTTTTCCTGGGAATAATGGCAGGGTGTAATCAGGGCTGGCACACAGGAGTTTAGGAAGTGGCACAATCGCCCCCGTGGGCAGCAGCGACGCTGCCTGTGGCACAACGAATGCAAATGTTCACCTTCTGTGCTCCAACAGGATCCCTCTGCACGCCCTGGGAAGGCAGGATTAAGGGGGTTAGGCCTGTCCTAACCCCCTCCTTTGAGGTCTTCTGGCAGATTTCCTGCGCTTTGACTCAACACCAAATAATCTCCAATAATCTTTCGCCTCCATTCGTTGCAGCAGCCTCTGGTAAAGCATCTGCAGGCTGATGACTTCTGCAGATGGGCTGAATAAAAAGCTTGGTCGGGCCCCCACACAGGAACAAAGGCCCAGAGGAAAGGAAGGATGTCACAGCCACACAGCAAAACCATCCCCAGCACTGGCAGGGTGACAGCTGTCCCGGTGTCACACGGAGGGGACAGCCCCAAAAAGGGGCCTGGGAAGCAGCACCGAGCAGAGGAAACTCAGGGAGACACAGCAACAGCTCCTGGCCCCGAAACCAAAACTGAAATAAAAGCAGCAACAGGTCTGGGGAAGCTGACGGTGCAGGTGAGCACATCAAGGCTTCAGTTCCAGGAAATCCCAGGAGAGCGGAGCTTGCTGCGATCGCAGCACAAGAGCTCGGAGCTGCTCAGCCCGCACCTCCCAAAGCCAGTCCCAGGGATTTCTTAGCACTTTGGGAAGGCCACGGTGTGTGAGCAGGAGGAATTCTGCAGACAATAACTCCTGCCCTGTTGTGCAACACTGCTGTGGACACGAGGCCTGGGTGGCTGTTCCAGGAAAACAAACGCAGTTGGGTGAAGGAGACTTTTGGAGGTCACGGGCCCAAGTCCGCGTTGGAAACCTCGAAATCTGAGCAGGATTTTCCCCTCTCTTTGTCCAATTAAATAAATGAATAAATCAATGGCTGCCCCATCCCTTTTATTGCAGTGGCAGGTGGGACACGGCTGGTGAAGCGTCCAATTGAGCGGTTATCAAAAGAAAACCAAGCGACAGTTTCAGCAGCAATATTCCTATTCCTAAGAAACCTTTCCTAAAAGCTTTTCCAGCTCCTGGAGCTGTGACCTACCTGAACTTTTAGGATTTTATCAATTTTAATTAGTTTTAGAAAGAGTCTACTGCTCGCCTCCAAAAAAAAAACCAACTAAAATATCCACAAACCTACTGAAATCCAAAAGCTGATGTGGTGGGAAGCAGGGCAGGGAATTGAGTCCTTCTCCAGAGCACACACAGGTGAAATGCCAGGTAAAAGCCTCTTATATGTGTAAAATAAAGGAATTAAACAAGGAATTCAAACTAAAGATACAGAATTCTATACCTCCCTCAAAAAAATTCCCACTCCTGGCAGCTTTCCAGATAGTAATCAAATTATATCTTATTTCATAACGACCTAAAATCAGGGAAAAATAAGGAAAAAACACTCCAAACTCCAAGAAATTCTTGTTTTCCCCTTGGCTCTGGCATTCCCTGCATTGTTGTTCCCAATCCAGGCAGGAAAATCAGATTGTTGTGAAGGAGAAGCCGTGGTTATCAAGGCAGGAAGTTCCTTGGAAGGAAATGCTGAAGGATGTCCTCATGATAAGAGCTGCTCCAGAGTTTTCACTGCCTAATCCCACTCCAAACCTCTTTTTATTTTTTTTTTTCCCCCAAACTCAAAACAAATGTTGCAATAAATTTTGTATGTCCAGCTCAAAATTTAAGCTGAATGAGATGAAATTAAGGTGTTTTAGCAAATATCTGGGGGGGGTTAGGAACCAACTGCTTCAGCTTCTAAGTCCTGAGAAAGATGTATTCCTTTTTCTTTGCATTTTCCAGTTTTTCCTCAGTGTTTTCTGGCCTTTCTGAATTAGCCAAGATCGGGAACAAACCATGAAGGACAACAATGACATCAGGATTTCCACGGGACTCACGGCTGCAGGCTCAGGTTGGCAGCAGATGAGCCAAGCGGCTTTTTGGGGATATTTTTAATCCTGACACGGCGACAAAGGGGCCCCCTTTCGTTATCAAATACGTTTTTGATTATCACACCTGACTTTTAATGTTTAACCTGATGGAAAACAGGGGGGGAAAGGGGGTTTTAAAGCCAACTCCGTGTAATTCCTGCAGCTGCTTCAATCACTCTGCTCCTCCATCCCTGCCTGGGGACGACTGACATCCCTACACTGATTATGGATTATTTCCTAATTATAAGACCTAATTTCCCTGATTTTCCACACTTGGATGACCACCATCCCTCCCCTACCTCTCTCCATTTTTATTTTTTTTTTAGGATACGAGAGCCCAGGGAAGCTTTAGGGCACATGGAGGGGACGGGAAACTCCCAAACCAAAAAGCCTTTGATGGGTTTGTGACCCTACCGAGATTGTTCCCCAGCAAAGCCATAAAAACTCTGATTTCCTGGAAGCTCCTAAGGAGATTACACTCGCTCCCTCCTCATCTGGGCTGAGGGCAGTGTTTACCAACAGCAGATTAAATTAATTTGCGCGGGCACAACCCCTCTGCTGGAAGGAGAAAGCATCCCCAGCTGAGAGCAGCAATAATCCCCCAAGAGCACAGGTTTCGAATTCCTTCCTCCATCGCGGAAAGGAGGGCTGCTGGAAGCTGGAAAAGCTCCCCTCGAACGATGTTTATGGTACACTCAGCCCCGTTGCCATGGCGATGGAACAACTATTCCCTGCAAACAGGCGCGGAGACCCTAAAAATAAACAGCCCGACCGAAATCACGCACCGGCACCGCGTTTGGTGGGGACGGGATGAGCAGAGAGAAATCCTAAAAAAAAACACAAAGCAAAGCCCTCGCTTTTCTCAGGAGCTGCTCCTTAAAAAAAAAAAAATTTAAAAAAAAAAATCGGCGCAGCTCCGGATGTTGTCCGGCCCTGATGGGGATTTTTGGGGATGGAGAGGAAGGGAGGGTGCTGGAGGTGGCACACAGGTACGGGATGTGTGTGTGTGTGCACGGGTGAACACCAAATAAAAAGCAGGATTTGCAGGATTTGCATACTTTCCCCTCCGCCTCCCCTATTGATGTGGGCAGGAATCCACCCAGTTCAGACAGGGGAGTGCGGGAGGATGAAAAAAAAATAATAGTGGTGAAGAATTAAAAAAAAAAACAACCCAGCAGCCATTGGATGCAACCAGCTCTCGGAGCCAAATAACCAAACCCTGGATCCAAACAACTGCTGGGCTCAACCAGCAGATCCTCCTGGATCCAAAGATTCCCTGCATCCCACCAAGTGACCCCCGGATCCGACCAATTTCCGGACCCAAAAATCTCCTGGAACCCAAGCGGGCCCTGGGTCCAAACAATCCTTGGACCCAAACAACCAAGCCCTGGACCCCAAAAAAACCCCTCCAGGATTCCACCAAATAATCCCTGGATCCAAACAACTCCTAGACCCAAACAACCAATTTCTGGACCCCTTAAATTTCCTGGATCCCACCGAAGCCCTCCCTGGATCCAAACAACCTCTGGACCCAACCAACCAATTCCCGGACTCGAAAATCCCCCGGATCCCACCGAGCAATCCCTGGATCCAAACAATCCCCGGAGCCAAAAACCTCCGGGATCCCATCAACCACCCCCAGCACCGAACCAGGCGACTCAACCCCGGACCCAACCCACCCCCGGCTCCCTCCAGCCCCGGCCCCGGCCTCTTTCCGTCCCCAGCACCGAGGGGCGGCCGGGCCCCGCAGCCGCCGCTCCCGCACCCCGGCCCGCCGCTTCCCCCCCCATCCCTCCGCCCCCGCTCACCGAGGAGGAGCCCCGCCGGTGCCCGGGTGCCGTCGGGTGCCGGTGCTGGGCGCGGCCCCCCCGCCGTCCCTCATGCCCGGCCCGGGCGCCGGGGCCGCATCCCGGGCGGGCGGGCGGAGCCGGGCGGGCAGCGCGGGGCGGCCGCCTTCGACACGGCCGGGGGCGCGCGCGCGCGGGGACCCTCCGCGGCCGCCGTAGCGCCGCTTCCGCCCACGGGCCCGCGGAGCTCGCGGGAGGCGGCCAATGGGAGCGCGGCACCGGGAGCGTGCGGGCCAATGGGAGGAAGCGCTGCGGGTGTGGGGCGGGGCTCGGGGCGGGGCCTGGAGCGCGGGCGGGGCGCGCGGTCCCGGTGCCCGGGCTGGGCCATGTGCGCGGGCCCGGCCCCGAACCGGGACCAGAACCGGGGCCCGAACCGGGACCCGAACCGGCCCAACCAGGACCAGAACCGGGACCCGAACCGGCCCCCCAGGACCCGAACAGGACCGGGCAGCCCCCGCTGCAGCCACAGCGCCCGCTCCCCATGTCCTCTCAGCGGACAGAGATTCTTCTCGCCCCTCTCCCGGGGTGTTGAGTTCAAAACGGTTCCAAATGTCACAAAACCCGTTTCTGTTTTACAAATAAACACAGAGAGAAGTGATTTAGGTGCGCAGAGGTTAGCGGGGCAGCAAAGCCAAGGAGCAGGGGACTCCCTCTGGAATTGCCGCTCCCACTTTTTCCCATTTCTGAGAAAACTGGACATCGAATTTCTGTCCCCAGCGCTGTCCTGCTCTCGTGTTCTCCCTGGGGAGCGTGGTGTCCCAGGACGTTTCGCTCCGGATCCCTCCTGGGCGATCCCCCTTGCACATGTTGATATTCCTAGATTATTATTATTATTATTATTATTATTATTATTATTATTATTTTCTGTGCCTTTTCCCTGCCCAGGCTCGCTGGCGATGCTGAAGCTGCCCCCGCACTCGGGGGAATCCGCTCCTCCACTGCCGTGGGATGGTTTGGGTGAGGAGGGACCCTAAAGATGCCCCAGAGCCACCCCAGCCATGGGCATGGGCACCTTCTGCCATCCCAGGGATGGGGCAGCCGCGGATTGTCTGGGAATTCCATCCCAAAATCCCGTCCATCCCTGTTCTCTGCCACTGGGAAGCTGTTCCCGGTGTCCCGGCACTCCAGGCCCCAGCCCAAAGCTCCTCTCCAGCTCTCCTTTATCAGAGCTCTCTGTACAAAAAAAGCAGGAGGGAGATGAAGACAAGAAAGCCAGAGAGTTTAGGATTTGATGAAGGACGGAGGTTTCCCCCAAAGCGCATTGTCACGGGGAGAAAGGAAAACTTCAGCTAGGCTGACCATTATTTGTTCATTTACAGAAGTTAATTTCCTTCGGAAATGCAGCAAAGATTTTTTGTGTGTGTGTGTTTTCCCCAGCTCCACTTTGAAATAAAAACCAAAACAAAAACACTGAAAGTGACCAGGCAGGGAGGAGAAGGGAAGGAGGAAAAGGAACAGAAATTCCTCCAGAATCAGTTTCCTCAGCTCTCAAAAGAATTAAACCCCTCTGAAGTGAAAACGTGGACGTTTTCCCTTTTCCTTTTCCTGTGGAAAGCATCAGGCAGCATTTCCACATTGTCAGGGCCGCTTTTCCCTGGGGAATGCTCGAGCCAGGAACATCTGGAGCTCGGGGGGCTCCTGCTCCCCTGCCCTGCCCTTCCCCTGCGGACAAACCCCCCGTGCCCTCCTCGCCCCGTTAACCCCGAGTCCCTTTCCCCCTCCCCAAACCCCAGCACAAAGAGGGAAATGGAGCAGAGCCCTCGCAGGCTCTTCCTGTCGAGTCACAGGTGGGAGCTTTGCCAGCAGCTCAATCCCATTTTTTGGGACAGCTCCAGCACCTGGCTGGAGCACTCGCTCCCAAATCCAGCTGGTTCCTCCAGGAGCTCCGGTGGGGATGGAGAAATCTCCTTTGGGAATGCAAAGGGAGCTCCGCCACTCCTCATCCTCCCCTGGCTTTGTCTCTGCTCCCCCCCCAAAATTTTTGGCACTCAGGGAAAAAAAAAATGCTGGAGCTGAACCCCCCAAAAAAATCAGCACAGAGAGGGGCAGCACCCAAAAATCAACGCCAGGCTCCTAAAGCTGCCTCACGGGGGTGGCTCCAGCGACAATCAACCTTGTGTTATTTTAGGGGGATAAGAAATTTCCTACTTCGTGCAACTCCCATTTTGTTCTGCTCCCACTGCCGGGTGTTTGCAATTCAACGTGGGCTTGTTCCTATCTTAGCATCAGCCAGGGGGAAAAAAAAATATGGGACAGACAAAGGGATGGAATAAAAATCAAGCAGGGAATGAGGCAGGGTTTGGGAGGGAAAAAAAAAAAAGCAAAAAAGCTCATGTGCAAAGAGATTTTAGCTCCCATTTCAACGGGGAAGAGGCAGCAGAAAAGGGAAAATAAACGTGTTTAATTGGAGATTTTTCTGAGGCAAGGATGGAGCCATGAAGGGACACAGAGATCCCAGTTCTAGGAAAGCACGGGACAGGGGAGCGCAGGGAATCCCAAAACTTACCCAAACTCTCCCTGCAGGGCTCTGCCTGGGTATCACAGGGAATTCCAAAACTTACCCAAACCTCCCTGCAGGGCTCTGCCTGGGTATCACAGGGAATCCCAAAACTTACCCAAACTCTCCCTGCAGGGCTCTGCCCAGGTATCACAGGGAATTCCAAAACTTATCCAAACTCTCCCTGCAGGGCTCTGCCTGGGTACCACAGGGAATCCCAAAACTTATCCAAACTCTCCCTGCAGGGCTCTGCCTGGCCATCACAGGGAATCCCAAAACTTATCCAAACTCTCCCTGCAGGGCTCTGCCTGGGTATCACAGGGAATCCCAAAACTTACCCAAACTCTCCCTGCAGGGCTCTGCCCAGGTATCACAGGGAATCCCAAAACTTATCCAAACTCTCCCTGCAGGGCTCTGCCTGGGTATCACAGGGAATCCCAAAACTTACCCAAACTCTCCCTGCAGGGCTCTGCCTGGCCATCACAGGGAATTCCAAAACTTATCCAAACCTCTCTGCAGGGCTCTGCCTGGCCATCACAGGGAATTCCAAAACTTATCCAAACCTCCCTGCAGGGCTCTGCCTGGGTATCACAGGGAATTCCAAAACTTATCCAAACCTCCCTGTTCCAGGCACACCAAGGACTCCGGGGACACCCGGGGTTGTCACCCTGCCCATGGGGCTGCAAAGCTTCTACAAGTGTTTCCCATCACCAGCTCCCACCTTTTGTCCCTCGGGGCCAGGAGCTGGCCCTGCAGGTGGCTGGAGGAGCTTGCAGTTGTCCCTCTCTCATTTTCAGATCCCATTCCCACAAAGGCCCTTCCCTGCTCTTCCAGGAAGACTCAGGTTCTGATTTTCCTCCCCGCCTCGAGACAAATTCTGCTGCTGAACCAGAGTGAGCGGCAGAAACTCCTCCAAGAGCTGCATTTCCCCCCAAAAAACCTGAAACCTGGAAAGGAGAATCACTAATAAAAATCCAGTTCTGACTTTATTAGGGGAAAAAAAATAAAAAAATAAATAAAAAAAAATAATAAAAGAAAGAAAGAACGAACGAACCCCTTAAGGCTGTGATCCATCTTTGTATTTCCAAGGGGGCTCTGAAGCAGGATTTGCCGTGGCCCCCGGCTCATCCTGCAGGATGAGCAGCCAGCACGAGCTCCCCGTGGGCAGCCCGGGGATGTCACCGCTGTCACTCGTGCTGCCGGGGCGGCTCCGCTGCTCCTGCTTTCCCCGCAGCCCCGGCTGCAAATTTAGCAACAGCGCCCGAGCTTCTCTTGGCGCTCTCCCACGTCCTGCCCTGCTCCAGCTCCCGGCTGCCTGCGTGCAGTTCTTCAAAAGCTCTGCTTAGCAACCCGGCAGCCTCGGGCTGCAGCGCCGGCTCCGGCTCCTGCCCTTCCCTTCCCCTCCTTCCCTTCCCTTTGCACTCCTGCCATCCCATTCCATCCCATCCCATTCCATTCCCACCCATGGACACACCCCGGCACACCTGGGCACACCCGCACACACCTGGGCACACCCGCACACACCTGGGCACACCCGCACACACCTGGGCACACTCACACACACCTGGGCATGCCCCTGCACACCTGGGCACATCCCTGCACACCTGGGCACACTCACACACACCTGGGCATGCCCCTGCACACCTGGGCACACCTGTACACACCTGGGCACACCTGGCACACACCTGGGCACACCGCGGCGGTTCCGTCACCCCCCGCCCGGGCCCCGCGCCCCCCGGCATGCGGCCGGATTTGGGAATCGCCCCACAGCCGCTCCGAGCCGTCCCTCAGCTGCCGCTTCCTCCAAACCCCGCAGCACCTCAGCTCCATGTGTGCCCAGCGCTGTGTGCCAGGAACTCGCACTTCCTGAAGGATCCAAACCCACAGCAGCCTCAGCTCCACGTGTGCCCAGCGCTGTGCGCCGGGAACTCGCACTTCCCGAGGGATCCAAACCCGCAGCACCTCAGCTCCATGTGTGCCCAGCGCTGTGTGCCAGGAACTCGCACTTCCTGAATGATCCAAACCCACAGCAGCCTCAGCTCCACGTGTGCCCAGCGCTGTGCGCCGGGAACTCGCACTTCCTGAAGGATCCAAACCCGCAGCACCTCAGCTCCATGTGTGCCCAGCGCTGTGTGCCGGGAACTCGCACTTCCTGAATGATCCAAACCCGCAGCAGCCTCAGCTCCACGTGTGCCAGGAACTCGCACTTCCCGAAGGATCCAAACCCGCAGCACCTCAGCTCCACGTGTGCCCAGCGCTGTGCGCCGGGAACTCGCACTTCCCGAGGGATCCAAACCCGCAGCACCTCAGCTCCACGTGTGCCCAGCGCTGTGTGCCAGGAACTCGCACTTCCCAAGGGATTTCCGCTCTTTGCGGGTGGACAGGGACGTGTCTCTGGGGCAGGGCCCTTCCCAACCTCCAACCTCGCGCTTCTCACCAGGAGTTTGGGGTCTCACCCAGAGGTGCTCCTCTCAGCCTTCTCAGCAGGACCCCAAAATCCATTTTCACCGCTCCAGCCCTCTCCTTCCCTCAGAGCTGCAGGGGAGCAGGGCACAACCTCTGCCACCCAAACACGCACGGAGAGGGAGTGCAGCCAGGAGAGCTGAGCCGATTCCCCTGCCCTGATCCGGGTACAACTCGACCCTTCCTTCCCCGGAGCGGCTCAAGGGCAGCGCCTGGAGCTCTGCCGTGCCAGGGCATCGGGGCATCAGCGGCGGGGCACCGGCACGGCTCGGAGCCCGCAGGCACAGAAGTGGCCTGGCACAGCCTCGTGCCCTCCCGCAGCTCCTGACGCCGATGCCGTGTTTGGACAAACCCCTCGCTCCCTCCCAGATGTTTGCAAAAGCTCGGAGCCGGCCTTTAATTAACCAGAAGGCAAACAGGAGCAGGACGTCAGCGGCCTGGGAGCGGTGCTGCCCTGCCTGGAGCTCCTCACGTGTGTCCCCTCGGAAATGTCCTCTGCGCTGGGGAGGGCTCGGCTGGTGCTGCTCTCTCACACAAAATCCGTCTCCTGTTCCCGTCAAGCAGCCAGAGGACAAGGCAATGTCCGGGGCCAGCCAGGTGGGAAACCACCAGCACAAAAAAGAAAGGAAAAAATAATAATAAAAAAGCAGATTTAGGGACAAAACAGCCGCGCTGGAAAGCGTCGATTTCTGCTTCAGCCCCCTCAGCTGCTGCACAGCGCAGAGCCCATCCACCCCCATTCCGTGGACATGGGGAATGGCTTCAGGGAGCAGGGACGGACGGGATTTGGGGAAGGAATTCCTGCCTGTCAGGAGGATGAGGGGCCGGGATGGAATTCCCGGAGAATCCGTGGCTGCCCCTGGATCCCTGGAAGAGTCCAGAGCCAGGATGGAGCAGCCTGGGATAGTGGGAAGTGTCCCTGCCCATGGAATGAGGTTTAAGGTCTCTCCCAGCCCAAACCATCCTGGGAATCTGGGGCTTCTAAAATGCCTGTTCCCTGTTTCACAGCGTGACCCCAACTTTCCCACACACACCCCAAATCCACGCTGATTTCCACCACGTGTATTTCAAAGAGGGACAGTAAGGGCAGAAACAACCCGGGAACGTCACCACCCTCGAAAAAGAGGGACGACAAAGTCTCCTGTGGCTCCTTCAGGAGTCGTTCCCTCCTCCTCAGCAGCGCTTTCCGCAGCGTTCCCCCGGCTCTGGCACCTCCCTGGCAGGGATGGGCGGCAGGAATTAACTCCTGCTCCCCTCTGGAAGCGTCCGTGGGCTGCAGGGCTGGCCCCCGTGGGTCTTCAGGTGCTTGGCCAAGTGGTCACTGCGGGCAAACCTCTTCTCACAGGCCGGGCACTGGTAGGGCTTGATGCCGGAGTGGGAGCGCTTGTGGCGGGAGAGCTCATCCGAGCGGGAGAACCTGCGGGAGGAGGGAGGGATGCGGAATCCCCGGGTCCTGGATCCCCCAGGAACCCCGGCTGCCGGGCAGCGCTCGGGGCACGGTGACCCTGGCACTGACATCTGGCCCTGCCACGGCCTCGGGGCTGCCCCAAACCCTCCAGAGGAGGCAGAGGCAGCCCCTGCTCCCGAGGTCGGCCCCTCCAAGGGTTTGGAAATGGAGAATTCACCCACTGAGGTCTGGCTTTTCTTTCCCTTGCCCTCAAAGGATGCTGTCCACCTACTTCCTCCGTTTGTTTTCCCTTGCTGGAACCTTCCGGCAGTGGAGAGGCCCAGACGCTGAGGAAAAGAATTGGGTTTGTTTTTTGGTTTTTCTTTTGGGAAAAGAGCTCAGGCTGGCAGTGGCCAAAGGAGCCTGGGTGGGAAAGCTTTCCTGGAACTCCACATCCAACGTGGAGCAGTGTCACTTGGGCAGGGAAGCTTTTTGCTTTCCCTGGGGGGCAGCTGCAAATTCTCCCTACAAATTCTGAGCCCCCCACCCTGGAGGGAACCCCGGGGGACCCCCACTCACCTCCAGCCGCAGTTGGGCCAGGCACAGGTGTAGGGTTTCTCCCCGGTGTGCCGGCGGAAATGAGCCTTCAGGTGGGAGCTCTTGGAATAAACCTTCCCACAGCCGGGGTGGGAGCAGCGGTGGGCGCGGAGCAGGGGAGGGGAGCCCTGCTGGCACCCGGGCGCTGCCCCCTCCTCCCGCGCGTCCCCCGGGCCCGGGGCCACCGGCAGCGGGGCAATTCTGATGAATTTTTGGTCCGGGACGGCGCCGGGGCTCTGGAGCTGAGGGAGGAGCGGCAGGTTTGGAGCCTGCAGGCTGAGCAGCAGCTGGGCCACCCTGACACCCCCAGGCTGTGCCGGAGGGGTGACGCTGTCCATCGGGAGGGGCTGGAGCTGCAGGACAACGGGAATGGTGCTGGCAGCCACCGTCCGGTCACCAGCAGCGTTTGGGACGTGGTTTGGGACATGGTTTGGGATGTGTTCTCCTGCTCCTTGGGGCGCTCTGGGGATGAGCTGTGCCCCAGAGCCGAGCTCGGCTTTGCTCTCCACCTTCCACCCCGCGGTGTGAAGATCTCCCGCTTCATCCCTGGGGAGCTCTGCCTTCTCCCTGAGGAACTCCTCGATCTCCTCCAGCGTGGGGACGAAGTCCCGGGAGAGGCGGAACTCGGGCAGCCTGAGCTGAGCCTCGCTGAGCTGGGCTTTGGGGGGCTCCGCCTTGGAGAGCGGGACATCCTCGGCGCGGCCGGTGCCGCCCGCCAGGACGTGCCCGGAGCCCTCGGGGTGGCCGTGTCCCGGCGGGAGGGACGGTGGCATCCTGCGCTGCAGGGCACTGGCCAAGCTCTCCAGCAGGGAAGGACCGGTCAGGGCGGGCGGCAGGTCCTGGCAGCTCACAGAGACCATTTGGTGCCTCCCCGCACGCAGCTCTTGGCTCGGGAGCCGCCGGGAGAGCTCGGCCGCGGAAGTTCTTCGTTCATCTGCGAGGCAACGGCATCCGAGGTTATTTCCAAACGAGAAAACAAACGCGCAGACCTCGGCCTTTCAACAAAACCGGGCCGTGCATCGAAAAGAAAACAGCAGAACCTGGCAGCGGCCTTTGTTTTTTTTTTTTTTTTTTTTTTTAAAGAGTCTGCTGCTGAAAAAACACGGCCTGACCGTTTTCCTCCCCTGGCTGCCAGCAAAGAGGTAAATTCCCCCAAGAACCAAACTCCTCTGGGGAGCTCACAGAGGTAAGAACACACAAAGAAACCAACCCTTCATCCCTGCCCGTGCCACCCACGCCGGAGGGCAGCTCCGCGCAGGGGATGACTCCTGATTAGCCAGGAGTTAATTATGATCCAGCAGAGGCTGCCGAGGTGGGCAGGAGCACGCCCTGACACAGCCAGGGCCTGGGTTGAAGCTCCTCACCTGCGCAGGTGACGCTCAGCCAGGTGCCGGGCGCTGCCGAGTTCAGCGCCGGGGGCACGGCGGTGCCCGGACACGCTGCAGCTCTGCCCGGCCTCGGTCACACCTCTGAGAGCGGCTCAGCCCGCCCGGCCTCCGCTCCAAGGGCACTGAGGACACACACAGAGCCTTTAAAAGCAGCTGAGAAGGGAGCAGGGCGCGGGCAGGTGCGCTCAGGTCATTGGTGTCACCGTCACAGACCCCGCTGGCCCTGGGAGCCCCAGAGCGGCCACACGCTGTCACTGTCCCTGTCACTGTCCCTGTCACTGTCCCAATCCTGCTCTGCAGCACAAACCACGCAGGGATCTGTTTGTATTTAACGCAGGAACGGAGTTTCCAGGGGAAAGGAAACCTTTGTCAAAGCCCCTCAAGAACCTTTTCCGTGAGATTCCTGTGGAGCTGCAAACCAGCCCGGCCAGCCCTCGTTCTCAGCGCTCCCCAGGGCCCTGAGAGCTGCGGGGGGGAGTTTCTGAGCGCTCTGGATGCCACATAAACGCTCTTCTCCTTAGGAAACAGCCCCCACGTCGTTCCAAACCCGGCAGGAACAAAGGCAGGGGCGCTCCCAGTGCTGCCCGGTGTGACCAGCTCTGCGCCCCGGGACTGTCACTGTCACTGCTCAGGCCAAGCTCAGCCTCCAGGCTTCAAATTTCCATCACAGCCCAAATCCGTGCTCTGAGCAACCTCCTCCAGGCCCTTCCACTCCTTCCTCCACCCCAGTTTTAGGATCTTTTCTCCATCTCCTCATTCTGCAGGGAAAGCCTCCCCCCTCTGGCTGCCAAAGGCTCCTCTTGACCTCTCCCAGAGTGTCCTAAAACCTGATTTTCCAACCAGCTTGGGGATCTCCATCCCTCCAGCACGTCCCCAGGACAGTGAAATAAACCCTAAACTCCTCTTGGAGCACAACCCTCCCGCTGGGCTCACAGCAGGGATAAAAGCAAGACCAGAGGGCAGGGGTTGAGCTGCTGGCTCAGGACCGGGGAGATCTGAGCAGGGCAGCCCTGGGGAGCTCTTGGAGCGCTCTGCTCCTCGGTTTCCTGTCCCATTTCTGCCCCAGCTGGCAGAGCAGAGCTGTGGGGCAAGGTGTTACCTGGTGGCACGTTCCTGTCCTGTCACACGTGTCACTGCCCTGCCAACCCAAGGAGTTTTTGCAAAACGCCACCGGTGCCTTCGCCTCAAAGCCACGGCAAGGAAACGGAGCCCCGGCTCGGTCCCTCGCTGCAAGGGCAGCGTCCTTCCCGAGCCTCACTTTGCGTTTCCGTTCCTCCAGCTTTTCCGAGCCCGGGCTGCTGCGGGAGAGCGGCACACGTGCAGCCCGAGCACATGGAGAGCGAGCCGTGCCCAAGGTCAGGCAGCGAGCAGCGGGAGCTGGGAACGCAGCCGAGGGTCACGGCTCCCCTCCCGTGACCGAGCAACGCCGACGAACACCTGTAACCCCGGCAGAGCCTCGGGAACCGCTCGGCGCCCGGGCGGAACCGAGGCTCGCCGAGCCCCGGGGGACAAATCCCGGCCGGTGCCACGCGCGGCCGATCCCTGGGAGCGCAAGGACCGGCGAGGCTCCGGCTCCGGCTGCTGCGCAGCCCCCAGCCCCAGCGGGGCTCGGAGCGGGGCCGAGCCGGGCGCACCTGAGCCCGGAGCCGCCGGTGACGATTCCCCCGCTCCCCGCCGCTGCCGTGCGCCGGGCAGCGCTGCCAGCGGCACCCCGAGCCCCCCGCGCCCCTTACCCCGCTCCGCTGCCCGCGGGTCCCGCGGCTCCGCCGGGGGCGGCTCCCGGCCCGCCCCGCCCGCCGAGGGCTCGGCCGCAGCTCCCATTGGCACCGGAGCGCCCGGCCGGGAGGGGCACCGGCGTGTCCCGGAGGAGAGCCCGAGACCCCGCCGCTCGCTCCGCTCGCTGCTCGTTTACGCTGGAAGAGCTCCAGGTCCCTCCAGCGCTTCGGGAAAAGGAGGCGAGGCCCCGCAGGAATCCGGGTGGGTCCAGGTGTGCGGGGGCTTGTGGATCCAGGTGTGCGGGGGCTTTTGGATCCGGGTGGATCCAGGTGTGCGGGGGCTTTTGGATCCAGGTGGATCCAGGTGTGCGGGGGCTTTTGGATCCAGGTGTGCGGGGGTTTTGGACCCAGGTGTGTGGGGGTTTTGGATCCAGGTGGATCCAGGTGTGCGGGGGTTTTGGATCCAGGTGTGTGGGGGTTTTGGATCCGGAAGGACCCAGATGTGCAGGAGGTTTTGAATCCAGGCAGATCCAGGTGTGTGCAAGGGTTTTGAATCCAGGCAGATCCAGGTGTGTGCAAGGGTTTTGAATCCAGGCAGATCCAGGTGTGTGCAAGGGTTTTGAATCTAGGTGGATCCAGGTGTGTGCAAGGGGTTTGAATCCAGGCAGATACAGGTGTGTGCAAGGGTTTTGAATCCGGGTAGATCCAGGTGTGTGCAAGGGGTTTGAATCCAGGCAGATACAGGTGTGTGCAAGGGGTTTGAATCCAGGCAGATACAGGTGTGTGCAAGGGTTTTGAATCCGGGTATATCCAGGTGTGTGCAAGGGGTTTGAATCCAGGCAGATCCAGGTGTGTGCAAGGGTTTTGAATCCAGGCGGATCCAGGTGTGTGGGAGGTTTTGAATCCAGGCGGATCCAGGTGTGCAGGAGGTTTGGGGCAGGGCCGAAGCGCTCGGGTGCTGCTGATGGGACAAGGAGGGAGGGTCTGTCCTTGTCGTGGCTTTGGGGTCCCTTGGGGCTGAGCCCCCCCGAGCCACACAGAGTTCCTCTGCTCCGAGAGAAACGTGTCCCCGACCCAAAAACGACAGCCAGGCCACGCCCCCGGCCGCGACCGCGCCCTCACCCCGCCCCTCACTCCCTGACCACACCCCACGCACGTCCATCATTCTCTGGCCACGCCCCAAACCACACCCTCAATAACTGACCGCGCCCCGCCACGTCAATCACTCATTAGCCACGTCAATCACTCATTAGCCACGTCAATCACTCATTAGCCACGCCCATAACTCGTTAGCCACGCCCCTCCCCGCGCGGTGGTGGCGCCGCCTCGCGGCCAGCTCAGGCATTTTTCCCTGTTGGTTTTTTTTTTTTTCCACACCTTTTATTTTTTTTTCCCTCCCCTTTTTTCCATAAAAACTTTATAATAAAATCCTTCCTCTCGCGCCGTATCCAAAATATTCACTCTACCGAATAAATAAAACGCGAACGTCCCGCGGGCAGGATGCGACCTCAGCAAGGAAAACCAGCATCCATCCATCCATCCATCCCCCCAGTCCTTCCCGCTCCTAGGGATCCACAACAGCGAATTTACACTGGAGCTCTCCCTCCTCCGCGCCCCAAACCGACAAAGGAAAGGCGAGGCGGGGGTGAGCTGTGAGGAAGGGATTCCCCTCATGGCTGCAGGGGAAAAGCTCCAGCTCACCAGCTCTGAGGAGCTCGTCCCCAAACCTGCGGCCACGCGGGGCCGAATCCCAGAGAAATCCTGCGGTCACACGGGGAACATCGGTAACAGCAGGTGAGGGAGGCCCTTACCCGGGCTAGAACATCCACTGCTGCTCCGACGTGTGGTCCTGACACAGAAATTTTCTTAGAAGAAGCCCCAAAAAAAGGCAATTTTGTGAAGATCTCCTCGTCCTCCTGCTCCCTCGCCCTGATCTGCTGTTACAAGCCCCAGCTCTCTGATTAAGGTCTTTCCCACCAAACCCCTTCACCTGAAGCTTGGTGTGGAAGCACCTGAGGCACTTAAATAATCAAAAGCATCTGTGCAGGGGAAGGTTCCTCACATTTACATAAGAAATATTAAAAATAAAGGGGTTTTCAGCCTTGGGTCAGGGGAGGATTTATTCGAGGACACCCCGCTTCTGGCAATAGGATTTTGTCTCAAATCCTCCCTGCTGCAGCCTGCAGTGGGGTTAGGAAGCCCAGACCCCAAAACTGTTTCTGGAAGTGGTTAAGCCACCCCAAAACTGTTTCTGGAAGTGGTTAAGCCACCCCAAAACTGTTTCTGGAAGTGGTTAAGCCGCTGCCAAATGCGTCCCCAAAGCAGCTGCGTGTCAGCACGCAGCCCTAGCTGTGGGAAAGGGAGGCTGGCAGCCCTTATAATTTGAGAAGAACTAAAACAAAAACAGTGACCCCTGACGGGAAAGGGACGATTCAAAACCTTTGAGGGCCCGGCTCAGACAGCAGGGGAGTCACCCTGGCCTCCCTGCCAAAGGAACAGGCTGACAAAACTCTGCAGAAATAGCAACACTTCGCCCTCCAGCCCAACCCCACCGGTGCCTCCGGCTGCCCACACACCTCCACACACACACACAAAAATAATAAATTAGTCACAAACAGCTCGTTCAGCCCAGGCAGAGCCGAGTTTTGGTGGAGTTTCTGTGCTCGCAGCACCAGACGCTTTGGAGCGTTCCTGACTCGCCTCAGCTCCTCCTGGGTGCGTGGGGAGCTCAGGGATCTGCCAGCAGCAGATTTGTCCCAGCTGGGGACAGGGAGTGGGACTGGCCAGGGGGACTCGGGGCTGGGAGCCAAAACCACCTGGACATCCCCGCAGGGTTTGGGTGCTGGGTCAGGGCAGCAGGAGAGGCTGCCAGGGGTTTGCTCCTCCTCAGTGAGAACACGGGCTCCTGACTGGAAATAAAATGTATTTTAAGAAAGCCCAAACAGCCACAGGCAGTGACCAGCTCCAGGACTGAGTTTAACTCGTCAGCAGCTCCCCCAGGAGAGCTCTTCCTGCTCTGCCTCACTGGCACAGGACTGAAAACCCCTCTGGGAACAGATTTCCCTTGTGCGTGGCACCATCTCCTAGGGGAAGAGGCACCACAGCCTGGGCCCATGAGGGGAGAGAGCCAACGCAGGCCCAGGCACCGAGGTGAGGAGCGAGAGGTCAGAGCGGCTGAGAACCGTGTGAAGAAAGGTAAAAACAGCCATTGAAAACATAAAAAAATAAATTAAAGCTCAGGAGTTCTCTCTATCTGATGCAAGCCGGTACGCAGGTAAAAGTTAAGTCACCTTTTGGAACCGGTCCTAATGAGATGTTGCTTGGTTTTGTTTTTTTTTTTTTTCCCCCCAAACAAGGCACAGTAATTTTTCTCCTGGATGCTTTTGGATGCAGGTGGGGAAGGACAGGAGGGCAGAAATGCGGGTGCACCCCTGGGCACCCCCTCGGCCCCACAGCTGCTCCCTTCTCCCCCCGGGAAATCTCCTCCCAGCGCCCCACTTGGCTGAAGCATTGCTCAAGAAATTGGGTAAAACTGCAAGGAGCAGGGGGAGAGGGCAGAGCTGGAGGTGGAGGAGAGGAGAGGAGAGGCAGGGATTGATCCCCTCCACCCAGAGGGAAACCCCAACTCCCTCCTCCCCCTGCAGAACCCTTCTGGCGCTGCTCCCCTCTGCTGAAGGCACCTTTGGAAAGCACTTCTGGCCCCGAGGACAACGCCCCGAAGCCTCTTATTTACACCTGAGATCAACCCCACGCTGCCCGCGGCCCCAGAGCCGCCCCGGGGCCACGGCAGGAGCGCCAGGAGCGGCGCCGTGGGCACGCAGGGGCTGGTGTCACGCGGAGCACTTGGCCATGTCACCCTTGTCAAACACCACTTTGGTTGCGAAGTAGATGGCCACCAGCCCCAGCCCGGCCGCCGACACCATGTAGGCGGTGACGGACTGCGTGAACTGGACGATGGAGCCCATGAAGAGCGAGGGCACGACCTGAGACAGGAGGAAAGCGCTGTCCAGGATGGCCAGGTCCAGGCAGATCCCTCGGCCGGCAGCGCCCGGCTCCGGCTCTCCCACCATGATCCGGAGGGAGACGTCGCAGGGGGAGCTGACGCACAGAGCGGAGCTGGACACGGCCGCAGGGGAGGAGGAGGAGGAGGAGGACGACGACGACGACGAGGAGAAGAGGCTCCCAGTGTGGCCATTCTGGTAAGGCAGCTTCTGGCTGGAGAGCAGTCCCCTTGGAGAAGGCTGATTTCTTGTCCAGCAGAGCGGCATCTTCCTCCTCTTTCCTCTTGTATTTATGCAGGAATACCTGCGGGAAGGAGGGCAGGGTGAGAGGAAGGAGCCGGGGCTCTGAGGGAGGCCTTGTTTTTGTGCAGGAGAGCAGAGCCAGAGCTTTGTGTGTGTTCAGGGGAGTGCCAGCCTGAGCCTGGCCCACGTCAGAGGGGCTCCGGGAGCCAGGCTGGCTCTTCCCGGCTGGCACGGGATCCAGAGCAGCCCTGACTCACCAGGAAAACCCGGCCAAGCGGGGCCTGGGCTCTGCTCAACAGCCCAAAGCCAGCCTGGGGACATCTGGTGCTCCTGTCACCTCCTCACTGGGTGCCAAAGGCAGCCGAGCAGAGCCCATCCCGAAATCACCTGGGGCAGGGCAGGAGTGAAGAGCCGGGGTGTGCTGAGGGGTGTCAGGCACCCAGGGCAGTGCAAACAGGAACGTTTGGGGTCCCTGAGCCCAGAGCCCGGGAGGAGCAGCCACTTCTCATCTGGGATGCCTCAAAGTGCCACCAGCTGGGACACAAGAGTCCTGGGAACTCCGGGAAGGGCTCTTTTCTCAGCTCTGCAACAAACCTCAGCCAAGCTGCTTCATCTGCCTGCCCCATTCCTCACTCCAGCCAGGAAAAGGGGGCAGAGGGAACCAAAATCTTTTCCTTCTCACCCTTTTTTTTCTTTGCCTCGCTCTGCTCGAGCTGTGAGGTCTCTGGAGTGTTTCCCACAGAGCATTTGTTCACACCACGGGCAGGAGAGACCAGAGCCAGCTGTGCCCTCCCTCACTGCATTCCCAACCTTTCTTTGGGAATGTGGCCTTCCCCTTCCCAGCCTGCGCAGTTTGGGTTTCATTCCACGGGTAAAACATCCATGGGAGATCCCAGCCAAGCCGCAGCTCCTGCCAAGCTGAACGCTCCCTCTCCCCCGATCCTGACAGGGCTCCTGGTGCCAGTTGGGATGGGCTGTTCCGAAGGGTTTGTTCAATGGGAACATCTGGATGCCTGTGGTAACGGCTCCATGGCACAGCCAACCACTGCCCTTGGGATGAAAGAGCTGCTCCCAAACCACAAATTAATTCTGCATTTGCAGCACAAGAGAAACTCCCATTAATCCAGCGTGCAGCTCAGGAACCTCCTAGGACTTCTGCACAAGGATAACATCTGTGGGACGGGGTTACGAGCTTTTGTGCTGGTGTCACAAGTTTCACAAGGTTTATTTTTCTTGGAGCTAAGGGAAGGGGAAGAGTTTTCATTTCACTGATCACGAAAACTGGAAAGCAGGACCCGTGAGGGCTGAAAACCCCCGGGTTTTGTAGCACCTCAGGCTGGCGGGGATAACTAAACCAGACCAATTCCCCTAAAAACACGGGAAAAATACAAAAAAATACACGTGGCCAGGCTGCCCTGGGGCAGATCCCCACCTGTTTGTCGTGGTGGTAGAGGGCTGCCAGCGTGTAGGGCAGGATCTGGAGGGCGGAGAAGGTGAATCCCGTCAGGGCGGCGGAGATGGTGACCACGGTGACGCTGCGGGACAGACACATGACGAAGGCGGCGCCGGGGAAGAGCACCACGCTGGCCAGGTACACTGCCCGCGTGCCGAAGTGCTTCACCAGCCGGTCCATGATTGTCGAGAAGAAGATGGAGGTGATGCACTGCAGGAAGAGGCCCAAGCTGCCCATCCGGACACCTGCGGGTAGAGAGGGGTGAGGGGCACTGCCCTGGAGATGGGCACCGCCCAGGTTCACACAACCAGACATCATTTCCTTGGTCCCTAACCCCAAAAACATCCTTCCCTCAGTCCCAAACCCCCAAAAAATGTCCTTTCCTTGGTCATAAACCCCCCAAAACATCCTTCCTTCAGTCACAAACCCCCCAGAAAGTCCTTTCCTCACAAACCTCAAATACATCATTCCCTCAGGGCCGAATCCCAAATATTTCCTTCTCTTGGCCCCCAAATCCCTAAATATCCCATCTTCTCTGTCAGTCCCAGACCCCAAAAACATCCTTCCTCCTCCTTCAGTCCCTAACTCCAAAACATCCTTCCCTCTCCCTCAATCTCTGTCTCCAAAAACATCCCTTCCTTTCTGTCAGTCCCTAACTGAAAAAATATCCCTCTCTGTCAGTCCCTAACCCCAAAAACATCTCTCTCTCGGTCCCAACCCCCAAAACATCCTTTTCTCTCCTTCAGTCCCTAATTTCAAAAACATCTCTTCCTTTCTGCCAGTCCCTACCTCAAAAACATCCCTCCCCGTCCGTCCCAAACCCCAAACCGTCCTTCCCTCTGCTTCGATCCCAAACTCCCGCACGGAGAGCGGGGCACAGTCAGCCCCTGCCGGCCTGGGCTGGCTCAGGAGGCAGAGCAGCATCACCCAAGGAACCCCGGGACTGCAGCAGCCACCCGCAGCTCCCTCCCTCCCCCGTGGGCACCCCATGTCCTGCCGGCCCTGCCAGCTGGGAACCCAAACGCCGTGCCTGCGTGTGTCCCTTCCTCCTGCCCTCGCCCCAGGAGCTGTCGCCTGCTGCTGAACCAGGATCCGTCGTTATCTGATGCCAAAGGCAGCAGCAGAACAAAGGCAGGGAGGGATTGTGCCCGAGCCAAGGTAAAGTACAGGACGCGCTCCCAGCTGCGGATCCGGTAGCGATCCGGACCTTACCCTTTCGCAAAGATCTCTCGGATTTCAGGGAATTAAAACCATTAACTCTTCGGGGAGCAGGGATGGTTACTCAACACGTGTTTCTATGACAGCCAGCACAATGGAGGGCTGGCCCGCTGGGAGCTCAACGGTGCAAGTGTTAAATAATGATTAAGCCGCCGCGAAGTTAAACAGACACCCGGCACAAAGGGGCAGTGTGCTGCAGGGCCCTCCTGAGCGGAAAACTGCAGGAGGAGGGCCAGGAAGGTGCCTCCAGAATAAAAGATTGGGATTAGGGAGTGGAAAAGAGCGGTTAGGCAAGGAGGCAAGGCTCTGGCGCGGCACTGCAGCCAAAATGGGGCGGCAGGTAACACCTGCGGGCAGGCGAAGGGCTGCTGGAGCAGCGTCCCGCGGTGGGGATGTGGCAGCTGCAGGCTCGTGAGCAGCGCTAAAGCACCGGCGAGGATGCTGAGAGCTGGGAGAGCTGCTGGAGAGCTCCCAGAACCAGCTGGGAGGTGGGATTTGCAGCAGGCATGGAGGGAAGAAGCGGCAAATCCCACCTCCCTGCTCCAGCCTGGCTGCCCCACCCTGCTCTCCAAGGATGGGGAGCACCCTCAGGCCCGGATGGAAAAGGAGGGAGAGCAGTGCCGGGGGATGTGCGCACACAGAGCCAGCTCCATCCGTGCGCCAGCCCGTCCTGCCACTCACCCACCCGGCCCCAGGCCAGGGCTGCCCCACCACGTCTGTGCTGGGAACAACCAGGACGCGTTTCCCAACCTGCTCCCCTCTGCCACGGGAAAAACTTCTTTCCTGACCTGCCCGCAGAAAGCCAGCCAAGCTCGCTGTGCCATTTCTCTTTTTCTGTTTTTTTATTTTGCACTCCCAACAGAGCTCCCAATAAATATTCCCACCCCGGGGAACGTCCCGGCTCCCTCCTCACCTTCATCGTAGCGACGCCTGGCCTCCGTGCCCGGCTTGGCCCTGGGCACGCCGTGGTACAGCCCCTCCCCGACAAAATCCGTGTAGAACAGCATGAAGGTCATGAGGGCCATCCAGCTGCAGAGCTCGGCCACGAAGAGGCGGCGGATGACGCGGGGGATGCGGCAGTAGAGGCCGTGCAGGCGCGGCAGCAGCGCGCACAGCTTCCGCAGGGCCTGCAGCAGCCTCCTGCCCCGCGGCGCGCAGCTCCCGCAGCTCCCGCAGCTCCCGCAGCTCCCGCAGCGGCGCAGGGACGGCTTCGGCGACGCGTCCTTGAGCGCCGGCCCGTCCGGGATGTCCGCCTGGGCGGCCTCCTCCGTCACGAACAGCGTGGCCAGCGCGCAGCCGAGGAAGATGAGGGCCAGCAGGCTGAAGAGGCAGCTCTCCTGCCCTCCCAGGTAGGGCGCCAGGAAGGCCCAGTCGATGGCCGGCAGCAGGTAGCCGATGCAGCCCCCCAGGCTGATCATGAAGGCGTACACGGAGAAAGCCTGGCGGCAGCTGTCCGGCTCCTGGAAGAGGTCGGAGAGCAGGGCCTCCAGCGGGGTGAAGCACACCTGGCCGCAGAAATCCAGCAGCGCGATGCCCAGGATGAGGAAGGCGATCTCCAGCGGCCGGGGCTCCGGGGCGCACAGGCCGGCCAGGCTGCCGGCGTGCGGGATGACGAACAGGCTGAGCAGCACGCCCAGGCACAGCAGCCAGATGAAGGGTCTCCTCCGGCCGTAGCTGCTGCGCCAGTGGTCGCTGGCCGAGCCGATCAGCGGCACGAAAACCAGCCCCAGGACGGGGCCTATCCCTGGGAAAGAGACGGAGCGGCGTTACGGGGTCCGTGTGCGCTCTACAAAGCGACGTTTCCTCGATTTGGGAGGTTTCGGCAGGTCTCAACCCTTGCCCTTACTCACCCTCACCCTCCAGACCGCAAGGTTTAAAAAAAAACAAACCAAAAAAAACCCCCAAAAAACCAGCTGGAAGAGGTGACAAAAGCCGCCTACCCAAAACCATGGTCATGAACTTCTCCTCGACGCCCACCTCCAGCAGCAGCGGCGGCACGCAGGTGATGCCGGCGGCCAGGCACACCTCCAGCCCGAAGGTCAGCGCGTTGACCAGCAGCAGCTGGCTCCGGCGGCTCTGGAAGGACATGCTGTCCCCAGGCCGCCCCCAGCCGCGCTGCCCCCAGCCCTCAGCGGCGCGGGGCTGTGTCCTGCCGGCCGCAGAGCCGCCGGGGATGCTCCCCAGGCGAGGCTCGGAGCTCCCCTTCCCGGGCTGCCGGGGAGATGCTGCTTCCCATTTTATCAACGGCGAAGGAACCGTCTTTCCCTCTTCCTCTTCCCCTTCTTGCGAGGTCCGGGCAGGGACGGCGCCGCAGGCTTCCCCTGCTGCTCACGGGCTGCGGGGAGAGAGCGTTAAACCGGCGGGGAGCGGGGTGAGCACGGCGGTGTCACTGCTGAAAGGGACAGTCCCACCCCACCGGGCTGCGGGGCTCTGGAGAGGGGCAGCTGGGACGAGGGAAGCTCCATCCCTGCCGGGTTCGTGACAGGGCTCTGGGAAAAGCCAGTCCTGCCCTCCAGGACTGATGACACCTCCGTCCCGTCCAGCCGCCCCTTACAGATGGCATGGACAAAGGATTTGGGGTCTCCCCTCGCAGGGAAATCACCGAAGAGCCCCCTCCAAGCCTGCGGGGTCACCTCCAGAGCCCACCGCTCCCGTGCCTGATGAGCAGCGCACCCCCCGTGCTGCCCCTCGGGCCCTGGGGAAGCAATTCCACCCAAATCCCATCGCCAGCCCCCGGGATGGGGCGCAGAGAACAGATGGTGCCTCCGCGGAGTTTCACAAACAAACCTGACCCACTTTAGCCTCCTCTAACAGCGAATGGCAATTACCTTACTCATTAGACTGAGTCATTTATTTGCCCTGTAACTGCTCCCTTCTCTGCAGCTCCTCCGGAGGGGAGAGGCCGTGGGATGGGGACAGGGCAGGAGGGAGCAGATGCCTGCCGGTCCCAAACCACAGAAACCCTCCAGGGTCCTGGCCAGCTCAGCCAAATTTGCTGAGAACACCTCGGGGAGGTGAAATCAGAATAAACACCTCGGGAGGTGAAATCAGAACAGCCCGGGGAGGTAAAATCAGAATAAACACCTCAGGAGGTGAAATCAGAACAGCCTGGGGAGGTGAAATCAGAATAAACACCTCGGGAGGTGAAATCAGAACAGCCTGGGGAGGTGAAATCAATCAGAACACCTCGGGAGGTGAAATCAGAACAGCCTGGGGAGGTGAAATGAGCGCTCCCCGAGCCCCCGTGGCTGCACGGGTGTGTGCGGGCCGGCACAGACGGGAGAGTTTTGTCACTTTTCTCTGTCTCCCCGCGTCGCCACCAGCTGATAGCCCACGAGAGGGTGGCTGGGGGAGGCTGGCAGCGTGGGGATGAGGCTGGGCCATCACCCCCTGCCTCTTGGTGCTGTGGAGAAGCGCCACTGCCGAGCTCAGGAGCGGCCAGTGGCGCTCAACAAACACCGATTATTCCGCTTTTGGGACCCTCGGCCTCCCCTCCCCTGCCTCGGGAGACGTCTCCTTCCAACAACCACCAACATTCAAACAGCCCAAGGTCGAGCAGCAAACGAGGGGAGAGCAGCGACGCTTTTGGTCTAATCCCAGAGGGATTCAAAGGAGGCCCCGGCCGGGCTGAGCATCCCTGAGCGCCCACCTGGCCCAGGTGTGGGTTACACACAGGAGGTGCCAGCCTGGCTCGCTCCAGAGGGTGCCCAGCTGCAGCCCAGCCCCAGGGTGAGGAACTGCAGCAGCACAAACCCGGGTGCCGTTCCCGGAGTCACAAAGGCAAAGTTAACCGAGCCGCCAGCGCTGTCAGAGCTCCAGGGGGATGTGTGACCACTGCCTGCTCTAGCCCGGGGTCTGGAGAGCTCAGAGAGGTGCAGTTATCCCAAAATAAACCCCACACATCGAGGAAAAGATGCCTCACACTGACTGAAAATATTTTTCCTCCCTTTTGCTGCCGTGGCAGGGAGGCGGCAGGGCTCTGTCCATCTGCCTGAGAATTCCAGCCTGGAAGCAGAGCTGGATTTCTCACCGGCAGGTAAGAGCAGACCTCTCCTCCCCCTCCACACCCTCCGAGGGCTCTGAGGAGAAAACAAACCCCTGGAGCAAGAGCCGTGAACAGCCAGAGATGAGAAGTCTCTGCTGCAATAAACCTGCAGATAAAACTGCAGCGGATGATGAACTTTCCTGCTCGAGCCAAACTTTATCCCAACACCCATTAATTACTCTGCTAATATTTTTTTTTCCCCACAGAACAGAGACGGGGAAAAGAGTAGGAAAATCACCCGGAGTGCTGATCTGTGAGAACAGGGGCTGGGAAGGGGAGATTTGGGAGGCTCGGGGAGCCAGGACTCACCTCGTCCCTGGCAGGTGCTCGCTGCAGCCCAGCCCAGCTCAGCAGGAGCTGCTGCAGCGTGTGCAGGGCAGCAGAGGTGGAACCCGGCGCAGCTTTGGTTTCAGGGCCCTCCCTTTCTGCCGATAACTGCAGAGTTATTGACACCACGGCGCTCCTGAGCGCTGGGCGATCCCTGCTGGCACCCCTCACGCCCTGGGGAGCCCCAGCTCTGCGCTCTGCCCCCCTCCCAGAACAAATCCCCGCATATTCACATTTCTCACCCTCCCTCGCTGCTCCAGCAGAGATTTAGGACGTGGGGTTGGTATTTTCTTTTTAGAGAATACCCCAGCAGCTTTGCAGGTTTGACAGCCCCAGGATCAAAGACCCTTTCCTCAAACCCCTAAATCCAATCTTTCCCGCGGGGGATTTATCCCCTGGACTGCGCAGGGCTGCTTGGCTCTGGCCTGGAAGGAGTCAGGAAAATCCATCCCCGGCTGGGAGATGCTGGTGGAGCAGCAGCAGGTCCAGCAGAGCTGGCAGCACCCTGCCCACCCCAGGGGGATTTTGGAGACCTTTCCCAGCCCCAGCTGACACTGGCACTTCTCCCCCTCCGGCCTCGGTTTCCCCAGATTCCCACAGCAGGAACAGAGTTTGTCCTTTCCTCCTCGAGGAGCACCTCGACAGGGATAACACAGCGGTCCCCAAAAAAGGGATTTTTTGTGGTTTCCTGCGCTCGGGAGCAGAAGGGAGCCACATGTGGGGCTTTCCCACAGCCGTCCCCTGGCACATCAGCTGCTGCTCTGCCTTTCCCCTCCCTAGGGAGAACCAAACCGTCCCCAAATCCACTCTGGGCTTCCTGCTTTGCTTTTAAAAGCTCGCAAACCCAACTTTCCCGCCCGTTTCCCTGCAGAGAAACAGCAGATCAACCCGCAGAGGCTGCCTCACCTGGCAGCCAGGTAGAGGGCGGGTCCAGGGCAGGAGCAAAGCGGTGCTGGACAAAGGCAGCAGAGAGAGCATGAAGCTGGGGAAGCTTTTAGGTAAAACCGACCCCAAAACACCTGGAAAAGGTGGATGGGCTGATGGACACACACAGAGAAACCTCTCCTCCCCTAAATCTCACGGGGTCTTAGAGGAAATCACATCTCAGCAGTGCTTGGAGTGAGGGCTGGTTATTTTAAAAAGTGGGTGTACTTACATGGCAGAGAAAAACTCATTTATTCCTGGGAGAATCCACGTCCTGCTGCTCCATAATCCCTGGTGCAGAGGGACCAAGAGATGATAAAAATTGTTGCAGGCTTTGATTTGTGGCGGTTGTGCACCTCCTCAGCAAACAGCAGGGATCAGACAGGCAGAGAATTCGATTCAGGGCGAGGATGCTGAGGCACTGGAAGAGGTTTCCCAGAGAAAATGTTGCTGCTCCATCCCTGGAAGTGTCCGAGCCCAGGCTGGAGTGGCCTGGGACAGTGGAAGGTGACCCTGCGTGTGGCGAGGGAGAGGAACAAAATGAGATTTTAGATCCCTCCCCACCCAAACCATTTGATGATTTTATTATTAATTATTTCTGACCTTTCAGGGCTGCCTCATTCCCTCGGGAAAGGAAATCCCTCGGCTCAGGTGGGGCTGCTCCAACCCAGGTGGGTTCAGATCCTGAACCTTCCCTGCCCACTTTGGCACCCAGAGAGAGGGGAAGGCAAAGGGTTCCCAGCACGGCACTTCCAGCCTTCCAAGGGGATTTTATGAATTCCCTGGAAGCCCTTTGGAAGAAAGGGTGGGAGAGGAGCCCGAGGGGAGCGAGCTCGGGGAGCTGCCAGGGCCTTTCACAGCTATCAGTGTCCATTCAGCGGCGCTGAATGGGAAATGCACCATGGAGAATAGCTCTGGCAGGCTCCTCGGGACGGAATGGAAAACCCACCCGACCTCTCCTGACCCCTTCCCCGGCCTCCCTCCCCTCCCAAATCTCCCTGGCCCCATTCAGAGCAGGGAGCTCGCCGAGGGAGGGGAGAAGGGCGAGTTATTTGGGCTCTCTGAATTAACTCCGCGTTTCCTTTGAGCCCCGGCAGCCGCTGGAAATCCCCTCTGGGGAGGACAGGGAAGAGCCCGGAGGGTTTGGGATTCCCTCCCTCACCCCCAGGGCAGAGTCCAGCAGCCAGAATCCATCCATGGCCAATGGGAGCTGCTGCAGGAGCAGCCGGGGTCACGGTTCCACAATGACATGGCCAGGAGCTGGGCACAGCTGGAGCTGGGCACAGCTGGAGCTGGGCACCACAGCTGGAGCTGGGCACCACAGCTGGAGCTGGAAATGGGTACAACAGCTGGAAATGGGCACCACAGCTGGAGATGGAAATGGGCACCACAGCTGGAGCTGGGCACCACAGCTGGAGCCAGGCACCCCGAGTCCTGCAGCCAGCAGGGCCCAGGGCTGGTGGGATGAGCCTGACCTCAGCAGGGGCACCCAAGGATGAGCTCAGGCCAGTGGGGATGGGTGAAAGGTCCCAGCAAAGCCGAGCTCAGCTGCAGAGGATCCCCAGCCTGGGCTGGAGGAGCCCCTCTGGGATTTGTGCCGGTGCACAGCGGGGCCTGGCAGCGTTTTACCCGCTCGGGGCTGGCACCTCCTCACCAAACTCCATCAGGCAAAACCTCCCAAACTCCTCAACACAACCAACCAAACCCAACGGCCCCAAACCCAGCAGCATTTCATCCCCGAGAGCCTCAGCCCTCCCGGTCACGCTCCCCGAGCCGGCGTCGGGTCTGTGCAGGCAGCTCCAGCCCCGCAGACAAGCTTGGCTGCCTCCACGCACAGCCCCAGCTTTGTTCTGC
This sequence comes from Progne subis subis, assembly GCA_022316685.1. Lineage (NCBI taxonomy): Eukaryota > Metazoa > Chordata > Aves > Passeriformes > Hirundinidae > Progne > Progne subis. The sequence continues at coordinate 72,361 of JAKJHU010000412.1, forward strand.
TGCTGCACGACCCAAGCTCTCGCTTTTATTCACGAGAGGAGCCCCCGTTCCGGAGCGGGAGGGGAAATGAGATGATCTGCTTCTGCTTTTCACTCATCTCTGCTCTTTAAAGCCTGCGCCCATCACCCCTGGCACTTGATCCAAATCAACCTCTCCCCCAGCCTTTCTTCCTCACTTATTATTATTTTTTTTTCCTTTTTTTTTTTTTTTTTTTTTAGCAGAAGAATCAAAATGTAAATTGAGCTGGAAACAGGGGGGAAAAAAAAAAAATAAGCCCCCTCCAGGTGCCCCCTTCTCCCCGGCGTGGGTTCGGGCACAGATTATATCCGGCACCACATGACCAGGGCCTGTATTTATGTGTCAGAGTGTAAAACCCACCCTGCTGAGCCGCCTTTTCTCTGCCTGGGGCTGGGGGCTTCTGCTCCGCGTCTCCTCAAGCAGCCCCACAAAGGGGATTAAGGAGAGCCCTTCAGCCCCTACAGAGTAATCCATCAAATTATCCCTTGTTGGCGTTGCTGTCCTCTTCAGGGGGAAAAAAAAAAATAAAATAAAATAAAATAAAAAAACCCCGACATAAAAAAAAAGCCCTCCAAAAGCTTTTAAAGGCGCTGAAATTACACTTGAGCCCGAAACACTCCACCCAGCTGCTGGAGCCCACGGCACAATGGGTCGGTTGTGAAGGGAATCCCGGGAAGCGAGGAAAAAGAAACGGACACTTAAAAAGGGCAGCGGCCTCCCCACGGCTGGGAGGCCAACAGGTGCCTCAGAGCCCCCAGCCCCGGAGCCTGCGGCAGATCCGGGCCAGCACGGCGGGCTGGGCACCCCGGGAGGGGTCTGGGGCTCCGGGATGGGTTTGCCGTGCCCCCACGGACGCGCCCCAGGCACAGGTGAGGCCGGCGGAGGTTTGAGTTTGCAGGGGAGCATCCAAACCCTCCTGCGCCGTCATCGCGTGTCCTCGGCGTCCCCAGAGCCCCGGGACTGGACAAAAAAACCCTCAAAACCCCTTCAAAACGCCCAGCACCATCCAGGGCTCGGGGCATCTCCACCAGCGACCCCACAAAGCCAAGCCGCGCTCACCAAAATCCCGGGAGCGCTCGGAATCTGCTTCTCCTTCCACCGCAGCTCCCTCAGCTGCACAGGAGCTCCTGCGCTGCCCTGCTCCCGGGGCGAATCCTCCCGCTCCTCCTGCCACAGCCAGCACACGGGATTCCCTGCGTTCAATTCGCTGAAATATTCCGGGGAAAAAACTCTCAGCGGAGCAGGGATCAGCCAGAGCTGGGGGAGAAGAGAGGGGAGAAGAGAGAGAGGGGAGAAGAAGAAGAAGGAGAGAGGGGAGAAGAAGAAGAAGGAGAGAGGGGAGAAGAAGAAGAAGGAGAGAGGGGAGAAGGAGAAGAAGGAGAGAGGGGAGAAGGAGAAGAAGGAGAGAGGGGAGAAGAAGAGCAAACCGGTGCTGGTGGCACTCAGGGCACCCACAGGATCCACTCAGCCCTGAACACACCGACACAAAAGTCTGAGTTTCACCCACCCGTGCTGAGTGAGAGAGAATCATTTCCCTGTCCGTCACAGCGAGCAGATGGGCAGGCAGCAGCTCTCAGCACTCTGCTGAGTCTGCTCATGGGGCTGGGGAAGTGGGAAGCGAAACTGGAACTTCTCTGCAGCTGGAGCAGAAGTGCTGCGTGAGAGGACAGCTGAGCCCCGGGCAGGCCAGCTCCGGATGCTCTGCGGCTTCCAGGCAGCTCTGCCCCACCGCTGCGGGCTTTAGCTGGGATCCCCCAGCCTTTGGGGCGGGAAGGACAGCTCTGGTGTCTGAGCAAAGGCCAAGGCTGGACACGAGGCTGCAAACCCAACCCCGGGGCCACGGAGCGGCTGCGGCAGCGCGGGAACAAACTGCGGAGCTTTAGGAGGGACGAGAGGACACCCCTGACCCCAAACTGCGCCCACACAGGGCTCAGACGGATCTCACCCCAGCAGGAACACCCGGCACCGAGCTCCAGCCACCCCTGCTCTCACCAGGAGCCCGTTCCTGGGAGGAAAAAAAGGGAACGACCCAAACTCCCCATCCTCAGAGAGCCACACGCTTCCAGAGCAGATTTTGGGAGCCTGGCCTCGTGCTCCTCCTCAGAGGAGACCCTTGGACACGCTCACAGCGCCGATGGACCCTGCTGGAAGCACAGGCTCCTCCGGCCGGCCCTTGGTGGCAGTTTCTGCTCGGCCATCCCGGTTATTCGCGTCCCTGCCGGATGAGCCGGACGCTGAGAGACCTCCCAGAGCCCCTCTGACCTCCCCTGGCAGGTTGGGGCCGGTCCTGGGGGTCCCTCCCTCTCCGTTTTCTGTCTGTAAAGATGAGGTCATGGCTTTGACCGAGACAAAAGAGCCTTCGCAGGGTGAGGAATCGCCCCGGGAGAGCTGAGCCCGTCACTGAGCGCCCGGCTGTGCCCAGAGCACCCCCTCAGTGATCCTGGCACGGGGACGGGCAGTGGGAACGTGCAAAAAGGAGGGAATGAAGCAAAACTCTCCATTTCAACCCGGGAGTTGCCCCGAGGTCTCCTCCATGGGAGTATCTGTCACATCAACCCCCTCTGCCAGAGGGGAAGGTGCGCAGGGAATAACGGGAACTTTCTGGGGTGTTCTGAGGGCAAAAAAATCGCAGCTCAAAGCTGTAAAAAAAAACAAACCCAAAACCAAAAAAACACACACAAAAAAACCCAAAAACAAAAACAAAAAAAACCCAAACCAAAAACAAACAAACAAACAAAAACCAAAAAAAAAAAAAAAAAATCAACAAAGCCACCAAAAAACCCCCAAATCAATAAAAAAGCAGTTTCACATGCCTGGGGCAGCAAAATCTGCCCGGGCTCTGCATCCTGCCTGCAGCACATCAGCTCCGGGGTTAATGAGCCCTCAGAGCACCGCTGCAGCACACGGAGACTTTTCCTTATCGTGGCAGAGCAGCCTGGGCCTGAAAACCGCAGATTCCACGATTTTATTCCCGCCTGATAATTGCAAAGATGAGGAGCAATCAGATTTTTATTTCCTACGGCAGATAAGTTTCACTGGAAGGTCTTGATGGAGAACTTCAGAAGCTTTTTCCTTCTGCCCCCCTCCTCTTCTCACTGTCAGTTTAAGGTTCTATGGGCTCACAGCATGCAGGGATTTTAATGTTCACCAAAAAAAACCCCAAAACAAACAACAAAAAACCCCCACAAAACCAACCCAAAAAAACACCCCAAACCCCCCCAAAATCAAAAAAATCTATCTGTCTATATATATAGAGAGAGAGAGAGCAGTGAGGAATATCTGGAAGAAAATTTCCCACTTTTTCTCTCTAAAAACAAACAAATGGAGGCTCCAAGCTGCCATTTCTGCAGGGGGTGAGTGGAGTGAGGCATTTTCACCACCCCCTCACTCCCCACCCAAACAAGAACCTCACTTCTATTTTGAGCCCTGGCAGGAACATCAGCCCCGAATTATTACCTTTTCACTAATTAGGCACGGGGTTCAGGTTCAAAGCTGCCTGGATTCTGCAGAGCCCTCCGAGCTGAGGGGCTTTTGGGGCACAGGAGGGGCGGGCAGCGGGGAGCCTGGGGAGCTGAAATCACCCCGTGGCTGCTGATAAAAATCGGAAATGGAGGTTTGTGCACGGAGGGCTGAGCAGGGGCAGGACTTTCCCCCCGTGCCAGGCTCGTTGTTTCGCTGGGGTAAAGTTCAGAGAGCCGCAAAGGAAGCGGAGAGACCCGCGGTGTTCCTGCAGCGTGCTCGGGCACCTGGCGAGAGCTGGTGCCCAGCACCACCCTGGCTGTGCCACCAGCCTTCCAGAGGGACAGCCAGCACCTCCTGCCTCGCCCAAAAGTCCCGTCCTCCCCTCTCAGCGCTGCCCAAGGCGGGCAGGGGTGAATGGGAGGATCTGGGGGCAGCCCAAGCGCAGCCTGTGCGGAGAAATCAGAGCTGGCTCCCTGTGGAATGATCTTCCCCAACAGCCTGAACGGAGGCATCTCCAGCACCCAGGCTGCAGGAATTTCCCCTGAAACATCCATGGGCTGGGAAGTGTCCGTCCGTCCGTCCTTCCCTGTTATCCCCCGTGTCATTCCTGCGCTCTCCTTTTGATTTGCACGCTCCCAGCGCCCTCCACCTCTCTCCCAGAGCCGGCTCCAGTCAATTCTCATGAAAAGCCGCCCTTGCAGCCCCATTAATTGCTCAGTCGGCCTTGGCCGGGGCACAGCAGCCTTTTGTTCTCCAGCTGCTCCCGCCGCCCCTGGCGCACAGGAGCCGCTTGTCACCGGCATTCCCAAACTGGATCCGTTTGTCACCGGCATTCCCAAACTGGATCCCTTTGTCACCGGCATTCCCAAACACACGGGATCCATTTGTCACCAACATTCCCAAACTGGATCCGTTTGTCCCCGGCATTCCCAAACTGGATCCGTTTGTCACCGGCATTCCCAAACTGGATCCGTTTGTCACCGGCATTCCCAAACACACGGGATCCATTTGTCACTGACATTCCCAAACTAGATCCATTTGTCACCGGCATTCCCAAACACACGGGATCCCTTTGTCACCAACATTCCCAAACTGGATCCATTTGTCACTGACATTCCCAAACACACAGGATCCATTTGTCACTGACATTCCCAAACTGGATCCATTTGTCACCAACATTCCCAAACACACAGGATCCCTTTGTCACCGGCATTCCCAAACTGGATCCGTTTGTCACTGACATTCCCAAACACACAGGATCCATTTGTCACCAAATGCACAGGATCTGTTTGTCACCAACATTCCCAAACTGGATCCCTTTGTCACCGGCATTCCCAAACTGGATCCATTTGTCACCAAATGCACAGGACCCATTTGTCCCCGGCATTCCCAAACTGGATCCGTTTGTCACTGACATTCCCAAACACACAGGATCCATTTGTCACCAAATGCACAGGATCTGTTTGTCACCAACATTCCCAAACTGGATCCGTTTGTCACCAAATGCACAGGACACATTTGTCCCTGGCATTCCCAAACTGGATCCATTTGTCCCCAGCATTCCCAAAGGCACTCCTGGAGCCCGGCCGCACAAAGCCCTCCCCTGTCACGCCACGAGCCAGCACCTGGCACCACATCCCGCTGCCGCTGTCACCTCCTTGTCCCTTTGTGCTCGGATCTGTGAGCCGCCGCTGACCTCCACGGAAGCGCTCGCCCCGTGACCACAACAATCCTTTATTCTCTTTGCAGCTGCTCCCCAGGCAGGATTTGGTGCTTGGCGCCAGAATCCAGAGCGAGGTAGCACAGTGATCGCAGGGAGAGCGCCAGCGGGGACGCTCCGTGTCAGCTCGGGTCCTGGAGAGCACCAAAAACCGCTCTGGGAATCTCCTCTCCACACTGAGGTGAGCCCTCAGCCCTGGGAGAGGGGAAAGGACAGGAAAACACCCTGGAGGCAGATCCTTCTCCAGCCCAACATTCCCGGACTGATGGAAAAGGCACAAAATCACCATCAGGGATCAAATCGCTCCCAAGGTCCAGTTAAGGTGGAGGGGTTTGGTCACAGCCACTTCAAATCCCACCCAAGAGCCGGCTCCGCTCGTTAAATCAAGAACAGGGAGAACTGGGATCAGCGTCAGAGCTGCGGTCTGATCCTCACCCCAGCCCCTTCACGCAGCAAGCCAGATCCCAGCAGGATTCGCTCCCAGTGTTTGGGAAGGAAAGCAGTGATCCAGGGATTTTCTTGCATGCCCCATTTCACCCGGAGCCTCAAGCCGTAAATCTAAAGCAGGATTTCAGCTCTGCCCTCAGCCCCGTGCGCGTTATCCCTGGAGCTGGCTCCAGCCTGCTCTGTGAGAACATTAACGTCTCCTGAGCGCTGACAACCTGCGTGGATTTGAGTCACTGCACTCATTAGATTTCTGTTTTTCCTCAAGCCCCAGCTCCTGCAGACAAACCGCCACGGAGAACTTCAGCTCCCAACAAAACAAAGGTGGGGAAAAAAAACCAACCCAAAAACACAAACCCAAAGCAGCTCCCTTGATTGAAGGGAAAAACTTTCACACCTCACAAACCAACCCCAGCGCCTGGCATTGCTTTAAGCTGCTGTTTTCAAATAAACCTCATTTACTTCGCCAGAGGCCATCCTTAAACCTCCCGACTCTTCCAGCCCTGGCAACGACGAGAGTCCATCTGCAAGCCACCAAAATCCGGCTCCGAAATTCCCCAGAACAACAACCCAACATTCCCTGGATGAAGGATGGGGCCGGCCCTTGGGGTGTGGACTGAGAGAACTTTCTTTGAGCTCTGGGAGAGGAAGAGAAGCGGTCCAGGGCTGCAAACCAGGCACCTGCTCCTTGCTGCGTGTGTTCCCCGAGACAAAGGAGCCTTTGGGAACACATTCCTCCTGGTTTTGCCAGACAATGTTCACGGGGTCTGGTTCCCCTCTTCCGCAGGCTGGCAAAACGCTAAGCAAATATTTGGGAATGGCGAGAGGGAAGTGAGATTTTGGGAAGGAGGAAGGGCACAAGTGAGGGGAGCTGCGAGGAACAGCACGCAGACAAGCGGGGAGGGAAGCGTGGCCCCAGAGCCACGCTCAGCTCTGTTTTCTGAGCCAGCAGCTCCACAGCTCAGCGGGTTGGGCGCTGCAGCGACTTCTGCGACACAGGATCAGCTTCTTCCCGCGGTGAGGAGTGACAGCACGCGCATCAGGATGGGTTCCGCATCGTCAGCCTTCGGCGGCCCAGCGCTGGGGCACAGAGATGTTAAATAACCCGGTTTTCCTGTTGTTTCCTCCGTGGCGGGTGCAAGACCGCGCAGATCCACACCCTGACTACCTCGTGGGGACAGATTCGGAACTTCCCTCTGCTCCTCCAAAGCCAGGATTCCTCCCTGAGGGTCTCCATCCCCTTCCCCAGCCGGGCTGGGGGTCCCTGCTCTCACATCACAGTCTGGACGCTGATACTGAGCACTCAAACCAAGAGGTCAGCGCTGAGAAGAGCTGACAGCTGCTCACGAGCCTCTCATGACTCCCTTGCTCCACACCCAGCTCTAATCATGGGTTGAGCAGGGCTGAGGGGTCACAAGACTTTCCAGGGTGGCTGTTTGGGCTGGGTTTTAGTTGTTTAGGCTGAGTTTTAGCTGTTTGAGTTGAGTTTTAGCTACCAGGAGCTGTCCTAGGCTGGCTGCCCGCTCTGTGAGCCATGGAGCAGCATCACCTGAATGGGATTATTTCCAAACAGAGGAAATCCAGCCCAGTTTGGATTTCTGTGTCTCCCTCTCCATCTCTTCTGCTCCTTCACACCCGTAATTCCCAGCACACCCCAAGCACCTCCTCCCACCCCTCTGCTCCTTTCCCTCCTGGCTCCCCCAGAGCCTCAAATCCACCAAAAACCTCCCCAAATTTCACCCAGCTGGTCCAGCTTCGCTTTGATTTTTTTTTTTTTTTTTTTTCATTTTTAAGAGCCTGCACTCCCAATGCCATCACCCTGAGCTCTGTGCTGAGGCTTTGGCTGAAGAGAGATGGAGCTCCCAGAGGGAAAAAAAAAAATCCAAAGCAAAAGCATCCGTCCTCCCCTCCCCAGCACTGCCACTTGAGTGCTCCGGCGAAATAAACAGTTTGGGGAAGAGGTTACCAAGAGTTTATGCTAAACACCATTTCCTAGGGACTCTGGTGAAGATAAAGTAGACCTCGGGCTGCTTTTTCCAACTCAGGGATCAGGAGAGGGATCCCAGCCTCTCCCACCGTGGATACAGCACGGACGTGGGCAAAAACCCGCCGATAAAAAATGATTTTGCTCCTTCAAAACGCTACTGCTGCTGCTGCTGGGGTTTGCCCGGGGCACAGGGAGGAATCTACAGCTGCTTCACTCCGGGCACGATGAGCTGTGAGACGGCTTCGCTCACAGGGGACGGAGCTGCTGCCCCCAGGCCGGTTCTGCAAACTCCTGCCGGTGCCGGGGAGCACCTGGAGCTTCAGGTGGGACCTCGAGAAGAGGACACAGCACCCACAGGAGTTCGTGGGGGAACATCCCCCGAAGCAGCCACAGCAACGGAGAATTTCCTTCCCTAAACCCCAGGATCGGTTCATACCCTGAAACACGGGGATTTACGTGCCCCGTAAAGCTCTCGTTTAATTTGCTATTAATTCTGGAGATTCTCGTTATCCGTATCAAATTCCTAATCCTTTTTTTCCTCCCCCTCTCCACGAATCCCATAAGCCGAGCGCTCTTGGCTTCCACGACGTTCCGTGGCAATAAAATCCAGAGTTTTAGGCACAGCCTGGAATCCCAGGGCTGGCATTCTGGCTCCAGTGCCACTCCCCCAACGAGTGGAAGCAGCTCTGGATCATGCCAGAAAAGTCCAGGGAACATCATATATTAAAAAAAAAACCCCAAAACAACAAAAAAGAAACCAACAAAACAAAAGAAAGAACAAAAAACTGCAGGTGGGGCGAATAATGGAAAAGGTTTCAAGGCTGGTACACGTTTTTCAGGAGTGTCTGCATGACTTCAGTGCCCAGGTCATTTGGGTACTTTTGAAGTTCTTACTCATGCTCTATTTCTATAAATTCGGAGATATTCTCATGCTCCACACCTAAAGGCTGCTCTCCCGAACCACATCTGCAACCAGAACAGGTCGATTCTTTTAAAAAAAAATGGGATTTTTGAGCCTGGCCACTTTCTCTGTGCTGACTCCGACAGGTCCAGGGGAGCGCTGGGAAAGCTGCTCCCGCTACGTTTCCCTTCCAATTTTGCGTTTGTTTGAAACACAAAAATGGAAACGGAGCATCTTTGCCAGGTCTGACCATCACCAGCATAAAATTACCGAGTTGGTTCCAGTGCTTCTCGCTTCCTCCCAAAGCCGTCACCCGCGGGCAGACAAACGAGTCCGGCAGAACAACCGCAGCGTTTTACCGCCGGCCCAAAGCCCCGAGCCCTGCCGGGGTCCGGAATCCCCGGAATCGCCCCGCTGACGGCGGCTGGGGCTGAACGGGAGGCGCCAAACGCGAGCAGAGCCCACGGCCAGGTGTACCGAAAGCTCGGCTTTGCCAGGCGCTGCCTCGCTCGGCTCCTGAGGGTTCACTGACCTGTCCCCGCAGGGCTGCAGGCTTCCCGGGATTCCACCCCGCTCCCCGAGCTCTCGGCCCGCTCGGAAGCCTTTAACCCGGCGCGCTCACCGCGGGCGTCCCTGCAAGGAGGAGAAGTTTGGGAAGAACTCCGTGCGCGGCGTGGGGCGGGCAGGACCCCCTCCCGCATCGCCACCTGCGGCCGCTCCTGCTCCTCTTCTCCTCTTCCCGACTCGCGGGGTTGTGCTTTTATTTTTGTTATTGTTTCGTTTTGTTTTCCCGCAGCAGCTCCAGCGCAGGAGCATCAGACCCGGAGCGCCTCCTCCTCCTCCTCCTCCTGCTGCGGGCAGCGCTCGGTGCCGGCTGCGAGTGCAAGCGTGACCCCCCGAAAACCCTCCGGAACCCCCCGGGAAGGGCGGCAGGAGCCGCATCCCGGCACGAACAGCGGCATCCCGGCACGAACAGCGGCATCCCGGCACGAACAGCGGCATCCCGGCACGAACAGCGGCATCCCCATCCCCGTCCCGGTGCCACCCCGTGCCCAGCCCGTGCCCGGCCGTACCTCCGCAGCAGCCGAGGCTCAGCCCGGCTCCCGCGCCTCCTCCGCGGTTTAAAAGGGCAGGTTGTGCCGGCAGGGAGCATGCGCTGCTGCGGGCGGAGCGCCCGAACCCCCCCGGACACCGCCCCCGCCCCGCCGAGCTGCGGCCGCGGAGCATCGCCGGAGCCCCGGGGGAACGGCAGCGGACCCACAGATCCCGGGGTACCGGCACCGGACCCACAGACCCCCGGGGTACCGGCACCGGACCCACAGATCCCGGGATACCGGCACCGGACCCACAGATCCCGGGGTACCGGTCTCTGTCCCGCAGTCCTGATCACGCATCCTCCGCGGGGACAACAACCCCTATCTCTCACTCCTCCCTGAGAGAACAGCCCCATCCCCTCAGCCCCATCCCCACAGCCCCATCCCCTCAGCCCCATCCCCACAGCCCCATCCCCTCAGCCCCAATCACTCAGCTCCATCCCCTCAGCCCCATTCCCTCAGCCCCATTGCCACAGCCCCAATCCCTCAGCCCCATTCCCTCAGCCCCATTGCCACAGCCCCATTCCCTCAGCCCCATTCCCTCAGCCCCAATCCCTCAGCCCCATCCCCACAGCCCCAATCCCTCAGCCCCATTCCCTCAGCCCCATCCCCACAGCCCCATCCCCACAGCCCCATCCCCACAGCCCCATCCCCACAGCCCCATCCCCACAGCCCCAATCCCTCAGCCCCATCCCCACAGCCCCATCCCCACAGCCCCAATCCCTCAGCCCCAATCCCTCAGCCCCATCCCCTCAGCCCCATCCCCACAGCCCCAATCCCTCACAATCCCCTCAGCCCCATCCCCACAGCCCCAATCCCTCAGCCCCATCCCCACAGCCCCAATCCCACAGCCCCATCCCCACAGCCCCAATCCCACAGCCCCATTCCCTCAGCCCCATTCCCTCAGCCCCAATCCCACAGCCCCATTCCCACAGTCCCATCTCCAAACCCTCACCGCTGCCACCAGCCCCTCCAGCCCGTCCATCCTGCAGGACCATCCACCCCAAATTCCCGGCCTTTCTCTAATAAAAATCCCCTTTTCTCTCGTCCCTCCCTCTCCCCCCTCCCGCCGGAGCGTTTCCCGCAGTGGGAGCAGTTCCTGGGTTTGTTTGGGTTTTCTGAGCCGGTGATTCCCTGTAATGGCCTGGATTGGATGCAAATAGGGCCCCAGCTATGGGAAGTCCGTGACCTGGCCCCGGACATTATTCATGGTGGGTGAGTGCTTAAACCCACATGGCGTGAGAGGGAGAGGGACACAAAATACGTACATTTATACAGAGAGAGATCTAGACATCGTACCAGCTAAACTGAGCCCCAAAGTGAGGGAAAATCAGCGTTCTGTTCATCCACAGCCTCCGAGACGAGAACCCTCCGGCAGAGCAGCCCCCACTAAACATCTGCAGCGAGAATTATCTTCATTTTGTGCGGGTGTGGAGGAAACGAGAGGAAAAACGAGACAAGAATGCAGCTGAGGGAACCAGCTGTTCCTAAACGAATGTTTGCGAGCGCTCGGGCGAGTCCTTCAGCCGAAAACTTCAAAAAGTCATCAAAAAAGCCTCCGTGCTATTTCGAGCCTCGGCCTTTTGTTTGGTGATGAGTTCGGGCAGCTCCGTGAGCCACAGGAGCACCACGGAGATGAGTTATTCTCCGTCTTCGCGGGGTCCCTCCTCTGGAGCGACTCTGGAGCTCTCGAGGTCAAAAATCCCATTTTCCATGTCACGTCTCAGCTCGGTGTCGGCAGGATGGTGTGTTTTGGTTTTTGTTTTTTGGTGTTTTCCTCACTGGGAGCAGCTGTTCCCTGCCCCAGTTTGCTGGAGGGACTCGCCCTGTGCAGGAAGAAGCAGAGGAGCACCTGCATTTGTTGTCACTTGAGCTGATGAGAACTCGCTCGCTGGGGTGGCTGATGAGGAGGAAACGAGGCTGCTGTTCCCTGCAGAGGGGAAATAAATTAAAAAAAAGGCATTTTTGGCAGTCCAGATGCAGATAGGAGCTTGGTAACAAAAAAATCCCAAACCCAATTAAAAAAAATGCTGGAGAGCTGAGCTATGACTTCAGCTGGGAAAGGCCAGAATCCAAATTTGGGTGGGGAGAGCTGCCCCTGTTTTTAGTCAGAGAAGCTCACAAGCAATTAAACAGCGATTAGTGCTGGGATTTTTTTTCTTTTTTCTTTTATTTCCTTTTTTTAAATTTTCCTCCCTCTTCAGCGCTGGAGCAAATGACTCCCGGGGTGGATTCCCAAAGGGAGCTGGGCGCTGCAGGAACAGTGTGAATTTCAGCTTCCAGTTTTCTATTCCGGGCTCTGAGTCACTGGCTGATGTCGCTGAGACGGTCTGGAAGCAGAAATTACAGCCTGTGGTGGTGCTGGACGCTCCTGGGTGTCCCAGAGAGAGGTGACAGCTCCGGGGTCATCTGCACCAGCAGCACGAGGGGAGGGAGCGCAGGGGAAGCCTCGTCTCTCTCAGAAGCCAGGAGATAAATGAATTTTTATTTGTTCGTGCCAGCACCGAAGACTGAAATCTCTTACAGAGGGTTTGCCTGCAGATCACGGAATTTTTTAGGTGGGAAAATCCCTCCAGGGTCAGCAGAGCCCGGCTGTGCCCCATCCCCAGCCCAGAGCAGTCAGTGCCACATCCAGGAGTCCCTGGGACACCCGGGGCTGGGCACTCCAGACCTCCCCGGGCACTCCCAAGGCCTGAGCGCCCTTTCCATGAGGAACTCCCTGTTTCCCCTTGTCCCGTCCCTTCTTCCTGGGGGCAGAGCTTTCCCAGCCCCGATTCCATTTTCCCTGTGGTGCAGCACTGGCAGCACTGCTGTCCCACAGCCCGGGGATTGTCCTTGCTGATAAAAGGAATCTTCCTGGCAAAAATCCCTTGGAATTCCAGCCAGGCACTCCGTCCCTCCGTGGCTTGGAGCCTGCAGCTCTGTTCTGCCTCTCCAAAGAGGAATTTTCACTCTTGGACCTTTATCTCCTCTGCTTCTGCTCTGCAGGGCTGGCTCCATGAGAAACTCTGAATCTGGGCACCCAAACAAGAGCCTGGCCTAATTTTCACTGGTGGCTTTACTAGGTCCAGCCCTGGGCTGAGAAATGGATCCTTTATTGTGAAGCAGGGTCAGAACGACGCCGGGACTGAGCCATCACGAGACTCTGCGAAGGAGAATTATTTATCGAGCAGAGGAAACCCAGAGCCAACGGCCGCCTCAGCTGCTGCTGCCTGATCAGATCCCAGCAGAGATCGGCGCTGCTCCCGTCCCACGCAGATGGGTCTCAGGACACGACGTTGTCACGGGCCAGGCAGAGAAAGCGAGGGCGCAGGGGCAGGAGGAGCCTCGGCCTCGCCTGGGATGAGCGGCGGCGGCTCCGATCCTCGAGCCCCTGCACGCAGCGCTTTTGTGGATGCTCTGCTTTGCCCTGGAATCCCCAAGCTCGGCCTGAGGTGTCTTGAAACCCGTTTGGTGCCTCCCCACAGAAAGTGCAAGCCCTGACCTCGACTGCTGACTCACAGCCCAAACCTTTGTGGAGGCAGAGAGCACAAGCCCGACCTCAGCACCGCACCCAGCGAGGCTGGAGGGAGTATTTACCCAGCTTTCGGATCCCGAGGTGGAAAAGCGCTAGAGAAATGCAAAATAAACACTCTGGGGGAGTCCAGTGCTGCTGCCTCGGGTGCAGAGGTGGGAATTCACGCTGGGGCTTTTAGAAGGATCTCCCCTGATGAGCCGATGGTTAAAATAAAAACTTTGGTCAGGAGTGGTGCTGGGCTTCGTTTAATTGTGTCTAAAGCACCTCTAAAAAAAGGGAAAAGCCACTGGAAGGAGCTGCAGCAGCCCGAGCGCTTCGGGGCTGATCTCGGCTCTCTCTCTACACAGGAAATGTGTTTTTGTCTCCAGCACTGCAGAAGCCACCAGGCCGCAGAGTTCAGAGCGTGGGGCGCCAAAAACAAGCAGCTCAGCACCTTTGGGTGCTGGGAGGGGCTGGGGGTGCCCAGGGCAGGAAGGGACCCAGGCAGGGACCTCACAGGGACCCTCCAGCACATCCCAGGGACAGTCGGGGGACGGGAAGGGAGCCACAGGAGCGGCTCTCGTGCAGGAAAAGCTGCCACAGTCAGAGAATCCGGGGCAGAGGAGCTGCAGGAGTTGCATTTTCTGCAGCAGGAAGAGCTTGGGGTGGAACTGGGTGAGCTTTCATGTCCCTCCCATCCCATCCCATCCCAGTTCCCATCCCATCCCATCCCAGTTCCCATCCATCCCATCCCATCCCAGTTCCCATCCCAGTTCCCATCCCAGTTCCCATCCCAGTTCCCATCCCATCCCATCCATCCCATCCCATCCATCCATCCCATCCCATCCCATCCCATCCCATCCCATCCCATCCCATCCCATCCCATCCCGTCCCATCCCAGGGTTCCACAATTCCCCATGGAAAGCTCCCGTTCCTGAAGGCTCCAAGGGTGTTTTTGGTTTTTTGCTGCCTCCCCAAGAGTGAAGCAAAGCTGCAGCACCCCACGGCTCCAGCATCTCCTTCCTCCTCCTCCTCCTCTCATCCTCGGTTAATTTGCTTTTCCCTGGATGAGGCTGCAGGGAGCACGCTGGATCGGTGCTCTGCTTGTTCCACGTTGAATAATTTTTAACTTCCCCAGTTTTGCCCGGAGTTACAAAATATTTGAGTTCCGAGCACTCGGAGTCGTGGGTTCAATGAGGGCTTTCTCCTTTTTTAAAATTGTTATTATTTTCAAAAATATCCGTGTTTCGGTTGTGGAGGAAAGCTTTGGAACCACGACTGGCCATAAACTGCCAAACACAGGGAGCAATTTATTTATTTATCATCAACTGGGAGCCTCGGGGCTTCAACAACCTCGGGGTTTGGAGATTTTGCAGAGTTTTCTGGGGCAGGATCCTGCTCTGAGAGGTTTTCTCCTTTGCTGGGGTCACTGGCTGGACTCCAAGGCCTTCGCAGCCGAGCAAACCAAGCTGCAGAACCCTCACGGATCCTGGCCCGGCTCCTGTTGCTGCCCAGCACCTGCACGGAGGAGGAAGCTCTGGCTGCTGAACCCAGTCCTGAAACCCGGGAATTTCTGCTCTGTTTACAGAGAGCAGGACAAACATTTCAGCGTCCCCCCGCTGCTCCCTGCGCCGCGTCCTTCACCTCTGCCCGTCCCTGCCAGGGCTGCGCCGGTCCCTGCGCTGCCCCTGCTGCTCTGCTCCGCTCCCCTCCCCTCGGGGCACCGGGGTGTCCCCAGAGCTGTGTCTGTCCCAGAGCTCTGGGATGTGTCCCCAAAGCTGTGTCTGACCCAGAGCTCTTAGAGGTGTCCCCAAAGCTGTGTCTGACCCAGAGCTCTGGGATGTGTCCCCAAAGCTGTGTCTGACCCAGAGCTCTGGGATGTGTCCCCAAAGCTGTGTCTGACCCAGAGCTCTTAGAGGTGTCCCCAAAGCCGTGTCTGACCCAGAATTCTGGGTGATGTCCCCAGAGCTGGGACTGACCCAGGGTTTGAGAGGTGTCCCCAAAGCTGTGAGTGTCCCAGAATCTGGGAGATGTCCCCAAAGCCGTGTCTGACCCAGGGTTTGAGAAGTGTCCCCGAAGCTGGGACTGACCCAGAGCTCTGGGATGTGTCCCCAGAGCTGCGACTGACCCAGAATCTGGGAGATGTCCCCAGAGCTGGGACTCACCCGGGTTTGAGAGGTGTCCCCAAAGCCGTGTCTGTCCCTGAATTCTGGGATGTGTCCCCAAAGCCGTGTGTGTCCCAGAGCTCTGGGATGTGTCCCCAAAGCCGTGTCTGTCCCTGAATTCTGGGATGTGTCCCCGAAGCCGTGTCTGTCCCAGAATTCTGGGATGTGTCCCCAAAGCCGTGTCTGTCCCAGAATTCTGGGATGTTTCCCCGAAGCCGTGTGTGTCCCAGGGCTCTGTGTCCCTCTGGCAGGCAGGGGTGGCTTTGCCGTGGCTGTACACGAAACAGGAACCACAAAAGCAGCAGAAACCCAAACAGTCCCCAGCCAGGGGAGGCTCGGGGGGAGCAGAACTCGGGGGAGCAGAACTCAGCCCCTGCCATGCCCTCCCCTCTCCTGTCCCCTCCCCGACGCTGCTTTGCTGTTTTTGTCGCTGTCACCTCCGCTGTGGCCCCGAGGCTGCCGTGGGTGGAAAGGAAGCCCAGCTCAGCGCTGGGCCCTGCCCAGGGTGAGCTCCAGCTCTGACCTTCCATCCTCAGAGCCCCCCACACCCAGCCTGGGGAGCTCCCGAACCCTCTGCACCCCGGGGACACGCGGGGGACACCCGGGGGACATCCAGGGGACATCCAGAGGACATCCAGGGGACATCCAGGAGACACCCAGGAGACACCCAGAGGACATCCAGGGGACACCCAGGGGACATCCAGGGGACACCCAGGAGACACCCAGGGGACACCCAGGAGACACCCAGAGGACATCCAGGGGACACCCAGGGGACATCCAGGGACACCCAGAGGACATCCAGAGGACATCCAGGGGACACCCGGGGGACACCCAGGGGACACCCAGAGGACATCTAGGGGACATCCAGGGGACACCAGGGGACACCCAGGGGACATCCAGGGGACACCCAGGGGACACCCAGGGGACACCCAGGGGACATCCAGGGGACACCAGGGGACACCCAGAGGACATCTAGGGGACATCCAGGGGACATCCAGGGGGACACCCAGGGGACACCCAGGGGACATCCAGGGGACACCCAGGGGACATCCAGGGGACACCCAGGGGACACCCAGGGGACATCCAGAGGACATCCAGGGGACACCCAGAGGACATCCAGGGACACCCAGGGGACACCCAGAGGACATCTAGGGGACATCCAGGGGACACCCAGGGGACACCCAGAGGACACCCAGGGGACACCCAGAGGACACCCAGGGGACATCCAGAGGACATCCAGAGGACATCCAGGGGACACCCAGGGGACACCCAGAGGACACCCAGGGGACATCCAGAGGACACCCAGGGGACACCCAGAGGACATCCAGGGGACACCCAGGGGACACCCAGAGGACATCCAGGGGACACCAGCTGATCCCTGCGGGGCACCTCTGCCCCCGCCCTGCCTCTCCTCCCCATCACTCCCGTCCCACCTCAGCCCTACAAGCGAGGCAGGGAGAATTTTCCCTCTGGATCCCTCTGCCCCCGGCAGCTCCAGTTTCCCTCTGCACAACATCCAACGTTCCCTCAGCCAGGGGCTAAAACTCGATTTCAGCTCCAGCCTGGGCTCCCAATTCGCGGCTCCAGGCTGCGGATTTGAGGCCGTTCCTGCCGAAAGGACCAACCCTGACCCAGATCTGCTCGGGGCAGAGCCGTGCCCGAGCTCTGCCACCCCGCTCTGCCCCCCGTGCCCAGCGGGGCAGGGGCTGGGATTGGGAATTCTGCCGCTCCCGGTGCCAGGGCAGCTCCCGTTCTCGCCTTCGCTCGGCGCTCGATGCACCCCAATTCGGGTGGGGAGAGCTGCCCCTGGTTTTTAGCAATTAAACAGCGATTAGGGCTGGGATTTTTACCTTTTTTTAAATAATATTTTCCTCCCTCTCCAGCGCTGGAGCAAATGCCTCTGCCGAGGTGGATTCCCAAAGGGAGCTGGGCGCTGCAGGGCTCGGAGGAGCAGCGTGAATTTCAGTTTCCATCCTTCTATCGCGGGCTCTGAGCCACAACAAATGAGAAAACCCCCTGTGGTAACTCAAAGGGAAATGGTTGGGTGCCACCAGGACATTCCCAGCACAGCACCAGCCCCGGGTTTGGGGTTTGGGGGGCTGCAGGAGCCTGGGGACCTGCCCTGGAGGATCCCGGAGCGCCCCAAATCCCCCGGGCCAAGCACAGCCAGGGAAAAGCGGCGCTTGCTGCCAGTGCCGGGCATTCCTTGCACCAAATCCTGCTCCTCTGCAAAGGGAGGGGAAAAGCTGCACTTGCACTGGAGTGAAGCAGGATTCCCCAAGCAAAGGGAATTCTTTGATTCTCAGCTCCACAAGAGCCAGAATTGCTAAAGCCACAACTGGAGGTGTCCCCAGGCTCCTCCTGACGGTGCCCTTGGCCTTTCTGCTGAACTCAAAACTTTCCCTTTCCCTTTCCCTTTCCTTTCCTTTCCTTTCCTTTCCTTTCCTTTCCTTTCCTTTCCTTTCCTTTCCTTTCCTTTCCTTTCCTTTCCTTTCCTTTCCTTTCCTTTCCTTTCCTTTCCTTTCCTTTCCTTTCCTTTCCTTTCCTTTCCTTTCCTTTCCTTTCCTTTCCTTTCCTTTCCTTTCCTTTCCCCCTCCAGTCCATATCCTGAGTTTCCCAGCCGGTCCTGTGCAGGATTTGGGACCAATTCCTTGAGCAAACGGCCCCAATTCCCCACTCCTGGGCGAAGCAGGAAACCCGAGAGAGAAAAGAGCAACAAAATATTTACAGAAACCACCCCAGCCCTATCTGCTGGAAAAGGCATTTCTGGTCAAACCAGTCGATCAGGAACAATCCCCTGTGAACTCTGGAGGATTAAAATGGAATAAAAGCAGCTTTTTCTGGCTGTTTAGTGCCGGGGCTGGCAGGCCGGTGTTTGCTGCAGGTAAACAGCACAGCCCTGTTTGTGGGACACGGTGCAAACGTTTCCCAGCGTGTTTATTCTGCCGGCAGGAAGCGACAGCAGGGCGAGGACACCCCAGCCCTGCTCCCCTCCAGCTGCTGGAGAAAATCCATCTTTTTTTTAATGTATTTTTGGAGGGTGAATCCTGCCGTGGAGCAGCCGAGGTGCTGGGGGAGGATGAAGCCAATCCACCTGTCTGCCCTGAGAGGGATCCTTTAGGAGCAGGGAGAACATTAATTCTGTTTCATTAATTAAAGTAAAGGCTCTGAAAAAGGATAATGAGAGCGTTTCCCATCAAACCTCATGGTGACAGAACGGGGCCGAGGAGATTTTGTGATTTTACCTCATTTGCTCGTCGCCATCCCAGGTTTCTGTGTCTTCCCTTCCGCGGCAGGGGTGGGAATGGGACGATCCTTAAGGTCTTCCCACCCAAGGCATTCCACAATCCCATGAAAAATCCCAGTTTTGGGATCCCTGACTCATTCCCAGGGAATCCCTGGCAGTGCCCAGGGAGATTTCCCTGCCCCTGGAGGAGCTTTAAGATCCCTCCAAGCCAAATAATTCCGGGATTTTGGAGCCCCTCTCCCAGGGGATTGATTTCACCTCTCCCTCTCCCAGCGCAGAGACCAGGCCAGGGCCGGGCAGAATCCCTGAATTCAGGCTGAGGAGGAATTTCTGGGAATAAACAAATCCCCAGCAGGCTGCCCTGAGATGTGAGCCAAGATAACGACATTTAATAATGTGCCATTAGGAGCGCTCCTGTTTGCATTTCACTCGCTTGGGAAAATGCGATTTCAGAGGTACAGGAGTTGTTCAACTCCCCAACTTGGTCATTTATTTCTTTTTATATTTAAAATCCCTCGGTGGTGCGGGGAAAAGGAGATTCAAGAGGGAGAACAAGGATTTGCACCCAAGATTTTCTTTTTCCTTCTGGCACCTTGTTGTCCAAAAGAAGGAAATGGGGAAAATGTTTCTAAGTCATTTAAGCGGATTTATTTAAAGGTGCAAAACCAGTTTAATGGGAGTGAAAGAACCGAGTTCACTTCACTGCCCTGCCTCTGAGAAATGGGTTACTTATTAATTAAAAATTAATGGGCCTGGGAACAGAAACTGCTTCAAATCCAGTGTCATAATCAGCAGTGAAGTGAAATTCAAAACAGAATAAAATAAAATAGGGGCAGTTTGGGGAAAAAAAAGAAATGACAGCTCTGTGTGGCGAATCGCATCCCAGGCAAATTATCCCTTCACTCACCTCTTGGGAAGTGAAGCAGAAACACCACAATAATATCACCTTCAGAAAACACTCAGAAAACCATTTCGCTTTAAAAAAATACAAAAAAACCAAAAAACACCCCAACCTCCCCCCAAAAACCAACCAACCAACCAAACAAAAAACCAAACAACCAAACAAAACAAAAAACAAAACAAAAACAACAACCCCCTCCCAAAAAAAAAAAACCAACCCCCAAAAAACACCCCACAAGAAACAAAAAACCCAAACCCAAAATTCCAAGCAGAGACTTTAAAAATAAATTTAAAAAAAAAATAAAGATTCAGTACTGGCTTGATCTCACGAGAGGAGGCAAACAGAAGTTCTCAGGCTCAAACCACTGCAATTAATCAAACAAATATCTGCCAGGGGTTGTAACGAGCAAAGCCAACGGAGCCCTGTGGGCAGGGGAGGAACTCGGCGATAACGAAAACCCCAAAAACCTTCTCCCAGGGCCAAGAGCTGAGCTGGAAACGCTGAGGAGAAGAGAGAGGGCGAGGCAGGAAATGTGCTGGAGCCGTTATCTGCCCCAGCACAGAGCCCAAAGGCGAGGGAGAATTCAGATAAAATCCCAGCCCCTCGCCAGAAGCCACCAAACCCCCAGTGGGAGCTCCTGGGGATGAGGCAGAGGTGAGAGTTTTGGAGGCTCAGTGAAATACTCTGGAGGAGGCAGAGGAGGAGAGGGGTCTGTGCTGTTTGCCTACACACAGGAGGGAGAACTCAGAGAATATTCTGGGGCCGAGGGCCAATCAAGGCTAAAAACTGAGTGAAATTGAGCTAAAAAAATGAGTTAAAAACTGAGCAAAATTGAGTTAAAAACTGAGCTAAAACTGAGCAAAACGGAGTTAAAAACGGAGTTAAATCTGAGCTAAAATTGATCTAAATCTGAGCTAAAAACTGAGCAAAATTGTGTTAAAAACTGAGCTTAAAGCTTCAATTCGGCGTCAGCTTTCCGAGGAGCTCTCCCTGCTCTGCATCCACGGGGGAGTGAATTCCACAGCAGCACTTGAACTTGACCTCCATTGATGGGAAGAGGAAAAAAAAAAACCCCAAACACACACACACAAAAAAATAAAAAATCATTTCCTGGGCTACACAAAACCCCGGAGCTGGAGCTGAGAGTGAGCTCTGGGTGGGGCTGTGAACCCTCAAACTGCAATCCCAGAGCAGGGAAGCAAAAAACCCTCATCCAGAGCAGGAACCAAACAAATTCCACATCCAGAGCAGGGAATGAAACAAATTCCACATCCAGAGCAGGGAATGAAACAAATTCCAAATCCAGAGCGGGGAAACAAACAAATTTCTCAGAAATTCCTGAGTTCTTCCAGATTTCCTTCAAGGTGCAAGAAAGGCAAGAACAGAATCAGAGGTTCCAGGAATATCCGGAGCTGGGAGGGACCCACAGGGATCATTGCCCAGACACCCCAAAATCCCACCCTGGGCATCCCTGGGAGCGTCATCGTGGAGCTCTGGCAGCTTCCATTCCCTGCCGAGCCTTTTCCAGTGCCCCAGCACGCTCTGGGGTGAAGAACCTTCCCCGAATATCCACCCCAAAGCTCCCCTGGCCCAGCTCCAGCCCTTCCCCGGGTGCTGTCCTTGCTCAGGGAACAGCAGCTCCATAAATCAACTCCATTTTCCTCTTCCAAGGACACCCCGTGGCTCCAATCCCATCCCGGCTCCCACCTTTGGACTCGATTTTCATCCCCGGGACCAAAACAGCGCCGAGAGAAACACGAACAGGATATTCCAGAGGCAAAACTCCCTCGGATTGGAACCCGCCAGGGGAATCTGAGCTCCCGAACCTCATCCCTGTGAGCTGCTCATCCAGCAAATCCCAAAACAAATCAGCTCTTTGTGGGATGAATTCCCAAAAAAACCCAAAAAGCCAATGGGAATTTTATTTCGGGAAGTTTCCTCCGTGGTTGGAACTCCTGAGGGATGGAGCAGCAGAGAGGGGAAAAGCAGCCTGAAAGGAAGGAGGATGGAAATCCCTGCAGGAAACTCCAGATGAGGAACCCGTGCCAGGGATGGGCGCCTGGAAGCGCAGACTGCCCAGCAGGGAGGTGGGAATTCCACCGGGCTGGGGAGTCCAAAAGGAAAAGAAGTGCAGGATCGAACCGCTCCCATCCCGATATTCCAGAGCTCCAAAAGCCTGGGGCAGCAGCACCCGACCCCAAATGTTCCCCCGAGCCAGAACCTCCCCTCACCTCCCTGTGGGATCAAAGGCTGATGGGAAGAGCAGCAGGAGCTGCAGCCACGCACCAGGATCTGGGATCCCACCCTGGGCAGCAGGGACCCCGCTCCCAAATCACCCCAAAATCCATCAGCTGCTCCCGCCTGGCTCCGGGGAGCACCAAACATTCCAAGATTTCGGCCCCATTCCGGTTGTGTCCTGTTGAGGTGGGACAAGGACGACACCACCCCAAAATCGCCCATCCCAGAGGGTCACAAGAACGTTCTCCCACCCCAAACCCTCTGGAAAACCTCCCAGGAGCAGCCCCAGCCCGATCCCAGGGAATGAACCCCTCCAGGGGCTCGTCCCAAAGAGCCGCAGCTCCAATTCCCAACGGGAGCAGAAGGCGAAGGGAGCACGGGACGGTGCCAGCCGTGGCACGGGGCACACCCTGAGCAGTGCCAGCTGTGGCACGGGACACACCCCGAGCAGTGCCAGCCGTGGCACGGAACACACCCTGAGCAGTGCCAGCCGTGGCAGGGGGCACACCCCGAGCAGTGCCAGCTGTGGCACAGGACACACCCCGGGCAGTGCCAGCTGTGGCACGGGGCACACACACCCCGGGTAGTGCCAGCTGTGGCACGGGGCACACCCTGAGCAGTGCCAGCTGTGACACGGGGCACACACACCCAGGGCAGTGCCAGCTGTGACACGGGGCACACCCCGGGCAGTGCCAGCTGTGACACGGGGCACACACACCCAGGGCAGTGCCAGCTGTGACACGGGGCACACCCCGGGCAGTGCCGGCTGTGGCACGGGGCACACACACCCAGGGCAGTGCCAGCTGTGGCACGGGGCACACACACCCCGGGCAGTGCCAGCTGTGACACGGGGCACACCCCGGGCAGTGCCAGCTGTGGCACGGGGCACACACACCCCGGGCAGTGCCAGCCCCGATTTTGGGTGGAATTCCGGAGATTTTCGGGATGCCGAAGGGAAGCGCGGGGAGGCGCAGCGCCCCCTGCCGGCCGCGCCGCGCACCGCCGTGAGCCCGAATCGGGCAAATCCCGGGAGCGAGGAGCCGCAGGAGAAGGGACGGGATCGGCTCCGGAGCGGGAGAGGAGAAACTCATCCCCTGCGCCCAATTCATTTCCTGCGCCGAATTCATTCCCTGCGCCGAATTCATTCCCTGCGCCGAATTCATCCCCTGCGCCGAATTCATCCCCTGCGCCCAATTCATCCCCTGCGCCCAATTCATTTCCTGCGCCGAATTCATCCCCTGCGCCCAATTCATTTCCTGCGCCCAATTCATTCCCTGCGCCGAATTCATCCCCTGCGCCCAATTCATTCCCTGCGCCCAATTCATCCCCTGCGCCCAATTCATTCCCTGCGCCGAATTCATCCCCTGCGCCCAATTCATCCCCTGCGCCGAATTAACTCCCTGCGCCCAATTCATTCCCTGCGCCGAATCAATCCCCTGCGTCCAATTCATCCCCTGCGGCGATTTCATTCCCGGTGCCAGATTAATTCCCTGCGCCGAACCCCTCCGGAGCGTCCCGGGGCCGATAGTTTATCCCAAATTCCCCAGGAACTTTTCCATAAGTGCTTTGTCCCTCCTCTCATCACTCCCTCAAATCGGTTTTGGACTTGGAAATCTGGATTTATAACTCCAGGAAGAGCCTGGGGAAAGCAGAGTTTTGTTAATTATTTATTTCTCCCCTTTATTCTATAATTTTTTACATTATAACTTTATAATTATACTTTATAATATTGTAATTTTATGTTTCATATTATAATTCTATATTT
The DNA here is from genome assembly GCA_022316685.1 of Progne subis subis. Taxonomy (NCBI): domain Eukaryota; kingdom Metazoa; phylum Chordata; class Aves; order Passeriformes; family Hirundinidae; genus Progne; species Progne subis. The sequence goes on from JAKJHU010000412.1 coordinate 95,799, forward strand.
AGATTTTATAAATTTATACTTTTATAATTTTGTATTTCCATTTTCTAATTTTGAATTTTCTCAATTCTTTAAATTCAGCTCTCAAGTAACGACGAGAAAGCCACACCCGGCCCAAAGGTGACTTCCCCTCCTGAAGAGAACCCCAAGGAATTCGCCCCCAAACCCTCAGAGATGCTGGAGATGAACAGCTCTCACCTCTCGCGGGACGATCGCCCCTGCAGCAGCAGAAAAATGACACAAGTCGCCTCCGTGGGTTATAAAAGCCCTTTTATAAAGCCATTTTTAAACAAAACCAAAAAGTTTACAAAAGAAAATAAAAGATACAGAAGAATGAGTTGCTTAATATATTCCAAAAAGGAGGAAAAAAATAAAAGAGGGGACACAATTTCCAACATGCTGAACAATAAAGGGTTCGGATTTTTTCTTTTTTTTCCTCGTGGTTCTGGGTTTTTTAATACAAAATACAAGCGAAGGATACACATATTTAAAACAGAGCTCAGGAGCAGGTTTGCAGTCCCGGGAACCCTTTTTCAATCAAAGCAAAGCAGGGGTTTTGTTATTTATATTTTTTCTTTTTTTTTTTTTTCTTTTTTTTTTTTCTTTTTTTTTGTTCTGTTTTTGTTTTTCTTTCTTTGCAGGTACATACAGAGACTCGGAATATGTCAAATTAATTAGCACAAAAGACCATCACACGATTCTACCAATGAATGTTTGCAGCTAGAAATTCACGAACATGGGCAACAGTCATGTTCACTTCAACCCCTTAAAAAACAAAAATAAAGTGTTTTGTTTTGTTTGTTTAATTTTAAATAAAGCATTAATGTTACATTCAGACTTAACTCCTAGTACCATGCTAGATCTCAGTGTTGTCCAGAGTTCCCAACCCCACAGTGACGACTGGTTGCAGCTGCCCTATTTTTTCTGCTTTTAAAATTACAAAAAAAAAAAAAAAAATTAATAATAAAAATTAAAAAGGACAAGGAGGGAAACTGCAAAGAGCCCGATTTTTTTTTTTTTTTTTTTTTTTTTCCTTCTTTTTCCAAAAAGCTCACCAGGGGATTGCAAATACTCCAGACAAAATATTCACTGCATACCAGAAAATGCTGCCAGTCTCCTCCTCCAGCTTCACACTGCTCACTCAGGGTTTGCTGTGACACGATGGCAAACGACAACAACGACAAAAAAAAATTACGTAGCTCTTATTTACAATAATTTTTTTTTTTTTTTTTTTTTTTTTGTAACAATCGCTTCTGCAGGAAGGGGAGAGAGGGGAAAAAAAGAAAAGAAAAAGAAAAAAGAAAGCAAAACCTCCCAAACGCTGAGAACAGAAAGGGAATGGGGATGTCAGACGCTCCCGCACTCACACACCCAAGATTTCGGGGGCTTTTACACACATTTAAGCCTGGCTTAAGCTGATTTCAGGATCTGCACTCCCCCACCCGCCCACCCCAGATATATCTATAAAAACCCCGGCCCCACTGTACAAGCGCCCGGCAGCCCTGGGCCCCCAGAAACCCGCGGTTTGACAGGAAAAGTTCCATGAAAACACATTCAGCTCCTCAAGAGGGAGTCTGGGGTTTGATTAGAGCTCGGCTGGGCTTGGGAGGGCTCTGACGGGCTGAAAAAAACCCCAAAATCCTCCTGGACAGCCAGAACCAAGGGTTAGTGTTGCTTCTACTCCGTCAGCACTTGGGTTTAAACCTCCTAAACCTGCAGGGGAACGCTCAGAGCTGAGGGGAAATCTCTGTTTGGTCAGATACACACAATTTTTCATTTCTGCAGCGAAGCCCCCCACGAACTCACACATCCTAAATGCCCCTAAATGTCCCTTCCCAACTGCTCCAGCCCCTCTCCCCCTCAGCAGATGAAGGAATTCTCCATCAAACATCAAACCCCGTGGATCTGCAGCTTTTAGGAACGGCGTGTTCAACGCCAGGATCTGTTAGAAAAATAAAAACACTTCACCGACAAAAGGACGAGAAAGCGAAGCACCCTTTTTTTCTACGGCTCCAAAAGCTTCCAGCATTGGTAAAGATTCCTTCCCTCCCTCCCTCTGCCTCAGTGGCTCTTGGACCTTCGTGACCATCAATGGAGGGAATATTTAAAAAAAAAAAAAGGGGGAAAAAAAAGGAAAAAAAAACCCCAGGAATTTCAGATTTGTTGCCACCGCCCTGGTGGTGCTGCTCCTCTCCCCTCACTCTCTCTGCCTTGAGGAAATTAAAACTGATTTAAAGCTCCTCAGCTGCCCCATTTTTAAGCCCCTCCTGACCCTCTTCACCCAGCAGGGTTTGTCATTCTCCTGCTGACGCCCCTGGGACTGAACCAAAAATCGGCAGCACAAAACCCCAGCTGAAATCGCAGATTTCGACCGATTTTGGGCAAGCTCAAGGCAGGACCTTGGCATAAGCCAGAGCTGGACGTGGTGCTGCGGATTCAGGGATGGGATGGAAGTTCTGAGATGAAATTCTAAGAGCAAGACCAGGGCAGGGCTGGAGACTGAGTGGATTTTGGGAATAAATCCATTTTACCTCTCTGCAAAGGCTCCAGCTGTGGCACAGGGAATCTTTTCAGAAACTTTCTGCTCCACCAAAACCTCTCTGTGCTCCTAAAGAAAGGCATTTCCCCAGCTTTCCTTCTGGAATGTTTAACACAAATTAATTCCAATGGGCATTTACAAAAAGGTGAAGTCTGCTGAAAAAATGATGTTGTTAAAACAGGAATATTCAAAATAATAAAAACATTCACCCAGATGATTCTCTCCTGCTTGTAAAAATGTGGGATTGCTGTATTTCTAACAGAGACCAATCAGCAAAACAGGTCCAGAAAAAGTCACAAAATCCTCAAAATCTGGGATTTTCAGGGTCTGGGTTTGAGACACGCAGGAAGAAGCATCAGGCAGCCTCCAACACATCAGAAATGAAAGGTGAGAGAAAGCAGAACAGTTTTGTAAAATAAATGTCGCCAAACTCGCCAGGATGAAACAATCTCAAAGCTGAACTGGAACAACAGAAAAAGAAAATTTCACAGCCTTTTCTTAACCGTGTTAGAAAACAAAAACAAACCAAACAAAAATGTACTTGAGGTGAGATTCACAGAATACGCTTCAGAAAAACATCTGGTGGGGCAGGTGGAGAACCAGGAATTCTCTTTATACACTCAAATTCCAAAAATCCCTGAAGAACCCAAGGGGGAAGAGGAGCTGGAAATAGTCTGGACTGCAGGGGAACAACTCAGATTTGCAGAAGTGTTTGCTACCCCCAAACGGTTTTTATTTTTAAACTGTGGCTGTTTATTTGCCCAGAATTACCCAAGAAGTTGAGGGAATTTCTATCAGAAATACAGCAGGTGGGAAGAGCTGTGGGAAAGGAGAGGGGATTACATTTTCTTTTTGCAAGACTCAGATTTCCCTGCAGCCTGAAGCTGTTCTGGAAAAAAAAAAAAAACCACTAAAAATCAAACCACTTAAAAAAAAAAATAGATTTACAATGAAACAACATCATCTTTATTGTAACGGCAACAGTAGTTCCATGAGTCAAGAACGTTAGAGAACTTCAATTTTTATAAGGTGAAGGAATTTACCAGCCTCAATAAAATCCAGGGCTAGGGAATCACACAGGACAATCACCAATCCCATTCCACACCTGTCCTACAGCTCCCTATGGATTCAGGGTCCTTCCTGATGGGATTTAGTCTATCACATCCAGGAGCTCTCCAAAATCCCAAACAGGATCCCGAATCTGCTGCCACCAGAAATCCCAACTCATTCATTAGCTGCCTTATGTTACCTTCGAGAGGCCGGTTACAAGATGGGTAATTCTGTGACAAAAAAAAATAAAATAAAAACAAAACCCAAAACAACAAGAAGGATGCGAAGCTTGTCAGCTGGAAGAGAACGTGAGCAACGGACAGAAGCACAGAGGGTTTGAGGAAAAAAAATAAAAATAAAAATGGCAGGTCCAGTTTTCAATGTTTCCACCAACAAAGGCGGCAGAAAACTCTTGAGAGTGTGAAAACCAAGGTTTGGGGAGTTTAATGAGGTTTAGAAAATAAAATTTAAACAAAAAAAAAGAAGGAAGAAAGGATATGTCTGCATGGATAAAAAACCCATGAAAATGCCAGCACGCAGCTCGAGCGTCCTGCTCTGCCAGGGACCCGACCCAGCTGCTCCCAGCTCCCAGGAAAACAGCACAGGCAGGGCTGGGAGCTGATCCTACAGATCCTAGAGATCCCACTGATCCTACAGATCCCACAGATCCTACAGGCAGGGCTGGGAGCTGATCCCACTGATCCTACAGATCCCACAGATCCTACAGGCAGGGCTGGGAGCTGATCCCACTGATCCTACAGATCCCACAGATCCTACAGGCAGGGCTGGGAGCTGATCCCACTGATCCTACAGATCCCACAGATCCTACAGGCAGGGCTGGGAGCTGATCCCATAGATCCTACAGATCCCACTGATCCTACAGGCAGGGCTGGGAGCTGATCCCATAGATCCTACAGATCCCACTGATCCTACAGGCAGGGCTGGGAGCTGATCCCACTGATCCTACAGATCCCATAGATCCTACAGGCAGGGCTGAGAGATGATCCCACAGGAAAGGTGAGACCCCCACAGACAGGAGGGGAGGAGCAGACCCTGCAGAAGGAGCAGAACAGATCCCACAGATCCCACAGGCAGGAGGGGAGCAGATCTCACAGCACTCACAGGCAGGACGGGATTGAACAAATCCCACGGGCAGAACTGGGAGCAGATCCTACAGACAGGAGGGGAACAGATCCCACAGACAGATTATTGAGCAAATCCCACAGGAAGGGTGAGAAGTTGACCCCACAGACCCACAGGGAGCAGGGTGAGGAGCTGACCCCACAGAGCTCACAGGGAGCAGGGTGAGGAGCTGATCCCACAGACCCCACAGGGAGCAGGGTGAGGAGCTGATCCCACGGACCCCACAAGGAGCAGGGTGAGGAGCTGACCCCACAGACCCACAAGGAGCAGGGTGAGGAGCTGATCCCACAGACCCCACAAGGAGCAGGGTGAGGAGCTGACCCCACAGACCCCACAGGGAGCAGGGTGAGGAGCTGATCCCACAGACCCCACAGGGAGCAGGGTGAGGAGCTGACCCCACAGACCCCACAGGGAGCAGGGTGAGGAGCTGATCCCAGACCCCACAGGGAGCAGGGTGAGGAGCTGACCCCACAGACCCACAGGGAGCAGGGTGAGGAGCTGACCCCACAGACCCCACAGGGAGCAGGGTGAGGAGCTGATCCCAGACCCCACAAGGAGCAGGGTGAGGAGCTGACCCCACAGACCCACAGGGAGCAGGGTGAGGAGCTGACCCCACAGACCCCGCAGGGAGCAGGGTGGGACAGGGCAGTGCCCCCCTGGAGCTGCCCAGTGCCCGCTGTGCCCCCCTGCCAGGGATCCCTGGAGCTCTGCTGAGGGCAGGAGGAGGGAGGAAGAGAAACCAGCCTGACTCATGGGATCTCAAGTGACCAGAGCACTACAGGAATCCTTTGCTCACACCCAAAAAAGGACAACCCTCGCCCCAAAAGCTGAAGAATTCCATTTTACATTATCTGTTTGTTTTTTTTTTTTTCCTTGGAAAAACCTGCAATAAAAACCTTTCCCACCATACCCAATGGGAAGCAGTTTTCAAAATGATTTTGCAATTTCTCTTCCCCGTTCTGCCCCTCTCCAGAAGGAATAAAGGAAGGGTGAATGGATGTGGGGAGGCTGTAGGTTGAATATCTGAATTTGTCTGGAACGGGCTGCAATTTGCCTACAGCAGAACACTCTTCTATCCAGCAGGGACAAAAGATTTCCCATCCTGACTGGAGGGTCTTTTCTAAATCAGAGCATCTCCGAGTTTCTTGATTGCTTTCCATGAAAAACGTGCCTGAATCCAAGAAACACAGGATTCCTCCCCGTGTTCCAGCCTCCTCCACTGGAATTAGATCAACTACATTTTTGCAGAGGGTGAATTCCTCTCAAAGTCTGTTAAAGCAGAGGTTCATTATTTTTTTTTTTTTTCCCATATATTCCAAATGCAGAGTAATAGTTTTAAACAGCTCTTACCAGCACTGGGATAATCTATTCTACTTAAGGATTTTGTAAGTACAGTTTCCACAGATCAGTCTCAAACCTTATTGCTTCACAACTGCAGTATCCCTTGGAAAAAATAAAAATAAAATATTGAATGGTCTGTTAATTTGTCCCAAATGGCTTTTCAGATTTGGCAGGGGAGGGAGAACGGAATGGCCAACAGAGAACATTGACTTCAAAATATTACTGTAGAAGGGTTTCCTCTTATTAAAAAAGGATACACTGTATTAAACAGCTGAAAGTAAAGACAGCATTCAAAGCCCATGAGTCAAGCCACAGCCAAAACCGTGTTCTACCCCTAAGTATTGTTTTCTTTTCCTTTTTCTTTTTTTTTTTTTTCCTCTTTTTTTTTTTTTAAACAAAGATTTTCCTCAACTGCCGTTTTAATCTTCACCAGAGGGTGCTTCATCTTCAGATCCCTCATCCCCTGACTTTTCTGGTGGAGGGCTGGCTGATTTTTTCTTTTCTGGGGGACTTTCAGGCTCTTCATCCTCTTCTTTGGGGGATGGGGTCTTTTCTTTTGTTGCCTTGGAAGCTGTGGGGCGACCTGCCTTCCCTTTGCCTTTCACTGGGCTGGGGGTCACTGGAAAAAGAGAAACCTCGTAAAACTCAGCAGCAGAAAGGCAGAAGAAACTCCCAGTAAAAGGGATTTTAGTCATTCAGCAGCAGTTTGGCCATAGGCACAGTGTTTTCAGCACTCCCAATTAGCAAAGCCGAAGTGAGGAGCAATCTAACAAGATTTAAAAGCTGTTTAATTGCAGCTCCTGGCTGATTGCTGGATATGACATCATAAACAGACACAGCTCTTGTCAAAGCAGGACACACATTGGCGTTATTTGGAACTTCCTGCAGAAATGCATCCAGTTTTCCTCTGGTTCACATTTCCCCACCCTGACAACGTCACAGAGTCCCAAAGAAAGCCACAAGTTGTTGTTATTTGGCTGTGAGACACAGACAGTCAGAATGCAGCAAAGGTTTTCATCATCAAGACACAGACACCAATTCCACCCCTAAAGGCAGAACTAAAGCCAGCCCATTATTCCACACCGCTGCTTTAAATCGTGGCATTTTCTTGGTTTTCAACATTTTTGTTGTCTGTGACCCCAAGATTTCTACCAAACCTTCTGCAGCAAAAAGAAAACCTGGATTCTGAACCGAGGAACTTTCACTGCACAGACTCACCTGTGGCCTTTAGCCTGGGCTTGGGCATTTTCTTTTCTTTCCTCTCTGGCTTGGATTTCTTGGAGACCTTCTTATTTTTCTTTTTTGAACTGCCATAGTCACTGTCATCATCATCTTCCACGAGGAAGTCTTCATCACTTCCTGAATCTGCTGGAAGCACAAAGAAACCTCAGTTTTTGCAGGGGGAAAAAAAAAGGAAGGAAAAGATAGAGCTGAGATCTGCCAGTTAAATTGTGGACACAGACTCTGAGACCTCGTGGGCTTCCATTTATCTGCCAGTGGCACAAAATCTGACTGGGTTTTTACATCAGCAGCCTCACAGGGACAGCAACAAGCAGCAAAAAGCATTGGGAACTTCACAATTACCCTTTAGGGCTGCTTACAAAGAAACAGATCTTTGGAAAACACACACATCTCTGGGAAAAAATCTTCATCCGCAAGGAAAAGGCACCAGGATGAAGTTTTTTGTCTCATTCTGGATAAAAACTGCAGGGAAGAGATCGAGAGATCGACCCACTTGTGAAGATAGATTTTGCAGGACGCACACACACCTTTGCAAACTTGGAATGCGAATTCTAGATGTGAAAACCCGACTTGGACAGAGACACGGTAAAAAATGAAGACACTGAGGAGCAGAGTGTATGTCCTCAGTGTCCCTTTCCCCAATCCCATTTACTCACTCTCCTGGAACTGTGCCTCATCATCCTCCTGCTCTTCCTCCTCACTCCCCACGTCATCCATCAGCATCTCCCGCTGTTTGGAGGCTGCTTTGGACGCCGCCTGCCGCTGCTGACGAACGTTTTTGTGATCCTCCTTCTCATCCTCGCTGTCCTCTGCGGCAAAAGGCCCCAAACAGTGAGTGCAGAGCACACAGCTCCTGCCTCGAGGCAGCACTTGGGCAAAACAGGGGCAGGGCATTCATGAGGGGGTTAAAACACTGAATTACTGTGAGGGAAATTCAACCTCATCGACACCTTCCCTACTCACCCAACAAAAAATCCTCTGCAATATTTTTCACTGCAAAATAACCACTTTTTATCTCTCTTTTTTTTTTTTTTTTTTTTTTTCCTTACCTGCAGGCCTTTTCCTGGATTTGGAGGCTGCTCTCTTGTTCTTGTCTGGTTTAGCCTTCTTTCCTTTTTTGCTTTTTTGAGAGCTCTCGTAGTCGCTGTCGGCTTTGCCGTCGTCAGCTCCTACGTCATCGTCTTCACTGCCAAAATCTTCATCTGCAAGGAAAAGGCACCAGGATGAAGTTTCTTGCATCACTCTGGATAAAAGCTGCAGGGAAGGGATCGACAGATCTATCTATCCACTTGTGAAGACAAGTTTTACAGGAGCATTGCATTACACACAAAAAACCCCATTATCCCAAACCAGGGTGGGAAACAACAGCAGCAGATGCAGCACCCAACTTAAAATAAATCAGAATTATTTCTTTTCTGTCTCAAATCCTACTCCTGCAACTCTCACAGGGGTGAAGAGACACAATTTAAAGATACGCATCAGTACAATGCAGTTACCTGCTGAGTGTGAATCATCTTTCTTAGTCTTCACATCTTTGTCTTCTGAATCCTCACTGCAAATGAGAGAAAGGTGAAGTCTGAGTGCTTGTCTCAACTTCGCTTTCAGTCACTCTTGTGTGGAAAGTGACCGTTTTTAAAGAGCAAACTGATGTCCAGCCTGAGGATTTTCACTGTTCCTGGACATATTTCAGGGTTACTCGCTGTCTGTGGAGTTATCGTGGTTGGGAAGATAATGTTCAAACTCTGAATCACAGATAAACTTCAGCCAGGCAGGAAATAATCAGACTGAGGTGAACCATGCACTTCACTCTCAAACCAACCCACAATCCACATGGCTTTTTAGTTACAATTTTGATGATTTAACATGCAGGCTATAAATGAAATAAAGGTTTATCCTGAACAGATTTTTGAGTCAGCACTTGTCTTTATGTCATTGTTTAGATTCCATTCTGTGCAGGCTGCTCTCAGCTGGCACCTGTCTGCTTTAAGCTTTCTCCAAGGATTTGATCAGTTTGGAAAATAAAAGATATCTTGGGGTGACAGAACAAGAACCAGCTGGCAGAACCTCCATCCCTGGAGCTGAAATCTGCCATGAAAACAAATAAATTATTTCAAAGGTCTCATGGCAATCATTTGGGGACTGCAAAATGGAAATTCTGCAGGAAAATCTCACTTTTCAGTAGGGCAGCACTGAGGCTGCTGGAGCAACTCAGCTCCCAAAGCGATTCTGCGTTTATGGATCACCCAAAATGAGACGTTCCAAATGTCCCCTGCCCTCAGTGCCACCACAGGGCTGCAGCCTGGGGCCTGGGTCACATCCCCTGCCATCCCAGCTGCCTCTGGAGCTGTGGAGTGATGGAGCACTACTGACAAGTGTTTCACACACGATTTCTCTGTCCATTCCCATCAGGAAGAAAAAGCACCTCAGCGTCTCAGCCCTGAGTGAGCTCCCAGTCCCACTGGAATTCCTTGGAAGATGGAAGATGCTGCTCCCCACACACAGGACAAGGCTCTGAGAGATGCTTCCCAGCAGGTGAGAAGCTGCTTTTACCTGTCCTCCTGAGAATTCTTCCCAGACCTCCTCTTGTTTTTGGCCTCTCGCGGAGACGAGCGGATTTTCTTGGATGGGGGACCCGAATCTCTTCCGTAATCGTCATCTGGGCAGGACAAAACGGGTTTTTGAGTCCAACTCACTGCCAGCAAACTGCTTCCCTCAGCTGCAACTCAAACTGATCACTTCATGCACATCAAAATAGAGAAGCATCACAAAGCTTCCAAAAAAAAACCACTCTGGTGGAAGCAAAGTTCTGGTTTAAACCACTGATTTTTACCTTTTCTTCTGCCAACAGCACCAGGAAAATGCTCTGCACAGTCAAGTCTCACCCAGGGAAACACAAAAAACCTCACAAGAGGACACAGGATCTCATTTTAATACTTAGTTATTATATATACCTATTAAAAATTAACATCCATATTTATTTCTACACGATTCTAACAGCTCACACTATTTACTGCTCTGTGATAGGACAAAGGATGTCATTAAATAGGAGTTTAAAACTCCTTACAACTCTTACACAATACCTTATTTAATTAATAAAAGCACCATAATTAAGAATTATGCACATTTATCTCATTTTAATTATCAGTGCAACCTCAGCATTGAGTTAATCTTCCAAGAACTCAAACCATATCCCAGAAATTTTCTGTTCATTCACACTGATTGTATTTTCTTTTTCAGAAATGGGATCCAGAACTGTTAATTCACAGAGGTTAGTTTGGTTTTTTTTTTTTTGAAATGTGATCCAGCAATATTTTGTTAATTCACACAGATTATATTTTTTAGCTGCAATCCCCCCCAGATGCCTGATAATGTGGGCTCAACTGGAGCCATAAAATAAATGGAAAACATCTTTTCCTGTGGGAAAAAAAGAAGTGGCATCAAGGAGCCTCTGCCCCAGAACACAACATAGAGCAAGGAAGGCACTGCTGCCAACAGCCTCGAGACACTACAACAATACCAGCATTAAATAACAAGATTTCTATCACCATTGTTCGTTTAATAGAAAACATACGAGAATCATTATATTTTCAAATACTTATTAACAGTTCAGGCCGTGAAGAACAGAAACTCCTTGGAATCGGAGCTAGATGTGATTAGAAGCAGAACAATTAATATGCATGGCAGTAACGAGCTGCTCCAACCCAAGGAAATTAAGGGAAAAAAAAGAGTCATTTACCAGCATCATCTGATTCCTGAAACTGGGAGTAATCGACCACTTTCCTGTTCCTGTTAAAAAGCAGGAGAAGAAGAAATTAGGAATTCATCATTTCAGAGCTCCAAAAGCTTTAAGGAACATGAAGTGCCACATCCCTGCTTCCAGGGCTGGATTTGTAGCCCCAAAAACATCCCAAGAAAACTGGGATAACTCAGCCACCTCCACAGTCATAAGAGGACACAAAGGATATTTAAGTATATTAAAGCATTAATAGCATTTTCCTGAGGAGGTTTTATAATAATCTGGATTACACTCTCAGAATCTGTAGGTTCTTTTTGATATACACACCAAGATTATGAATCAAACATTTCTAAACTTCTCCCTTTGGAATTTCTGCTTCTCACAGCTCACCTGCTGCCACACCTTCTCCTCCAATTTTTATTTTCCCTGCTTTTAAAGCATTTTAAGTTTTCACTGGGGTTTCCAGGAGCTTTCTGAATGAGTTACACTGATCTGGAAATCAACAAAATCCAATCTGCTTCTTTAACTTACTGAAACCTCCAAAATGGATCTGTTGGTTATTTTATCAGCACCTTGGCAAGACAACTGCCCTGTAAAACCCTGACCAGAGGGAATCAGGACATGCAATAATTCAATTAAATTTCAGCTGCTAATGCCTCAAACTCAGACTCCAAACACCTCCCGGAAGGTCTGACAGGGATGGGAGGAGCTGGGAATCCAGAGATTCCCACAGTCCCTTTTTCCAGCCCTTCTGGCCCAAAGCCAAGGACGAATCTGATTTTGCAGCCATCGCCACGTGAGCTCAGTTCTACAGCTGGAAAACTCCACGCAGCACACAGATCCTTCCTTCTCCTCCTCTCAGCACAATTCACACTCAGCTCCCCAAACCGTGCTGCATTACCCACCAATTAATTCATTATCGTTAATTCATTGCTGATAAACCTGGTCAGTTCAAAGGCACCCCAAGCCATCACTGCTGATCCATCTGAATTCAGTTTTAAGTTGCCCTCCTGAACAAGCACCTCTAATTCATGGCTCACAGAAGGATGCAGGAGCAAAATGGTTTTGTTTCAACCCAAACCTCTTAAAGAAATTTTAAAAACAACAACAAAAAAATCCCTCAAAACCCACCCCCAAAATACCAAAAAGGCAAATGAAAGGAAGACAAGATCTGGAGAGGTGGAATCCCACCCAAGCTTTGGAGCACGTGTGAGTGCAGTGAAGTACAACAGGACCCTGCACTGGCCACTCCCTCCCGGTCTGAGTGTGCTAAAATACCAGCTCAGGGACACGATCACTGCCAAGTTTTGATTTACATTTGATTTACATTCCTATTCCAACAAGGAGCCTTCCTGAAGGCTGCCTCCTGACCCACCTCACGAGTGAAAACATGAATTTTATTCTGATAAGCATCAGAAGAACAATCAAGTTATTAAATAAAAAGTCTGACTTTACGTATCAAGTATTGTTTTTTCTTTTCCTGTGAAAACATTAACGGGGTGAAAAAAGCAGAATTTCCACGTATAAAAAACACTTTTAGCCATCACTGAGCTACCAAACAAGATGGAAATGGCAGCTTTTCCACCTTGCTTCCTTCAGAAACACATTAAATTAAATCAGGTACTGGAAATGTGACAGTGGCAGCTACAGCATTAACAAAAACTGTCCCTAAGAAAAACATCCTTGAACAAAACCAGCGTCCCTGTGGCAAGCATCCCTCGGGTTTTTCAGCCAGGGAGTAAACCCTGCTCAGTTCTCCTCACATGGTGAGCAGGAAGTGATATCTGTATTAAACATAATAATTAAAAATCGTTGTTTCAGAAGAAACCAAAAGTGAAGCTGTCTCCTTGCATTATCTCTTCTTGCAGGGCAAGAAGGGCGGAGTAAAGAGGGAATCCCTGCACTGCTATCACTGAAAACAACAATCTGCAAATCTTCAACAGCACCAGGGAAGCTCAGAGGGACAGAAAGAACCAACCTGCTCCTGCACCTGCCCCTGCCCTCGCTCCAAACTCTTCACTCACCTCTTTTAGCCAGGCCAAGTTTTATTTAGAACCGTGGCAGCAATAACAGCCGCGGGTTTGCAAAGAGAGCCCGCAGTGTTTACTACTCCAAGGTGATCAAAACACTCCGTGGAGATCACTGGAGTTAAGAGCCAGGGAAAAGGAGCTGCTGGTGGCAGTGCAGAGCCTCTCTCTGCTGTAAGATGTCAAGGCAAGCAAGCAGACGTAAAAATAAACTCCCTGTTAAATCCACTTAGGCTGAGCGTAAAAAGACAGGCACGGAGACAGCTGGGATGGGCATTGTTCAGTCTGGTTTTAAAATATAAACTGAGATTTGAAGATAATCTCCTTGTTAATTCAGATTAACACCAAGGTGTGCACGTAAAAAGTTCAGAGACAAGTTTTGATTAACAGCTGTCGGTCCAATATTTTTGGAATAAACAGGAACTCATTAACATGTTAGGATGGAAGCACTCAGCACAGTAATTCTCCAGTAATTTAACTACAGCTCAGAAATGCACAGAATTTCTTGCAACCTGCGCTTGATGCCTGCCAAAGTGCAATTTTGGAATTATGAGAAGCAGCATCAACATGCCAAAGGATCATTAAATGCCTGTAAAACTGAGAAAGGATCTCATCCTCACACTTCAATTTAGTTCCTAAACCCTCAGCCTTTAAACCAACATCAGCACAGCCCTACAATCAAGCAGAAAAGTTTTTGTTGTTTTTTTTTTAAAGGGAATGCAACAGATTCCCAGATATTTGTACAGGCATTAAAACCCACAGATGAAATCCACATCTAAAATATCCCACAACATACAATCCTGAAAAGCCCTGCTAAAAGGAGTCCTCAAAACATCCAGGCACTGAAGGGGAATGTTTAGGTCAAACGACAACCACCTACCCTCAATCCCAGAGAGCAAAGGCAAGGAGATTAAATGGTTATTGAGATTTCTGTATGGCTTTTTTCACCACAGCCTTTATTTAACCAATATAAGCAAAAACCCTCAGCATTTGTGAGCAAAGCTCCAGCTCCTCCCTGACCCTCAGGGCTGGCTCAGCAGCCAGGTTTCACTTTCAGGTAAAAGGTGTTCCCTCAGAGACCAACATTATCAATGACAAATATTGCCACTAAAAGCCCTTTGTGGCTGGTTTTTTTTTACACACAGAAAACACGAATTCCACCCAGAAGCGTTTCCTGCAGGGATTTTCAGAGCTGTGCAAAGCAAACCTGCAGTGCTGGATTTGGACCTTCCATGAACGTTGATTTAAAACCACCACCAGGAGGTGGCACAGGGCCCCTGTGACAGCCAGGGACCCAAACCAGGGCACTTTGGGGCTAATCTGGGTAAAAACTGGACTCAGGACTCACCGCTGAGAGACAGCTCAGAGTTTGGGTCTGGGCTGGACTCCCCACTCTGCTCACAGCAGGATTTTCAGGGATCCACACGATTTGGACCTCCATGAAACAACTCAATGATCTCTGCAGCAATAATTAAAGCAGTCTTGTGCTCGTTCTCCCTTTGACTCCAACTATAATTGAGATTTTACTACAGAATTGATGCAGAGCAGGAGGGGAACTCACTCCCCCACCCTGGGATTATGAATTTTCTTGTACCTGCACCTTATGTTTCTCTCTGAAAGAGAGCAAGAATCATCTTTTTACTCATCCTTCTCTGGACCACACAGCATCACTCGATTTTATTAAGTGCCAATCCCCAAGGCATTGCTGCTCGCCTGCAATCCCATGAAAGCTTTCCCACAATCACAATATTTCTACTTTACATCGCCCAGCAACAACACTGGCAACAAGTTACATTTAACAGATACATTTATTTCCTGCAAGTAAAATTTCACCCTTCCACTGCAGCGCCAACACCAAGCTGGGGTTCAGATCCAGAGAAATGAAGGATGTGAAGCTTTGAGGCACTGAGATAAATTGATAACTGGCTTTAAGCTTAAAATGAATGACCAAAAAACTCCCGGGATTTCCAACCCTGCCCACATGATCTCAATTCGAAAAGCCTGCAGGAGAAGACCACCAAGTAAAAGCAGAAGAAAGGATGGACCAGAAGCGAAAATTCTGACTTAAAACACATTAATTGATGGTGTATATATATTAAAAAAAAGTGGCTCTGAGTATTTTATTTTACCCCTGTCAGCAGCCCCAGCTCTCTTTGCACAACTTCAGCAGAGTTACACAAGAGATGCAGAAGTTCAGTAATTTCAGGTTCCCTCAGTTTTTACTCCTTGCCTTTTTCTAACACTGAAAACCCCACCCAGGAGAAATGGAATTGTGCAGGAAGTACCTGGCTCTCAGTGCCTGTAAATACCAGGAGTTTATTACTACTTAATTTTAAGTAACTGACTTGAACAGCCAGACTCAAACTTTGGTCAATTTTCTCAACAAGTGGAGTAAAAACTTGGGATGCAGGCTGGATTTTATGAAGTTCACTGCTTTAGGTGCACACATATTCACCAGGAACCAGCAGACATCACCAATTAATTCAAGGAACACCGACCAGAGGAACACTTTCCCACCACTAAATCTCACTCTGATGAGGAACCTCTCACCAGGCTTCCATTTTACCAAAAACCAGCTAAGACAGGCAGAAAAAACTTCATTCCAGCATTAATTTATTAATGGATTTAAATCTACTGGCAGAGCTCTCTAGTTAGCAGAGCAATATAACGTAGCAGCCACCGAACATTTACCTTTTTTTTTTTTTTTCCCCTGGAAGGACTATTAAATCCAGGGAGAAAAGGGACTGCTGCATCTATCCTGCCACGTGCCAGGAGGTTTTGTGCTCCCAACAACCTGCTGGACTTTGGTACTTCATTTTCCTGCAGAGCAGAGCCTGCCTGGCTGAGGGTGGCACCAGGCAGACCTCTCACAACGCTGCAGGACTGGACAGAGGTTGTGTTATTTTAATCGTTTTTTTTCGAAACCCTTGTAAAAATACTCAAGTCCAGCGAGCTCAGAGGCTCTGCTTTTAAAGTCAGCACCTTTTCCTTACCTGGAGCAAATCTCCAGAGCTGGGAGGGGAATGGCCAACACTGAAGTGTCCCCTCAAGCAGCAGAGTCACATCAGCACTAATCTGGGCAGCTCAGCCATCACTGAGCCACTCCCCTATTAGCAACGCAGTCCTGGCTTTCGTTTATATTTTCAATTCTGCACACGACAGATACTAATTAAATACAAATGCTGTCATCTCTTAAACGTACAGATGCGTTAATAGACACGATTAATTTGTACTTATTAAATTAGCCAGAATACCCGAACATCCACACCCAGGCCAGGCTCACTGGGAATAAAACTACAACCAGTTACTTGAGAATGAAGGAATTCCAAAGCCTCAGAAGAACACCGTGGGAAACCTCACACCTCTGCTTACAGAGACAACTCAGACCACGAGTTCACCCTTTTGCCACCTCCTTGGTAAACCTTGGAGACACAAGGGAATCACAGAACATCCTGAGCTGGAAAAAACTCACAAGGATCATCCCAGTCTTTGCACAGGCGCCCCAAAATTCCACCTTGTACATCCCTGGCAGCGGTGTCCCAATGCTCCTGGAGCTCTGGCAGCCTCGAGGCCGTGCCCAGCACCCTCTGGAGGAAAAACCTTCCCCAAGCACCCACTCCTGACACATCTCCGGCCCTTCCCTCGGGCACCACTTCCCCGCGCCGCAAATCCCCGAAGCCAGCCACGCTCCATCCGAGCCCAGCCAGCGCTCCAACACCGCTCCCCCCGATCCGCCAAGCCCCGGACCCACCTCTGGCACAACACAGCGCGGCTGCCAACCGCACGGGAAGGAAAAAGAGGAAAAGAAGGGGGGGGGGGGGGGCGCAAAAAAACCAGCAGCAGGAAAAGGCGAGCGCGGAGCGCGCAGCCCGCGGCCGGGCGGAGCAGGGCGTGCGGCAGCGGCGCTCGCACCGAGGGGGCGGCTCCTGCCGGCTCCTCCCCTACGCGTGGTTCCCCATGCACAGCCCCCGTGGCCCGGACCCTCGCCGGATGGCACCGCGTCCCCTCCCCCGGCAGCGTGCTCGGCTCGGCCCCGCCGCCCGGAGCGGGCCCCGGCCGGGGGCAGAGCCGCGGATGGCGGCGCCCGCCCTGCGCCCAAGTGGGTCACGGCGGCGGCGAAAAATTTCTCTTTTCCCCCCCGTTAGAAAATGCGGGACAGCGCCCGCAGGGCCGCCCCGCCGGCCCCGGGCGAGCGGCGCAGTGTGAAATGCGGTGTTTACGGTGATGGCCGTGCCAAGTTAGCAGGGGGGAAACAAGGGGAAATAGAGGAGAAATCGGCACGGCCTGAGCGCGGCCTGCCCTGCGCGGGGCCGGCCCGGCTGCAGCGGCGGCAGCGGCGCCGCCGGGACTCACCTGACGGGCCGCGACATCTTCCCGGCGCTTCGGGCCGCCCGGGGCTGGGCGCGGAGCGAACGGGGACGCTGAGGCCGCCGGGGCCGCCGAGGCCGCCCGGAGCGAGCGGGAGCGCTGGGCCCAGCGCCTCAGGCCGCGCCTGCGGAGCCGCCGCTCCCCCGTCAGGCGCCGCCGCCGCCCCCGCTGCCGCTCCCCGATCCCGATCCCGGCCGCGATCCCGGTGTCGCTCCCCGATCCCGGTGGCGGTGCCGGGTGTCGGCGCCGGTCCCGCTCCCGCCGCTCCCCCCCGCAAAATGGTCGCGCTCGCCCCGCCGAGAGGATGCGAGCGGGGGGGGCGGGACCGCCGACCCCGCCGGCCGCGCCCCCCGCCCGCCGCCGATTGGTCGGGGGCCGCGAGAGCCCGCGCCCCATTGGCTCGTTCGAACCATCACGGCGCGCAGGGCCCGCCCACTGTCCCCGCGGGGAGGGCGGGCAGCGCGGCCCGCACGCGGCGGAGCCCCGGCCGCAGATTCGCCACGGGCTCCCGGCGGTACCGCGGCCCCGCCGCGCCCCGTCCCGCCCCTCCCTCCCCGCCCGCCGGGTCCCTCCCTCACCGGCGACACGCTGGAATTTTTTCCCATTCCTCCGGGAATTTTTCGGGGCGCTGCGGGGCCTTAAGGGCCGAGCGGCAGATTCGCCGCGCGGGCCCGGCGCGGTTTTGGAGGGAAAAGGCGGCCCCGGGCGCGGGTTCGGTGTCGTTAATTTTTATTATGAAGAAACGCAAAAAATTGGTCCCGGCGGCGGATTTTGACAGCGGCGCTGATGCCACCACCGCCACTTCTCCCTGTGCTAGTCGGCAGCTAAGCATATACACAATTTATGCAAAGTCCAATGAAGATTCGGGATTTTTTTGCACTTTGAACTTCCCAGAAATCCCAAAATGACTCATTTTCGTTAGAAAAGGCGATGCTTTAACCATGAAAAAATTGAAAGTATTCCACAGTCATTAAAATGGCAGCTTCTGCCACGGCAACTCACTTTTGCTTTCCACTTGAGTCTTCGGAGATTCATACCTCCATTTTAGTAAAAATAGCATTTAAATCCTATTTTTATCCATTGGGAACTGTGAGAAGATGGTTTGGCGATACAAATAGGGTCGGATTTAGAGGTGTAATTACAATTTCAGGATGATTTGGGCTCGTTTCATGCCCTGCTTGGGCTTCATGGGGATTCCTCTGGAATTCTGGCCCTGTTCCCGCTCCATCCCTGCCCCTGGTGCCCGTCCATCCGCAGGAGAATCCGGCTGATGGCGGAATAAAGAGGCCCCAAATACCCGGAGTGAAGGAGCCCCGAGGAGGAAGGTGCAGAAACCACATCAAGGAATTCTTTGCTGGAAATATTGGATAAAACCCCACTGGGGCTGACTCAGAGATGCACGAATTTTGCATGTTTATGTCCCGCCTCTAGCCCAATAAAAACTGAATAATTGAGGATATTTTAGTGGAAGTTAATTTGGTTTTTCTTTGGGTTTTGGGTTTTTTTTTTTGTTGTTTGCTTTTTTTGGGTGTGTACTTGGGATTTTTTTGTTGTTGTTGTTTGTTTTGCTTGAGTTTTGGGTTACGTATTTGGGGTTTTATGGGTGTGCCTTTGTGATTTTTTTTTTCTTTTTCTTTTTAAAATTATTTCGTTTTGCTTGGGATTTTTTTGGGCGTGTATTCTGGATTTTTGGGGGTATTTTTGTCTTTTTTGTTTCGGGGGCTTTTTGTATGTTGTTTTTTGGGGGGGGGTTTTGGCTGTTTTGTTTGGGGTTTTTTTCCCCCTCTTTTGTTTGTTTGTTTTTCTCTCGTTTTGTCCCCTCCCTGTCGTGCCTATCGCGACTTAGGCAGCCAAGGTTAGGGCAGGGCAGTGCCAGCCCGGGGCCATTCCAGCCCCTCTGTCCCTTTGTCATGGAAGTGTCCCCGCCGGGAATCCACACCGGGGTGGGATCACCACAAACACGGAATTCCCGGGGATTTTCCCCATTATTCCCTCCTGCACCCTCAGAATCAGGATGGATTTCGTCGTTAGATTAATTTCATAATAAATCTCCTCCATTTCCTATTCTCACCACTCGTCACTGTGGGTTTTTATCAGCCCTGGGGGCAGTGAATTGATGTTTATCTTGAATTTTATCATTTCACCGGCAGATTTTTCTGGTTTCACCAGCACCGCTTTCCCTGTGCTAATCAGGGAAATTGTAATTATAATTAATGCAAAGCCCGCTGCAGATTATTTGATTTTTACACTTTAAATTCCCTGTAAACCCCAAAATTGCACATTTTGGTTAGAAAAGGAACTTCTTCAATTGTGGAAAAATTGAAAGTATTCCATGGTCGTTAAAAGGGCAGCTTCTCACTTTTGCTTTGCATTTTGGACTTCGGAGGTTCATCCCTCCATTTTAGTAAAAATAGCATTTAAATCCTATTTTTATCCATTGGGAACTGTGAGAAGATGGTTTGGCGATACAAATAGGGTCGGATTTAGAGGAGTAATTACAATTTCAGGATGATTTGGGCTCGTTTTGTGCCCTGCTTGGGCTTCATGGGGATTCCTCTGGAATTCTGGCCCTGTTCCCGCTCCATCCCTGCCCCTGGTGCCCGTCCATCCGCAGGAGAATCCGGCTGATGGCGGAATAAAGAGGCCCCAAATACCCGGAGTGAAGGAGCCCCGAGGAGGAAGGTGCAGAAACCACATCAAGGAATTCTTTGCTGGAAATATTGGATAAAACCCCACTGGGGCTGACTCAGAGATGCACGAGTTTGGCGCGTCTTCGCAGCCCAATAAAAACGGAATAACTGAGGGTATTTCAGGGGGATTTGCTTTGCTGGCGACACAGGGCAGTTCACACCGCGTGTTTTGTACATTTTTGTTGTTTTTATTCCTAATTCCAACTTGTAAACTCATTTCTTGGGGCCGCTGAGGCAGCAAAACGACAACTACCAGCTGAGCAGAGTCAAATTTTAATTTCAAACCCTTGCAATGCTGCACCACTGACTGATTGACGTGGTTAAAATCCACTTTTTCCTCTTTACACAACCATAATACTGAATTTTATGATGCTCAAGGCCCTGCCTCTAAAATGCTTCTGTTTAACAGCAAGCAATTAAAAAAAAAAAAAGCTAAATTTTGATATTGTTGACCCACTGAGGCTGCAGTAAAATTCTCCAGCTGTGTGGCAGCCACCAAATCACAAAATTCACCTTGAAATTCGCGTGGTTTTGAGTCCCAGGGCCACAAACTGAAATTCCAGGAAGGAGAAATGAGAAGGAAACGGGAACAGTCTGCCCAGAAGTCACACAGAGGACACAGAGTGAAAGCAAGGAAAAAATAAATTCTTTCACTTCCCAAAGTGCTCATTCCTGAGGAGGCCACGAGTGAAGCAGAATAAAGACAATTTCTGATTCCTATTTGAAAGACTGGGGTTGTTTTTTTTTTTACCCACCCACATCAACAAAAGTTAAATTAAGACACTTCTGGGCTCTGCCCTTGCAGCTGTCCTTAAAACCAGAATTATTCCAGCTGGCACGAGCTGGGCACAGCCCCTGGATGGGGATTTTGAAGCTGTTTTAATCCAGGGGCATTATTTTTTGGGGTTTGCTTGGCTTTTTTTAGGCAGGGGGAGATCTCTGCGAACGCTCACAGCTGCCAGGGAAATCGTTTTCCTGTCTGCTCGGGGTTTTTACAACCGGCTCAAGCAACGACTCTTCCTTTTGTGCAGCTCGTGGCGGGTTTTATCTGACATCTTTTTCAGATGCTAGCCAACAGTAAACGTGGGGAAAAAAAAACCCAACAAACCTCCCCAGGGCACACCTGGGGGCTGGAAAGCAACGGCAGCACAGGAACGCCGTGAAATCGATTTTTGTAAAAACCTTCCCTTGGGTTTTTGGAGGATTCTCAGCGGCACTTCTGGAGGAGGAGGCGCTGGGAGGAACGACGGAACGAAGTTCTCCCGCAGAATTCCCAGGAATTCCTGGTGAGGAGGCCCTGGAACAGATTATCCAAAGAAATGTGGATCCCAGGCCGGGCTGGATGGGATTTGGAGCAGCCTGGGACAGTGGAAATGTCCCTGCCCATGGCAGGGGAGGCACGGGAGGGAATCTGGAAAATCCTTCCCACCCCAACCATCCCACAATTGTCTAACTGGAGCAGGAATTTGGGAATTCTCAGCTGCTCTGAGCAGTGAGTGGGGCCTGGGCAGGGTTTTCCAGCCCCAAGGAGAGCTCTTTGTTCTTTGCTGAAACACTTTAAGGTGCAGGCACAAAACTATCAATAAATAACACTTGAATCTTAAGGGGTTTAGTGACAGCTCCTTTAAAAAAATTAGGCACTTCTCACGTTTTCTACAAAGAACTAGAAATATCTATAGGATTAAATATTTATAGGATTAAAAGCCATTATTTTTTTCTTTCCTTTTTTTTTTTTTTTTTGCGCTTAAGACAATGAAGTAAAATTGAGCAAGGCACTTCAAATTTGTTGCTAACCAGTTCTCCCTGTTCCTAAAGCCAAGGGGTGAGAAAAGGGTAATTTTTAAGCACCTCAAACCCCAAAAATCTGGCAATATTTGCACAGCAGAACCCTAGCCCAGGTATTTCAGCTTTTCATTTGAACAGTGGAGCACAAGTAATTCTAAATTTCTCAGCCCTCACTGTTTAATTTGAAATTCTTTTCAGCTGCAGAGAATGAAAACTCCGATTTTTTAGTGACGGCGATGAGTGCCTGCTTTACCAACTCCTCCCTCTGCACACGACAGGCAGGAGGAATAATTTGCCAGAGCGAAGCAGTCCTAATTCAGCAGGAACCAGGACACAGCCGTTTCCAGTCCAACCACTGATGGAGGTAAAAAAAAAACAACAAAAAACCCCAATTATTGAAGGCCTTTTGCTGAAATCCAACCCCAAAACACGAGCGGGGTGATTGAGTACCACCAGTGAAATCGTGGAACAGCAAAATCCAGAATTAAACACCCCAAACTGCAGCCTCGAACTGAGAGTTTCCTACAAATTCTCCTCAATTTGTACCTTTTTTTTTTTTTCCTTTTGGCCAGACCTGCTCTCCACCACGGCTATCTGGGATGTGTGGGGGGAGAAGTGGCAGCAAGGGGAAATGGGGAGTGGTTCCTTCCTTTCCTTTCATCCCACAAAGTCTTTTCCTCCTCCTCCTCCTCCTCCTCTTCCCCAGCCCCACTAAAACAGCAGGGTTGTTTTTTTTTTTTAGGGAGCTGTTTCCTAGCCCAAATCCCCTCCTGGCTGCAGGAGAATGGTGGGAAGGCAATTCAGCAGCACTTGCCAAAAAGCTGTTTGGGGTGAGGGGTGGAAGTTGTCCCAAAAGTGCAAAGGGCCCTCGTGGGGCCACACAAAAGGGGTTTTACAGCCCCCTGCCCCAATAAAGGGGCAGCAGAGCAGGAGGGAGGCACAAGGGGCGAGGAAGAAGGGCAGGAGCAATTCCTGACGGAATTTTGGGGTCCCTGCTCGGCAGGCAGAGCCCAGGGGAGCGAGCGTGGCGCTGCCCCAGCTCCCCAAATTCATCCCCCCCAGAATTTCACAGCGCTGATCCACGTCCAGCTCCGTCCTGGGGAGGCTCTGGTGGCAGTGATGGGACGTGCTGGACCCTCCAGGACACAGATCCCTGGCTCCAGAGCTGGGAGGAGCTGGCTGCAATCCCAAAGCTGGGGAGACCCCACAGGCACCGCCCGGGCTCGGGGTGTGTCCCCAGAGGGAGGGGGGAAAGGTGCAGAAAATGGGAAAATCCCTCTGACAGCCCTGCCCGGGCCAGGCCAGCACTGCCAGAGGAGGAAGTGCTCAAAATTTCTGTATAAAATAAAAATTCAGTGTGATCCAAGGCGCTGCTTGGACGTGGATTGTGCTCCAGCAGAGCAGCACAGCTCCCACGGGGGAAAAGGAGGAATCTTCCCACTCCTGCTCCTTCCATTCCTCACCCCGAGTCACCCCTCAGTGCCCTGCTGAGGAAACAGTCACTGGACAGGAGGCAAGTTCAAAATCATAGGGGAGGAAAAACCCCAAACCAGTGACAGGTGACGATGATGATGGGGAGTGGGGATGATGAGGAGAAGCCCAGCAGCGCCGGAGCGGCTTCAGCAGCAGGCCCAGCCTGGAGGAGACGTCTCCTTGATGTTGATGTAATCCCCAGTCCCAGCAGAGGAGGAGCTTCCATCTCCCAAGGATGAGGACATCATCTTCTCAATCAGAACCCTGGGGGGAAAAAAACATTCCTCAGTTCGATTTGGTGGGGTTTTTTGTTCTTCTTTTTTTTTTTTTTCCACCAGCAGTGTCAGGCAGTGCAGAAAACAAGTGGGATAAAAAATAAATTCAGAGCTCAGAAGGCCACAAAATAAAATGACTAAAAAAAAAATCATTGACTAAATGACTAAAAAATCAGATTAAGGAATGTGACAGCACTGGCAGCTGGACTTGGGCAGGGACAGCTTTGTCTATCCCAGGGTGCTCCAACATGGCCTTGGGCACTTCCAGAAATCCAGGGGCAGCCACAGCTGCTCTGGGCAGGGAATGAACTCCTGGGCACATCACCGGGGCTGTCCCTACCTCATGGACTCGTTGATGTTCTTGTTCTCCTTCACAGACGTCTCCACCCATCCTGAAAATCCGTTTTCTTTGCTGAACCGATCGACTTCTTCCCTGGTCACTGCCCAGGGGGAAAGGTCACACTGCAAAGCAGGAATGAGGCACTTCAGAGGCACGGAACCCCGGAATGGCTTTGGCTGGAGAGGACCTTAAAGTGATCCAGCTCCAGCCCTGCCATGGGCAGGGACATTTCCACTGCCCCAGGCTGCTCCAGCCTGGCCTGGGACACTTCCAGCGATGGAGCAGTCACGGGTTTCTTTTGGATAATCTGTGCCAGGCCCTCCCCACCTTCCCAGGGAGGAATTTCTCCCGATTTTTGAAGCTGGGAGTGTGGAGTTCAGTGGCTGTGTGAGGCAGCTCAGCCCTCCCAGGTCTCGGGGCAAGGTTCTCACAGGGGTGTTGCAAGCAGCAAGTTCTTTATCTGACATCTCAGTTACTGACACACCTCAGTCAAGCACGCCCGGAATGGAGCTGCCAGCATTGTCCCTCATCCCAAATCTGGGCTCTCAGGGCCAGGAGAGGCGGCACAGGGGTGGTGGCACCGTGGTGGCACCGATGCCAACGGGATGGACACAGGGACAGAGAGCCTGGCCCAGAGCCCCTAAACAGAATCCCAGGATCCCTGAGGCTGGAAAATCCCTCCAGGAGTTCAAACTGTGCCCGGTGCCAACCCTGAGCACTCAGTGCCACCTCCAGGTGCCACCTCCAGCCCTGGGCACTCCAAACCTCCCTGGGCACTTCCAAGGCCTGAGCGCCCTTTCCATGAGGAGATTCCTGCTGCTGTCCAAGCTGAGCCTCCCCTGGCACAGCCTGAGGCCGTTCCCTCTCCTGTCCCTGTGCCCTGGGATGAGATCCCAAATCCCGCCTCCTGTCAGGGAGTTTAGAGAGCAATCAATCAAGGGAAACAATTATTGACGTGGATGAGGAAAGCCGCTCTCCTGCCCACCCACCCCATTTTTTCAGTCACCTGCTCTTCCCAAAAAGCTCTTCCCAAAGCCAGCAAGTCTCAAACTGAATTTGGAAAGGGCTCCTGAGCCAGTGCTGGCACAGGGAGAACATGGAGGAGGTTTGGAAATGGAGGGAAAAAACATCATTAAAAGGCAGCAGCCAGTGCAGAGCGAGAAACTCGGCGCTGGATCCACGTGGAAAGCTGAGATTTCTGCCTCTGGGACAGGAGCTGTGCTCGGGGTGACACTCAGCCTGCCCAGAACAGGGACAGCGGGGCAGGAAAGGCCCCAGGTTGCACCAGAGAGGGTTTGTGTGGGATTTCAGGAGATGTTTCTTCAAGTTGTAAAGCAGGGCTGTGGGGAAGAATCCTTGGGAGAGGCAGAAAATTCCTCTAGAGGGGTCTGGAAAGGTTTAAAGCGTGACAGGGTAACTCCAGGCAAGGTGAGTGCTGAAGGTGCAGAAATAAAGAGAAACACAAACATGGTGAAATACAGCCAAAGAGAAAAAAGAGAGGAACACAGAAAACACACAAAAACACGCACAAAACCACACAAATACGTGAATGCACACAGAAACACACAGAGAAACACACAAAACGAACAAAAACCGACACCGAAACACACACAATCCCACACAGAAACACAAAATCCCACACAGAAACACAGAGAAACACACAAAATCCCACACAGACACACTCAAACACACAAACCCACCCCAAACACAAACAAACAAACACGGAAAGAAACAGAGAAACACAACACACAAACACAGAGAAAGAAACAGACAGAGAAACAGACACACAAACACAGAGAAACAGACAGAGAAAGAAACAGACACACAAAATCTCACAGACACACACTAACACATAAAGCCAGCCCCAAACAGAAACACTCAGAAACACCCACAAAACACAGAGAAACACACAAACAGACAAAACCCCACACAGAAATACACGAAATGCCACACAGATGCACACACACACAAAATCCCATACAAAACCCCAGACAAAACCCCTCACACCAAACACACCAATCCCCACACACCAAACCCCCCACAGAACACACCAAACCCTACACCACCAAACACACCAAACACATCACACCAAATGTACCAAACCCCACACACCTAACGCACCAAACCCCACACACCAAACGCACCAAACCCCGCACACCAAACGCACCAAACCCCGCACACCAAACACATCACACCAAATGTACCAAACCCTACACAGAGCACACCAAACCCCGCACACCAAACGTACCAAACCCTACACACCAAACACACCAAACCCCCCACACACCAAACCCCGCACACCAAACACATCACACCAAATGTACCAAACCCCACACACCAAACCCTACACAAAACACACCAATCCCCACACACCAAACCCCGCACACCAAACGCACCACACCAAACCCCACACAGAACACCCCAAACCCCACACAGAACACCCCAAACCCCCCCAGAACCCCCAAACCCCACACAGAACACCCCAAACCCCACACAGAACACACCAAACACACCAAACCCCACACACCAAACACACCAAACACCCCAAACCCCACACAGAACACCCCAAACACACAAAACCCCACACACCAAACACACAGAACCCCCCAAACCCCACACAGAACACCCCAAACCCCACACAGAACCCCCCAAACCCCACACAGAACCCCCCCAAACCCCACACAGAACCCCCCAAACCCCCCCCAACCCCACGCCCCGCCGGGTGCCACCTTGTTGGCCAGCAGCAGGCAGGGCACGGGGCTCCCGTCGGCCAGCGCCAGTTTGCTGTCCAGGTCCTGCTTCCACTTCTGGCTGTTGCTGAAGCTGCTGCCGTTGGTGACGTCGAACATGACGACGCAGGCCGCGGCCTCGCGGTAGTAGAGGCGCGTCATGGACGTGAAGCGTTCCTGCCCTTCGGGGTCACAACACAGACAGCCCCACCTCAGACTGCTGGTTTGGGGTTGTTTTTTGTTCCTGCTCACGCGCGGCCTTGCTACGGAAACGCTCGTTTGGGGAAAGAGGGAGATTTCTCAGTGGGGGGAAAAAAAAACAACAAAACCACCCCTGCCCCCCCCAAAAAAAGAGACCAGGAAACAAAAGGAAAATGCCAAATAATATTAAAAAAAACCAAAAAACCAAAACAAACAAACAAAACAAAACAAAAAAACAATAAAACCACCCCCGCCCCCCCAAAAAAGAAACCAGTAAACAAAAGGAAAATGCCAAATAACATTAAAAAAAAACAAACCCCAAACAAAACAAAAAAAAAACCCCAACCCAAAACAAAACAAAACAAACCCAACCAACCAACCAAAAAACCTCACAAACCAAACAGAATTGTTGTGAGCAACTCATAAATGTTCATTTCCTAGCCATGAAAATCAGATCTGTGCGTGGCTTCTGGGATGGGGTGAGCTTTTCCTGAAGACCAGGAATGCTGTATTCGTAATTACTGATAAACTCACTGATTAATTAAGTACTAAAGAGACGTACGAATTTATCGAGTGAATTCGATTATTCATATTATATTCCTACATAATATATAATAATATAACATCTAACACATAATATATAATAATACGGTAATACAGTAATATAATATATAATACGTGTATCATCATAATCATATGAATTTGTATTTAAATGTATCTAGATCAATTTAGGATTCATCTAAAATAACGCCTTTATGCGCCATTTTCGCAGCTGGCGCTAACGACGTCTGCCTAATTAGTGTGGCAATTGAGGCACTGGATGTGTCCTGCCTGGGCATCTCTGTACTGGGCAGGTCTCAGATCACAGAATGATGAAAACTCCAGATTTTGGTTGGGATAAAAAGGGACCAAAGATCAGCCAGTGCCAAGGGGCAGGGGGCACCTTCCCCTGTGCCAGGGACACTCCCAGGGACGGGGCAGCCCCAATATTTGAATTATTGCCCTGTAACTCGGTCCCCTGCAGCCCCCCGAGCACCTCAGGGACACACAGAGCGTGGCCCCTCTGCTTCCCCCGCCTCAAACTCCGTGTTTTGGGGCCGAAACCGAAACCAGTTTCTTGCTGCATTGCTCGTTCTGCCAACTTCTCCTTCCTGGTGCCTTTTTAAGGATTCCAGGCAGCCGAGCAGCAAAAGCAGAGGAAACCACATCCAGAGGTGGTGCCAGTTTGGAGATGCTGCTGCTGCCCAGACCTCTCCTGATACCAGGGAATTTGGGAAATTCACTTCTCTGCCCCCTCATTCCACCCCAGCTCGTGTAATTCTGTCCCTCAGAGTGTGTCTCGTGCCAGAAACTTGGATTTTAACACAAGATTTGGAGCTGAGCAGTCTCGTGTCCAGCCAGTCCCACATGCTCTGGCTCTGGAACAGAAAGGAAAGGCTCGGCAGGAATTACTGTGTGCATTCCTTGCAGGTGGATTTTTAATTACATATTTAAATTAGTGCAGCAGGCTGGAGGCAGGAGAGCAGAGCAGTCCTGCCCCTGGAACACACAGACTCCTGGGATTTATTTTTGGAGGGGAAGGAAAAGGAAAGAAAAGGGGGGAAGGGGAAAAGAAAAGGGAAGGAACAGAGGAAGAGGAAGGGAGAAAAGAAGGCAAAACATGTCACAACACTGAGAACTTTAATAAACCCTCCCAAATACCTGCAATGTCCCAGAGCTGCAGCCGAACCGTCTCCGACTCCGACCACTGAACCACCTTCAGCGCAAAATCCACTGGAGAATTCCCAAAAAAACCAAAACCAGGAAGGAAAGCTGCTCAGGACCACTCTGCACCACGGGACTGGCTCCTCCACAGCCTCTCCCCAGTTCCCCGAGCACCAACCCAGCACTTTCAGAACCCCGGGCTCTCCGTCCATGCACAGCTCCAGGCTGGACGGGGCTCGGAGCAGCCTGGGATAGGAAATGTGTCCAGTGTGTCCCTGCCCGTGGGGTGAGAGGAGCTGGGGGGGCCCTTCCAGCCTGGAGCACCCCAGATTTGCTGCAAGCAGCCCAGTGAGTCAAAAGGGGAAGAAGCCCTGAGTTGTTCTCACATCCGGATGTGTCAGGGTTTCACTGCAGGGCAAAACCTGCCCTGGCTCCACGGGCAGCCAAACGCAGCCGGGCTGGAACTGACCAAAACCAGGAACCGAGCACAAAACCACCCCAGAAAGCAGTCTGCAGCGTTTCCTGCTGGGAGAGACCACGGGCACAGCCCGGAGCTCTGGGGCTCTCCTGCCTTGTCCACCTCGAATCCCTCCCCTCTCGGGTCAGGAGTGAGAAGATTTAAACAGCTGTGCTCAACCCCCACGATTTTGGGTCCTTGGGGAGATTTCCTGGCAGCTCCTGCTCCTTCCAGGTTATTCATTTACACAAAAAACCCCAAATCCTGCTCAGCCCCAGTCCCAGCCTCCTCCTCACAGACCTTCCCAAGCCCTGATGGAGCTCAGGCTGTTCAATTAATGCCAAACCTGCGCAGCTGATGGCTTTAGCGGGATAAACCGAGCCTGTAAACTCAGATTTTCCAGGTTATAACTCCTGGAGTGCTTATTCCAAGGGGTGGGAGAAGGATGGGACACCCCAAAATGAGCCGGGCAAAGGGACACGATCCCCAGGGGGCTCAGGGCTGTGAAATTAATGCCAAACCAGCGCTGCTGATGGTTTAAATGAGATAAACTGAACCTATAAACTCAGACTATCCATTTTTCAAGGGGTGGGAGAAGGATGGGACACACCAAAATGAGCCGGGCAGAGGGACACGATCCCGTGGGAGCTCAGGGAAGAGAGTCCGGGAGTTAATCCCCATCAACCACGGCAGATTGGCGGCTGTTCCAGCCCAAATCCCCAACCCCACGCCCCGGGGGAGGACGCGGGGAGAGCGGCGAGCTCCCGGAGCGAGGGGCGCGGCTCGGGGTGCGCTCCGGGACGGGCGCGGTGCCGGACCCGGGAACCCCCGGGAACCACCCGGGAACCCCCAGGGAACCCCCGGGAACCACCCAGGAACCCCCCAGGGAACCCCCCCGAGCCCCGGGAGCGCTCACCTCCCACGGTGGATTTGTAGTGCCGGTTGAAGCTGTCGTTGGCGTAGCGCTGCACCAGCGAGGTTTTGCCCACCGTGGCGTCCCCCACCACCAGCACCTTGAACATGCGATCGCGCTGCCCCATCCCGGCCCGGCCCGGCCCCGCTCGGTCATGTGAGGGTCAGGTGAGGCAGGGCGGAGCCTCCAGGGGCTGCTGGGATCTGTAGTTCGCTGCCTTCATCCGGAGCCAGCCCCGGGCACCGGCAGATCCAGCCCTGAACATCTGCTGTGTCAGCAGATCCTGCCCTGAGCACCCCCAGATCCAACCTGAACATTTGCTGTGTCAGCAGATCCTGCCCTGTGCACCCCCAGATCCAGCCCTGAACATCTGCTGTGTCAGCAGATCCTGCCCTGAGCACCCCCAGATCCAACCTGAACATCTGCTGTGTCAGCAGATCCTGCCCTGAGCACCCCCAGATCCAACCTGAACATTTGCTGTGTCAGCAGATCCTGCCCTGAGCACCCCCAGATCCAACCTGAACATCTGCTGTGTCAGCAGATCCTGCTCTGTGCACCCCCAGATCCAACCTGAACATCTCCTGTATCCCCAAACCCTGCCCTGTGCACCCCCAGCCCTGTGCACCCCCAAACCCTGCCCTGCACATCCCCTGTACCCCCAGACCCTGCCCCACAACATGCACAAACACCCTCCCAACAGCTTTTCATTTTTTAATTAAAATCTAATGTTTTAAAAAGTTGTTTGTTTTTTTTTTTTTTTAAAGTTAAGAATAATTTAATGATAATTTTTAAATTTTTTCAATTTTTAAACGAGGCTCCCCTATTGCTGGGGTTTCTCCAAGATGGTTCTTTCTGCAGCTCGTGCTCCTTCCCCCAGTGAGGAAAGGCCAACGCAGCCCCAGGAGAGCAGGATGTGCCCCAGCTGCGCCCCAGCACCCCAATATTCACCCCCGTGTGTGAAATCAGCAGGGGCTGGGGCGCTGCTCCCCAAACCCGAGGCTTTGCTTTGGGATTCTGCCCCAAGATCCTGCTCTGGGCGAGCTGCAGGCGCAGCCCTGCAGGGAAACACCAATTCCTGCAAACCCAGGGGCTCTTCTGCCCCCCGGAGGTGCTGAACCCCTTTGTTCCACGGAATCAGCAGCAGGAGGCAGAGTGCCAGCAGCTCTCGGGGAGCAGGACCTGGCCTCTGAATCCAGAACAAACACCTGGAATCCTGCTGGGAGCCCCCAGGAGCTGCCAGGAGCTGACCCAGGGCACGGCCGGGGTCACCTGGCACTCACAGTAATCCCAGTTTGCTTCATGCCCAGCAATTTGTTTGATTTTCGTAACTCTCCTATCAAAAGAGCTGCAGCCCGAGCTCAAATAAGCTTCAAAACCCGAGAGGGGCCTTCGACCTGAAGGAAAAAACAACAAACCAAAAAAAACCGCCACCACAGTCCACATAAATAAATGTCATCTTTATTTAACCAAATATAATTTATCCATTAGGTCGACATCTGTCAGTTATAGGAACTATAAATAATTAAGACAGTCTTTTTCCTTTAATAAAAGAGTAAACCAGGATTTTCATCTGCAGGCAGCTGTAGAGTAGGCATGCATTGGAGTGCAACCAGTGGGAAGAGTTTTGCTTTGCTTTGTTTTTCCATCAGTATTCCGCAGTTTTAAATTAAATTCTTCCCTGACCACTGCCCAAGCACACCTTTGACCATATTTAAAGTACAGACCCCCGCAGCCCCACCAGGAGAGGCAGATTCCTCCTCCGGGGAATCTCTTCCTGGGGGATTAAGTGGTGATGTGACACCAGCAGAGTTTCTCTCTACATCCCAAAAAGCTGAAGTGTTAATGGAAGGAATTGCATTTATCCCTCAAGATCAGGCAGGGAAATCAGGTGAGCAGCTGAGAATATTCCAGAAAATATTGCAGAAGTCCCTGGGCTGAGAGCTCAGCACTGCAGGGACAGGGTTGGGTTTGTGGTTGGGTTTTTTTTTACTCTGAGCACAGCTTTGGCCAGAGGAGACGTGTGAAATGTCACCAGAGTGGAGAGAGGAGATCAGAGCTGCTCCCACACAGGGCAGGAGGGGCAGGGAGCCTGATGCTGGATCAGCAAGGGGAAAAAGGGGGAAATCATCTCCAAAATACAACACCTGCTCCTCTGAGGGGCCAAGGAGCCCACCTCTGCCTCCTGCACACCTCCAGCAGCAGGGGCGGGTTTGCACAACTCCAGAGAGGGCCTGGAGCAGCCAAGAGCCTGCTTTGGCTCCAGCTGCTCCCGTGGAATTCCAGAACTCCCTAATCCTGACCCTCTTCTCCAACAGCGTCATCCCTGGCTGTCGCAGCTCTGCACCCAGATCCTGGGCTGGCACAATGATCCTGGACTAACTTTGGTCTCCATTTGCCCACCTGGCTGCACCAGCTCTGGCTTTTTGCTGCCCTCCCAGCCGGGCCTGAGGGGAAGAGAAGGAATTTCAGCCAGCCCTGACCTGAGCAGCACAAAAAGCAGCAGGGGAGGGAATCCTGTGCTCCCAGCGCTCCCCAGATGGGCTGAACCCCAACCCCAGCCCTCACACCAGGACAGGGGGTTCCACAGAGCTGCACCAAGAGCCAGGGCTCCAGCCATCCAGCTGTGCTGCACTTCCAGCTGTTTGGCACCCACACAGGGAGAGAAATCCCGTGGAGCCCACGGGTGTCCTTCCCTAACAAAGTGCTCCTCCCCAGCTGGACACCTCAGCTGGGGGAGCTGCTGGGGGGCTCCCTCCTGGCTGCAAGGGGCCCCTCAGCAGCACTCAGCAACCAAAAGGAATCCTGGACACAAAGCCCAGGAGCCGTTCGTCCTCCACCCCTGCGGGACAGTCAGGGAAATGGAGCAGCACAAGGAGCCAGCGCCCAGGAGGGCTCCAGCAGGGGATCTCTGGCAGCTGGAAGTGGGGATGGTGGCTGGGGAGAGCTCCCAGCCCCTCGGGGTGAGGCTCAGAGCAGCTGAACTCGGCTCAGCAGGGCGGAAGGAACACACTGAGGTCTGGGCTGGGGGGCAAAAGGGAGCCTGAAGCTGCCAGCAGAGCCCAGCCAGGGGCTGGGGCTCCCAAATGAGCTCACTCACATCCCTGGGGTGAACACAGGAGCCTTCCTCACCATCCTCCTCACCCCCCTCACCGACACTGCCCGTTTTTGGACGCGGGAGAGCCAAGGCAGGGGTGCCCCGTGCCCTCAGCCCTGGGGTTGAACTCGGCTCAGCAGGAAGCTGAGCTGGGCCTGCAGGGTTTAAAACGCTTATGAAGCGAAAAAAAGCAGCCCTTCACCTGGAGGGGGTGAGCAGGGGGAGCTCCCTGCATCACCTGGCTGGGCAGGAACTTCACTGGAACCCGGGCTCAGACACAACTGCTACGAAAATTGCACTTGGTGATTGTCTCGTTACACTTTGTTTGTCTGTCCGTCCTCCCTAAAACTAGATAGATCTGTACAAACTCGGCTTGAAATATAAACCACGTAAAATTCCCATTGAAAATAATGAGAATCCAGTATCAAAGGTGAAGCCTCGACAGAGGGAGAGATGGGGCAGGGGGAGGGGGAAGCGAGGAAACGACAGAGGGAAGGAGGAGAGCTGTGGGGAGGGAGGAGGATTTAATCCCCCACGTCGGAGTCCCGGTCACCGATGAGCCAGAGCACGTGGAAGCTGAGGGCCAGCAGCCCCGTCCCAATCAGGTCCCCCAGAGCTGTCAGGTAGGGGATGGAGAAGTTGTCGGGGTCCAGGTGCCTGCCCCACATCCAGTGCACCATCCAGTCTGCGATGTAGAGCAGGATCAGGACCTGCAAGAGCCACGTCAGACACAGCCCCTGAGCCTGGCCCAGGAAACACAGCCACAGCCCCTGAGCCTCGCCTAGGAAACACAGCCACAGCCACAGCCCCTGAGCCTGGCCCAGGAAACACAGCCACAGCCACAGCCCCTGAGCCTGGCCCAGGAAACACAGCCACAGCCCCTGAGCCTGGCCCAGGAAACACAGACAGAGCCCCTGAGCCTGGCCCAGGAAACACAGCCACAGCCCCTGAGCATGGCCCAGGAAACACAGCCACAGCCCCTGAGCATGGCCCAGGAAACACAGCCACAGCCACAGCCCCTGAGCCTGGCCCAGGAAACACAGCCACAGCCACAGCCCCTGAGCCTGGCCCAGGAAACACAGCCACAGCCCCTGAGCCTGGCCCAGGAAACACAGCCACAGCCCCTGAGCCCTGCCTGGCCCTGCCATTCCCAGGCTACCAAGAGGACTTAAAAGAGACAAAAGGCAGATTCTGAATGCCCCAGGAATGATGCAAGACGGAGAAATTGTGTGTGCAGACATCCACCAAGGAGCGACTCAGCTCTGCCTGGGATCTCTCGGGCAGGGACAAGATGAGGTCAGGTCCCCAGTGCAGGTGACACCCGTGTCCCCCGAGCCAGCCCAGCCCCCTGGGGGCTCCCAGCTCACCTGAAGCAGCGCTGCTGTCATGTAGAACAGGATGAAGATGAGGGTGAGCGTGGTGTGTCCGCCCTGCATGGAGTGGATGGTGTAGAGGAACACCAAGTGCCCGGGCACCACCAGCAGGAAGAGCACGCGGGCAGAGCGGGAGTTCACGTCTGCAAAGGGAACAGCAGGCAGGATTTACACCCTGCAGGGGGCCAGGGCCAGGCTGGGCAGCGCTGGGAGCAGGCTGGGGTACTGGGAGCTGGGTGAGGTTTAAGGTCCCTTCCCACCCAAACCATCCCGAGGCTCCGTGATACGGACACTGAAAGAGACCAGGCTGCAACAGCAGAGTCTGGGTCTGTGTGAAATCAAGTCACACAACATTCTCACACTGGCCTGAAAAACTGTGAGGAGGAATCAAAAACAAATCCTGAGAAAGTGAAAAACCTTTAGGGTGGAAAACATTTACAGGCGGTGTTTTTCCAACTTGTTGTTCACCCATTAAAAACAGCCGAGAGCTGTTTGCTCTGAGTGTCCAATCGTGTTTCCTTCTCAGAACTGTCTCTAAAAAAAAAGGATGGCGAAAAACAAACATCTCTTCTACCTCGGAGACCGGGCAGAGTCACCACGTCATCGTTACCGCCGTCCCCAAGTGCTAACAACGCCCTGACCCAAGGCCTGGCGGGGATTTTGGGGTGTCTGGAGGATGCTGGTGATCCTGGGGTGTCTGGATGATGCTGTGGCTCCCCTCCAGCTCAGGACATCCCACACCCACATTCCCCGCACCCAGCAGAGGGCAGGGGAGCAGCGCTGAGCCCCCCCGGGCCGAGAGAGCGCCCCAGGAGCGGGGCTGGCACCGAGCTCTGCACCCCAGGGCCGTACCTGAGCTGAAGAAGGTGCTGCAGGGGCTGGGGCACTTCCGAGGGGCCGTGCCGGGGCTGTCTCCGGGCACCCCGCTCATGTGCAGGTAGGTGGAGATGCGGCTGGCTTGCACTGCCACCAGGTTGCCACCCACGCCTGCAGGGCACAAACGGAGCTCAGGGCACAAATGGACACTTCCAGCAGCTGCTCTCCACAGGCAGCACAGCTGGAAGCGCCAGCTGCTGGGATGGTGTAGGACAGCCTCGGGGTTTTGACCCCAGTTCTGGTTTTGTGGGATGTGAGGGGCTGGGACAAAGCTGCGGCCGTTCCCCCTCAGGTCCCTGAGTGAGAGCGAAGCAGCTCAGGGGTGGAAGAAACACACGGAGCAGAAATGATGAGTCAGGCACCAAAAGGCACACAGGAATTGCAAAGCCATTATTTTCCACGTGAAACCGTGGGAGCCACCGGCGCGAGGCGCGCCGGCTCGGAGTTAACTCCACCTACTGCAAAAAAAAATAAACAATTTAAAAAGGAGTTTTCCTGGTTCAGCAGGCAGAAAGGAGGTGAAAAGTTTACACCAGATTTCCTGACCCTAAGGTGAAAAATACAAATCTTTGTGCTGCCAGGTGCCACAAGGTGAATATTTTGGGAGACGGGGGTGCTCCACCAGACAGGAGGAATAAAGTGTGACGGTTGCAGGGGCAGTTTACCGCCTATAAAATAGTCTTTAATCAGTTCTCTTAGAGAGAAAATTCTCTTTTGGTCTGCTAAGGAAATCAAGAAGTCCCTGGAAATGTGGTTTCTTTAGGGAATAGCCTCCCAGACCTTTCACCTGGAAGGGTGGCATGGGAGCAGCCAAACCTGTGCACCCCAAAAAGAGAATTACTGTGCTGAAATCCCCGAGAATTCCAGCAGCCCGGGCTGGGGCAGCACTCACCGTTGATGACGGGTGTGAAAACTGCCATGCCAGCAAAGTTGGGGTCCGACACCGTCCTGTCCAAGATCAGGCCCCCGACGCTGCAGGGGACATGGGGAGGTCAGTGCTGGCCTTTAGGAGGGACGGGATCACTTCAGGAGCTTTCAGAGCGTTATTTATTGCTGCTGCCTCATCCAAGGGTGAGAACGTCTCCACCACACACCCAAAGTCCGTGGTCACTGATCCTCAGTGGTCCCAGGGTTACGAGGTCTTTTAAAGGTTAATTATTGAAATTTCTCGAGCAGCCAGGGGTGATCAGCTCTGCGAGGCTTCAACACCTCTGAGGGTGCCCAGCACCTCACAGAAAACAGCTTAAATAACCAGTGAGACGGCATAATCTCACCAGTTATTTGGCAAAGCAAAAAGGTTTTAATAAGAGAAGAAAAGAACACAAAACAAGAGAACAAAGCTGCTCACAGTGTAGGGACGGGCCCCACACACCTGCTGCAACACCCCGAGAACGCTGAGGAGCCTCGTGCTCAAGCACTGAAGGATTTGGGGTTTTTTTTTTTGGCAAACAGCCCAACAGAGAGCAGCTGCATCTCTGAGGAACAGCTAAAGAGACCTATCAGTGTTTTTATCTCGGCGTTGAGACAGTTACTGCCAGGACAGCAAAGAAACTTGTGGGTCCTTTTTTTACCTTATTAGAAGAGCAAGGAGTGAGTCTTAAACCTTTTCCTGTGTGGAAGCTCCTGCTGGGGTGTGGGGTGCGTTCCCACAGTTAATTAGCCAACAAACCACTGCCACAAAGAATGGTTTTTTTACTTTCACACCAAATCGCTAATTAATTTGTCTCACAGCGCAGGCTCTCTTCACCAATCACCTCACGACACACAAACTTTCAGAGCCACACCTTAAAACTTCTTATTACCATTGTAACTACTTCTGTATCTTAAACCTCAACCTCTAAAACTTTCCACTGCTTAGCTTAATGTGTTTCCACCTGAACTACAAACTCACATTTTCACTTACGGTCTCTAAATTGGGAAAGGATTTCCCAAGGTCTCAGCTCGAGCCCTGTATTCTTTTCTGTTTGTTTGTTTGTTTGTTTGTATTTGGACCTGCATGCACAAGCTTTTGAGGATTTTCTGGGCCCGGAATTGAGTGGGATGAGCCCGGGGAGGCTTTGGGGACAGGGCCAGCCCCACCTGCTGATGGCCATGGCGATGATGACGGGCTCCCAGCCCGAGTAGAGCACCTCGCGCGTGGCAGAGCTCCTCTTGGCCAGGATGACCCAGATGGGCAGCAGGGAGATGAAGAAGGCGCACACCAAGGGGTTTACGTAGGCTTTGCTCTCTGGGGAGAGGAGGAGGGAGCAGAGAAATCAAAGCCAAATCCCTCAGGAGCCCCGGGGAGGGCAGGGAAGCCTGGCTGGGCCCTGCGGGGTGCTGGTTCCTTCTCCAGGGGCTGAGCTGCACCCACGGGGGGACAGTGGAACACTCGGAGCTGCTCCCCAGCGGATCCAGGCCGGATCTCTCCAACCCCAGCTGCTCATCCCCACCTCCCAGGCCTGGGCAGCATCCTCCTTCACCCCTGGATGAACCTGGCTGAGGCACAGCCCCACGTCCTGGGGAAGGAGGAGAAGGAGGAGGAAGGAGGAGGAAGGAGGAGGAAGGAGGAGGAAGGAGGAGGAAGGAGGAGGAAGGAGGAGGAAGAACTTGGGAGCCTCCAGCTGCAGCCCTGCCCCGAGAATCCCCGGCTGGAGCTGCCAGCTCAGCAGATGGAACCCAAATCTGCCTCCTCCCCCTGCTCCAGCCCCAGCCAAGCACCTGGAAGGGGCCAACCTCTCCCTGAGCACCTCTCACCTGGAGAGCAGGAGGCAGCAAGAAGATCCCTTCCCACCCCTGACCCGAGCTGAGGGAGCTCCAGAGCGGGAACCCCAAAAGAGAGCGGGCGGAATGAGCGGGGGACACAGCCAGGGACAAAAGCTCTGCTCTCCTCACCCAGCTCCTTGTACAAGCCCCAGCTGATCCCTGAGAGCAGGGCCAGGGTGAGGAGGTCGCCCAGGCTGGCAGCAATCGGCGTGGCCACGTTGTCAGGGTTGATCCCCATCTTCCTGGAGCCGATGATGACCCCGATCATGATCATGCCTGCAGCCAGAAAGAGGGAACACAAACAAACCGACCAGATAAGGCCCAGGGGAGGTGAATATTTTAGCAAGAGGTACACAGAGGGGGTGTGAGTTCAATCCTCACACGGGGCACCATTAAATGTTGGTTTTTTAATATTTTTTTCTTTTCCTTAGAATTAGGATTAAACGCTCAAGACGGTATTTTTGGTTTGGACTCAGATGTTTGTTAATTCTCATCTCTAGTACAGTCTTATTAACTGTGAGTTCCAGCTAGCAAAGTAAAAAATGGCTTTGTCTTTATTTCTTTGCCAGGCCTTTTAAGAACTGTCTAATTATGAAACGACACCTAAATTATTTTTACTTTTAACTTAATAACTGACTACCCGTGGCCCGCAGCACGGATGTTTTTATCTAATTACAAAATACTGCTTAGCCCCACGAAGGAGAAGGCGAACAAAGAAGGACTGGCCTCTGCCCTAAACCCTCCATCTTGCTTTATATCTATTACTATATCCTAAAACGTTAAACTTTACGTTTCCCACCCTGCGACATCACACACTTCTATTCCCACCACGCACCCACCACCCCAGTGCTGTCACTCAGTTTTGGAAGCCTTTTTTAAGCTCTCAGTTCAAAAGCGGCGTTTTCTGCCGGCACAGAAGATGTGAAACCCCCAGGGCTCCTGGAGGAGCTCTCACCCAGCACCAGCGAGGCGATGAAGGCGGTGGCCACGCTGCTGGCACACAGCAGCACGGCGTGCGCCAGGCTGAAGTGCCCGTCCGGGATCCACCCGAACACCACGGCTGCAATGGAGGCCAGGAAGCCAACCACGGTGGCCTGCACCTGGGGATGGAGAGCAGAGCGTCACCGAGGCGCCGAAACAGCGCCGGGGCGCGGGGAGGGGATGTCCAGGTGATCCCTCATCCCTGGAAGTGCCCAGGGCAGGGAGGGGATGTCCAGGTGATCCCTCATCCCTGGAAGTGCCCAGGGCAGGGAGGGGATGTCCAGGTGATCCCTCACCCCTGGAAGTGCCCAGGGCAGAGAGGGGATGTCCAGGTGATCCCTCATCCCTGGAAGTGCCCAGGGCAGAGAGGGGATGTCCAGGTGATCCCTCACCCCTGGAAGTGCCCAGGGCAGGGAGGGGATGTCCAGGTGATCCCTCATCCCTGGAAGTGCCCAGGGCAGGGAGGGGATGTCCAGGTGATCCCTCACCCCTGGAAGTGCCCAGGGCAGAGAGGGGATGTCCAGGTGATCCCTCATCCCTGGAAGTGCCCAGGGCAGGGAGGGGATGTCCAGGTGATCCCTCACCCCTGGAAGTGCCCAGGGCAGGGAGGGGATGTCCAGGTGATCCCTCACCCCTGGAAGTGCCCAGCACAGGGAGGGGATGTCCAGGTGATCCCTCACCCCTGGAAGTGCCCAGGGCAGGGAGGGGATGTCCAGGTGATCCCTCATCCCTGGAAGTGCCCAGGGCAGGGAGGGGATGTCCAGGTGATCCCTCATCCCTGGAAGTGCCCAGGGCAGAGAGGGGATGTCCAGGTGATCCCTCATCCCTGGAAGTGCCCAGGGCAGAGAGGGGATGTCCAGGTGATCCCTCATCCCTGGAAGTGCCCAGGGCAGGGAGGGGATGTCCAGGAGATCCTCACCCCTGGAAGTGCCCAGGGCAGAGAGGGGATGTCCAGGTGATCCCTCACCCCTGGAAGTGCCCAGGGCAGGGAGGGGATGTCCAGGAGACCCTCATCCCTGGAAGTGCCCAGGGCAGGGAGGGATGTCCAGGAGATCCCCATCCCTGGAAGTGCCCAGGGCAGGGAGGGATGTCCAGGAGATCCTCACCCCTGGAAGTGCCCAGGGCAGGGAGGGGATGTCCAGGAGACCCTCATCCCTGGAAGTGCCCAGGGCAGGGAGGGGATGTTCAGGTGATCCCCATCCCTGGAAGTGCCCAGCTTGGAGCAGCCTGGGACAGGGGAAGGGGAATGGAGGAGCTTTGGGGTCCCTTCCAAGGCAAAGCAGCCCATGGTTTCATTCTGAGAGGGAAACCCCACCCAAAGGGGATGAGAACCCGCTGGAAACACCCAGTCCGACCTGCAGGGCCACAAAGGTGCCGCCTCCTCCCCATCAGACACTGAATGCTGACAGCAAACAGCAAAACCCGGGCTTTTAAACCTCCCACACCTGCCAGAGCTGCTCGTGAACATCCCCCTTCCCTCTCCTGACCTGTATCAGAGCCATGTTCCCTGTAATCATCTTCCAGAGCTCTTTGGGTGTATCCATTTGGCCAATGTTCGCCTGTGAGAGGAAATGAGACAGCAGTGAAGCCCGACAGCACTTCACACCTGACCACGGCCAAATTCCTGCGTGCCAGGGGCAGGAGAGCGCCTCAGACCCTCAGCTCCTACAGGGGAATCCATCAGCAGGAAA
Organism: Progne subis subis; assembly: GCA_022316685.1. Taxonomy (NCBI): domain Eukaryota; kingdom Metazoa; phylum Chordata; class Aves; order Passeriformes; family Hirundinidae; genus Progne; species Progne subis. The sequence continues at coordinate 136,569 of JAKJHU010000412.1, forward strand.
GGGAGCGTGAAGGGGAATCCTCATCAACCAAAAAACACGATGGGAACGTTGCAAAAGCAGCCAAAAACTGCATTTCTCATGGAAATCGCTGGCTGGGGTCAAGCTGCCCCTCAGGCCAGGGGTGCAGAGCCTCAGGTCAGCTCCTGGGGCACAGCTGGCACCAAACCCTCCTGCTCCTGGCAAAAGCTGAGCAAACAGAGCTGGTGCCACGTGGGGACACGGAGAGCGTGGCACCGGGGACACCTGGCACCGGGTAACAGGCGATGGAAATCGCTTCGATCCCTGGGGCACCATCCAAAATAACCCAGAGGAATGGCTGCAGGGCACCAGCCCCGCTCCTCCCTGCCTGCCTGCAGCGCCTTTCTGGGGAAGGAGGGATAAATTTACATCCGATTTGCATCATTAGAAGCTGATGGACTCAGGAAACAAGGGAGAGGCTCGAACACTGGGGTGGGAAATGCACCTTGGAGGTGCTGTGCACAACAGCACGGCAGCAATTTCCTCCGCTCTGAGGTGGAAAAGAAAACGAGAATTCATTGATTAATTAATCCCCCTCGTTTTACTGAGATGCCCCCATCTCTGGGGAAAATCATTCTGGGCAGAGAGGAGGAAGGGATGGGGGGCAAACCAACAACAAGTTGGCTGGAGCAGCACATCCAGCACAGGAATTTGAGCCCCACGTGAAGCCTGACCTTAAAATTCCAGCCACAGGGCAATTAGGCTGGGATTAACTCGGCCTCGCTGTGTAGTCACAGGCAACAACGGGATTTTAATCCTTTAACTGAGGGGGGAGTTCTGCCTCTTAATTGTGACAGGGATTTCGGAGGTGCCTTAAAGCAGCGCTAATTAGGAACCCAAAGCCCGAGCAGCCACTCCAGGCTGCTTCCTGAGGGAAGAGCTCGGGATCCAGCCGGGGCAGCTCCGGGCAGGGGAGAGCTGCGGTCACACACCCGGGACCAGAGCTCCGGGCGTGGGGAGGCTCCGGGATCAGCCCGGGGTGCTCGGCAGCCCTGCTGAGCCCGTGATTCCAGGATGTCACAGCAGGGAAGGCAGAGGCCAAAGCCTGGCTGAAGGGTCAGCTCGGGGACAGGAGCTCCCTGTGCCCGTGTCCCCGTGCCCCTCCCGCAGCCACCAGCGTGGACCGGGCAAAGTTCTGCATTCCTCACTTGCCACGGGGCTCCTTCCTCTGCCAAAACACCGCCCCTGCCAGCCCCAGGAGGGGACACACAGGAGCCAACGCTGCCTTTGTCCCCCCCAGAAGGCGGCCGGGGCCAGCAGGTGCCTGTGGCTGGGACAGCGAGGGTCCAGGCAGGGAGAACAGAAGGCAGGGATTTGTTTCCCAGGCTCCAGCTCCGTCCTCCCAGAGCCCGGGCACAGGAGCAGCCACGCACAGGGAGCCAGAGGAGAGGTCCTGGCAGGGCAGATCCAAACGCTGCAGCTCTGCTGGGCCCTCTCCTGCAGCCAGGGCAGGGCTGGCAGGGAGGGAGGGAGCCCAGTAGAGTTTGCTCTCCGTCCCTCCGGCCTCAGTGAGAGCTCCACAAGCAGCTCCCTGGAGCATGCCAGGAGCATCAGCCAGGGGCAGGCTGCCTCCTGCAGGGCCTCCCCTCAGGAATTCCCATCCCAAGGAGTTCAGAGCTCGGCAGCAGGCAAGGAGCACCCTGCAGGGGGAAGATCCCGAGCTGCCACCACGGGGATGCAGGGATGTGGGGCTGGAGATGCTTTGCAGAAGGAGGGAGCGTCCCTGTCCTTGTCTCAGTCCCTGTCCTTGTCCCTGCCAGCAGAGGCAGTGGGTCCCTGCTCAGCTCCAGCAGAGCCACAGAGCAATTCCTGGGCTCACACAGAGCCCTGAGGAGCTGCCAGAGCCGGTCCTGGCCCTCAGGAGCTCAGGGATCCTCAGGGAACGGGGAGCTCCAGGGTGAATCCCAGCAGGAGAAACGCCCAGCTGAGATCTCCATCGCTTGGAGAGGCTGGCAGTGCCCCTCACAGCTGTCCCCAGGCTCCCTCCTGGCCCTGGCTCCTGCCAGCTGCTCTGCTGACATTCCTGCACCCAGCCCCTGTGGAAAAGCGGGATCCCAGCCAGCTCACAGCCCGTGCCCCCAGCAGCAGGAACCGAGCTGTCAGCAAAGCCTCAGGACCATTAATCCTGCAAAAGCCATCAGCCCAGCGGGGTGAGAACACCTTCCCAGCACGGCTGAGCCCCAGCTCTGCTGCCTGCTGTCCTCCACACAGGGAATTTTGGGGATTTCACCTGCCCAGCCCCACCCAGCCCCTCCGGCATCAGGCGTCCCTGTCCCTCCTCGGCCCCTGGGCACTCACAGCTGTGGACAGGCGGGATGCCAGTGTCATCTCCAGGTTCCCCTTGAGGCCCAGCAAAGCAGGAACCAAGATAAACACCTCAGTCACGTATTTGAAGACGTCCCAGTGCTGCAAGGTTAAAGCAGAATAAATAAAATCAAATCAAAGCATTAAACGGAACCAACCTCTGCCCTGGGCTGTCACCCCTGACGCCTGGCACTGCCCTGAGACATCCCAGTGCCCTCCCTGCTGCCCCACTCGGAATCCTGCGGCGGTTTCCCCACTTCTGACATTTGCAGCAGTGCCCACATGATCCTGCTGGGCCGAAAACTCTGCTCTGAGCCAGCGACTTCCAGTGAAAAATCCCCCAAAGAGCCACCAGTGACAAAGTGTTTACACACCCGGAGGCCAAAGCAGGGAAAGACGGAGAGGCTTTGCCCAATACTTGCAGTTTTTGGCAGATTCGAGTGCTGAAGTTTGGTCAGTCTCAGCCTTTCCTATCTGTGTGTCTTGCAAATATAAATATATATTTATTTTTTGATGCAAAACGCAGCCCAATGAATTCACCTTTCCCTGCTACCTGTGTTAACTCAGGCATTTCCTAACTCCTCTGCCTCCTGAGGAACAGAGGCAGCCACGGTTATTTAGGAAAAAAACACACGGAGTAATTGCAGGGGAAGCAGCTTTACAGGGGAGCAGCTGAAAACACAAACCTGCTCCAAAATCCAAAAAAAAAAAAGGATTTTATGCCATTTACAAAAATCCCTGAGAGCTGCCCAAACCTCACTGCCCTGCTTTCAGTGCCAGTGCCCAAAACCTCTCCTGTTTGCCACCCTGGCACCCTCCCTGGAGGACACAGAGCACGGGAACCCAGCTGGGGACGGGCTGAATGTCACCCCGCAGCCCCCAGCCTGCAAATGTCACCTCAAACGTCCCCTGTGCCAGGCTCAGCCCTCACAGAGCTCCCTGTGGCAGTGCCAGGGACAGGGATTTCTCTCCGTGACAGTGCCATCCTCACCAGGGACAGGGATTTCTCTCTGTGACAGTGCCACCCTGCCAGGGACAAGGATTTCTCTCCGTGACAGTGCCACTCTCACCAGGGACAGGGATTTCTCTCTGTGACAGTGCCACCCTCACCAGAGACAGGGATTTCTCTCTGTGACAGTGCCACTCTCACCAGGGACAGGGATTTCTCTCCGTGACAGTGCCACCCTCACCAGGGACAGGGATTTCTCTCTCCATGGCAGTGGCACCCTGTCCCTGGTGAGGATGGCACTGCCATGGAGAGAGGGATCCCCGTCCCTGGCAGGGTGGCACTGCCAAAGGGAGAAATCCCTGTCCCTGGTGAGGATGGCACTGCCAAAGGGAGAAATCCCTGTCCCTGGTGAGGATGGCTCATTTAATGCCCAGGCTGAGGGCACTTGGAGCTGCTGGCAGCACAGGCTGCCCAGCCACACACTGAGCTGCTGCGGGAAACAGGAATGACGAAGTTTTCTTCCTAAAGGCCGTAATACCCGAGGCAGGAGAACACAGGCGCAGTCTTCCAGCCCTGCCTGGCCACAAGGGCTGTGCCTGCTCCAGGAAAAGCTTTAGGTCGGGCTCAAATCACTTTGGGGAACTTCCAGAAGAGCCAGGCGCGAGTTCGCAGGGACTTTTCGAAGGGAAAACACGCTCGAAGCGTCCTCATTTTTCAGAAAACAATTCCAGTAAATCTCTCCCGGATTAATTCAGCCCGTCCAGCCTTTCCTGTTTGAGTCCCTTCCCAGCTCCCCCGGCAGGTTCCACCAGGAAAGGCCACAAGGATGACCAGAGCTCAAAGGCACGCAGGGAAATCGCTGCTCTGGGCAGGACAGCGCCAGGAGTGTCTGCCTGACCACCCACAAATCCCACAAAAACCTCCTCTCTGACTTCTGGGCTGGTCCCACACGGGGCTGACACTGGAGCGTCTCTGCCCACAGCACCAGGGCTCGTTTACCTCAGCCCCCAGCACACAGAGCCCTTCTGCCTGCCCACAGCTCCCAGGAGTGCCACAAACCCAGGGAGGAGCCCGCTTTTGTGCCTCGGGGATGGGAGGGATTTTTTTTTAAACCTTTTTTTTTTTAAAGGTTTTTTTTAATTTTTTTAATTTTTTTTTTTTTTTTTAAACCAGCCTGGCTTGCAGGGCAAAGGAGAAGCTGATCTGCTGCCAGGCACGCTCGGGGAACGTGGTGGAGGCCAGCACAGGAACCTTGGTTTGCAAAGGCAGCATTCCCACATGGAAACACGGCCAGGCTGGCACGTTCCCACAGGGAACACCTCGGTTTTCATCCACAGCTAACTCCCTGCTGGCCTTTCCTAAAAACCAGCCCCACAGGAGGAACAGTGCTCCGTCAGCCCTGTCACCCTGGATGCCTCCAGAGCACGAGGAAGTGGTGCAGGAAGCTCTGGAATGATCCACACGGTCTGGCAAACACCGAGAGAAACCTTAACCGGGCTGGCACGAGCCTGGAACGGCACAGCCAGCACCCGAGGGGAGAAAGGGACCAGGGGAAGCGGCCCCTGGGGCTGGGATGTCACCAGGCAGCAGCAGGGAAGGGATTTATCTCCAGCTGCCACGCACGGAGCGCTCTCAGTTCCCAGGCAGGAGCTTCAGCTGCACGGTCTGAGCCAGCGTCCTCTCCTCCCTCCACTCCACACATCCCCTCCAATTAACCGAGCCTCACTTCCAAAGGCAGGGTGGGGACGAGTGAGGGAGGGTCCCCATCTCCCCCTCCCCAGGGAGCCGCTTTCCCACCCCTCGGCATTCCCAAATCCCGGCCGGTGTGCAGAGGCAGGAGCCGCCCTACCTGCACGATGTCCAGCACCATCCCGGCGGCCACCGTGCCAAAGCCTGCCAGGAGGAAGGGGAAGAGCACCTGCAGCCCGATGGAAAACGAGGTTTCTTTGAGGGGCGAGGCGGGCTCAGGACCCCTCTCCGTGCTGGTGTCGTCGCTCTCGTTGCTCTGGCTGCCGTTTTCCAGCAGGGCATCCTCCTCCCTCACCCCTTTGGCGTTGGCACGGGACTCCAGCACCACCACTTCCACCCCGGAGCCCTCGGGCGCCAGGAACTCCGAGGGCTCCGGGCTGGCCAGGCAGTCCCCGGGCACCACGGCCCCGTTGGCCTGGGGGTTCTCCTTCTGCTCCGGCTTGGAAGTCATGCTGCAGGACGGGCTCTCCTGACCCTTGGCTCGGTGGGCCTACAGCCAGCAGCTGCTCCAGAAGGGATCTTCTGCCAGCAGCTTATCCACACGGCCTTCCCAGCATCCAGGAGCGCCCTGTGCCAGCCCTGCTCGCCCGCCCGGGAGTGCAGAGCCTGCTGCTGCGGCAGAGATCCCCATCAAGCGGCGCCCAGGGACAGGGGACACGGAGCAGGGGACACGGCCGGAGCTGGGAACGGCGGCAATTCCCTCTGGAAAAACCCTGCTCCTCTCCAGCGCCGTGTGTGCAGCCAGCCAGGCACGACCCAAGCTCTGCTCCCTGGGTGTGTGATGCCTTTTCCCGGTTTGTTTTCCAGCAGATGTGAAACCCAGACGAAATGAAGGACGCGGAAGCTTAAAGGGACGCTGAAGGAGAGGACTGGCTTTTAGAGATGATCCCACTCGGGCTCTTCTCGCCACCAGGGCTTTGCCACTTCCTCCAGCGGCACTGTCCCCCTGCACAGTTCCAGGCTGAAGGCTCCTGCGGGTTTTCTGCCAGAACAGCCAGCGATTCCAGCAGGCTTCGAGTGTCACTGCCGTCCTCCTCCTCCTCCCGCAGAGGAATTTCTCACCCAGCAGCACGAGGCGAGCACAGTTGTTCCTCAGAGCGGCAGCGGGTCCCGGCGAAGGTTACTCACGGAGCTGGGCGGGCTGCAGGGTAGGGGCTGGCATTGGCACCGCCTGGGATCTCACGCGGTTTTCCCAGAACTCTTCTTTCACCTGAAACACACGGGAGCGAAGCCGATATTCCGTGGGGTCCCGCGGCAGCGGCTCCATCCGCTTCCCCCAAGAGATGCTGAGCTTCAGCCTCGGCCGCTCTCCCGCACGCTCAGGGGCTGAGCCGGGGGATGCGGGGGCAGAGCCGCGCTGCGGGAGGGGCACCCGGGAGGGACCCGCAGGACGATCCCGCGCCCGGGGCTCCTCCCGCCCGCCGCTGCCGCAGCGCCGGAGCTGCCGCAGCGCCCGCAGAGCCCCGGAGCGGATCCCGCGGGGACGAGCGGAGCTGCCGCCCGGCCGGTCCCCTCGCCGGTGTCCCCGCGGTGCCGCTGCCCGTGACCCCGCGGTACCGGTCCCGCCCGCTGCCCGTGTCCCGCCCGGTGCCGTGTCCCCGCGGTACCGGTCCCGCTGCCCCTGTCCCCGCGGTGCCCCCGCCAAGCGCCGGTGCCCCCGCGGTCCCGCTGCCCGTGTCCCCGCGGTACCGGTCCGGTCCCGCCCGGTGCCGTGTCCCCGCAGTACCGGTCCCGCCCGGTGCCGGTCTCTCCGTACCCGCGGCTCCCCCGTGGCTCCCCCGCCGCCCCGCGCTCAGCCCCGCCCAGCGCCGCCCTGACATCACCGCCGGCCAATGGCGGCCGCGCCCGCCCCGCCGTTCCGCGCTCCCATTGGTCCGACGCGCGTGGCGTCACGTCTGGCCCCGCCCCCTGCGTGGGAGGCCACGGCCCCCTGGCGGCGCGCGGGCGGGGCGTGAGGTCACGTGCGGCTGAGTGCGCAGCGTGCGGGAGCGGTCGGTGTGTCCGTCCGTCCTGTCAGTCCAACCATCCAACCAACCATCCTGTCAGTCCGTCCCGCCATCCATCCATCCCGCCATCCATCCATCCATCCATCCATCCAGTCAGTCCTTCCCGCCATCCATCCATCCATCCATCCATCCATACTGTCAGTCCTTCCCGCCATCCATCCATCCCGCCATCCATCCATCCATCCATCCATCCATCCATCCAGTCAGTCCTTCCCGCCATCCATCCATCCATCCATCCATACTGTCAGTCCTTCCCGCCATCCATCCATCCCGCCATCCATCCATCCATCCATTATCTATCATCCATCCATCCATCCTGTCAGTGTGTCCCACTGTCCATCCATCCCTCCATCCATCCTGTCAGTCCGTCCGTCTGTCCATCCATCCATACTGTCAGCCCATCCATCCATACTGTCAGTCCGTCCGTCTGTCCATCCATCCATACTGTCAGCCCATCCATCCATCCTGTCAGTCCGTCCGTCTGTCCATCCATCCATACTGTCAGCCCATCCATCCATCCTGTCAGTCCGTCCATCCGTCCATCCATCTCTCCATCCCTCCATCCTGTCACTCCCTCCACCCCTCTCTCCATCCCCTCATGGCTTTACCTGCTCTCCCTGCTCCCTCCGGGATCCCTCTCTGGGTGTCCCTCGTGCCCCCGGCACACGGCAGTTCACAGGTGCCCCCTGATGCCACCCCGGGGTGCGGGGACACGCACGCTGCTGGATCCACCCAAGGAGCACCGCTGTGCTCAGTGGCACCCGCTGGATCTCAGGCCTCTGCCAGGCTGATGCAGCTCCCAACAAAAGCTCAGGAATATCGTCAGGTACTCTGCCTCTGCTTACGCCAAACTGCCCCACAACAAATAAATAAAGAGCATAAAAACTCCCGCTACAGAGGTCAGGTCCTCGCTGCTCTGTAGAATTCCATGCTCCTGAATGAACCAGCTCCTCTGATTCATGCTTTCCTTTTATTTCCCCTTTTTCTTTTTTTTTTTTTTCTTGTCATGAGTGGAAATTTTGAGCAGTTGTTTTTCCTTCCTGCCTTTCCTTTCCTCCCAGGAAACAGTCAGCAGCGAGCCATTACTCAGGGTGATGATGTGATCCCAGCTCCAGGCCTTGGAGACACGTTCTGGGCCAATGAGGGCGGCTGGGACACGGAACGTGTGCAGGGGCAAGGGGAGGGCAGCACGGGAGCCACATTCCCACATGGACACAGCCTGGAGCTGTGACTTCATTCCTTAGGGAAACCGAAGCAGCCGTGGGCAGGGATCCGTTGTGACACAAAGCTCTGGGCTCTGCTGCCTCAGCTCTGCCTGCTCCCATCAGGAACTGGGCACAGAGAGGTGTTTTCCTGGAATATTTGGTGCTTTGGGAGGAGAGGATGACGGGAAGGTGTGGAGCAGAAGAGGAGAGATGATTAGAGAAGGCAGCACTGAGAAAGGGATTTTTATATGGGCAGAGAGTGCCAGGACAAGGGGCAATGGCTTTAACCTGCCAGAGGGCAGGGATGGGTGGGATATTGGGAAGGAATTCCTCCCTGGGAGGGTGGGCAGGCCCTGGCACAGGGTGCCCAGAGCAGCTGAGGCTGTTCCTGGATCCCTGGAAGTGTCCCAGGCCAGGCTGGACAGGGCTTGGAGCAGCCTGGGACAGTGGAAGGTGTCCCTGCCATGGCAGGGGTGGAATAGAAGAGTTTAAAGTCCTTCCCAACCCAAACCATCCTGGGGTTCTGGGATTTTGAGGGATGAGGAGACTTTGGGGTCACTTTACTCATTCTCAGGACCTCCACCAGCAAAGAAACCTCACGGAAAACTTGAGACATCCAGAGGCACATCCCAGCTCCAGCCAACTTCCACGCTCCAGACCCTGCCTCCAGCCCAGCCTCCACTCTCCTTTGTCCAAACAAACCTGGCTGCAAGGCTCTGCTTCCACCTTCATCTCTCCTTCCCGACTCGGAAAATCCATCCCTCCCCCAGGACGGAGCCTCCATTCTTCCCTCACCTCCCCAAAAAACAACGTGCACCCAAATGTGACCTCGCTGCTCCCCAGCTGCACGCTCAGGAAGCGGAAGTGTGGGGACAAAAGCTGCCTGAGACAAGAAAAACAGAAATAGATAAAACCCCCACCAGCCAGGCCGAGATCAAAAAAGCAGAGGATGAAAGGGCAGGAAATTGGGTTTCCAATTGCAGGGAGCAGGTAGCAAAGGCAACAACAACGTTTGGAAAGGAAGGAGTTGGCCACTGAGCTGCGCTGGATGCTGGAATGTCTCGTGGAATGTCGTGTGTTTTACAGCAGCCACGTGATTGTGGCACTGCTGAAATGCCCAGCACTCAGGAGGGGCCTCGGGGGCCCCTTTCACCGGAGAATCCAGCAGGATAAAAAGGTTTGGCCAAAGTCACCCCAAAAATCCTGAGACAAAAGCGTCAGTGCCCTGAGAGGTGCCTTTGCTCCCTGTCCTGGCTCCACCGCTGCCGGTCACAGCTGCTCCTGAGCAAGGATCCTGAAGGAACTGGGTCCTTAATTCCCTGCAGGCAGGAATCTTGGCAGGAAAACAAACCTGTGCGGGTTATGGAGCAGGACTTGCCCCTTCAGATGTCACTGCAGGGCACAAGCAGCTCACGAGGGCAGGCAACAACGTCAGCAGCTGGCCCTGAGCTGGGGGAGAAGTGCAGATGCAGGAAGTTGTGTTTTGCCAGCCTGGAAGCAGACAAACCCATCTCCATCCTTTTTTCCAAGGTCCCAGCTGTGTTCCTGCATCCCCCATGTGCTGGTGACAAACACAGGGCAGCCCCTGGCAGGTCCCTGCCTGCGGCTCGTGGCCACGTGAGAGCACCTGGGCCCAGCTTTCCTGTGCCCCACAAGGTCAGCGGATCCGGTGGGACAGCAGGGACAGGGACACCTGTCATGGAGCCACTGGGGATGTGCCTCACATGTCAGCTTTGTTCCAGCTCCAGGCTGGGAGGGAATGCACTTACAGTCACAATCAGGCTGAAGAAAACACTGATACCACAAGGCTGGCGAGACCAGAGACTGGTGATACAAAAAATACACAATAATCTCTTAATTCCCCCCTATTTCCTGCTCCGTGAAGACCCTCTCACTTCCCAAAATCCCAAAGAGGACTTTGGATTAACATGTTTACATGCAACAAGGCAGTCCTGTGGTACCAACATTTAAAAATCCAAGTGCAAGGATTTCAGAGCCAGAGTATCCGACCCAGGCCCCTCCACGGGATCATCCCTGTAGTGCACGGCCAGGCACAATCTTCGAGTGATCTGAGTATTTACAGGGCAGCAACAAACCACACCACTGTGCTGGGTTAAAAATATAAATTAAAATAGGCATGAGAAGCACCCTGGGAAAAGCTGCATGATTTGAATGCTGCTTGCAAGACCCCCCCTGCTCATGACCAACCCCAGGGCAAATCCCTGAGTGCCAAAAGAGAGTTTTCCCTTTGTCCCCTGCCCCCTGCTCTAACCACCCTTCCATGTGGTCATTTTCCTTCCTGCTGAGAAGTGACTGCAGCTTCCTCTGGGCCCCCCACCACAGCTCTGAGATCAGCCCTGCAATCAGCAGAGGGATCTGCAGGGAGCAGGGCCCTCCCTTTCCCACCGAGCCCTTTATCTCTGCCTCCCGCTGCCCCGGGAAGCTGTGGGACAGGAAAGCCGAGCCAAGCCCCTGCTCCGGTGTCACACAGCCCTCCCCGAGCTGCTCAGCCAGGAAAATCATTCCCTGGGCAGCACTCCTGCACCACTGCAGCCCCCGAGGTGATGGCACAGAGCTGCCAGCACTGCAGGGACCTCACAGCAGCACAGCTCTAAATTCTAAATCTCTAAATCCTAAATCTCTAAATTCTAAATTCTAAATCTCTAAACTCTACATTCTAAATCTCTAAATTCTAAATCTCTAAATCCTAAACTCTACATTCTGAATCTCTAAATTCTAAATCTCTAAATCCTAAACTCTACATTCTAAATCTCTAAATTCTAAATCTCTAAATTCTAAATTCTAAATCTCTAAACTCTACATTCTAAATCTCTAAATTCTAAATCTCTAAATTCTAAACTCTACATTCTAAATCTCTAAATCCTAAATCTCTAAATTCTAAATTCTAAATCTGGATTCAAGAGCCTGAATTTTGGGACTGAAGGGGATTCAGTCCCAAAGTTCCAGAGCATCGGCAAGGACTGAACAGATTTGGCAAGAATTTGTGCAGGGTTCGAGCAGCAGCGTGAAGAGCACTGCAAACCAGGGAATTCAGGGTCACAGGCTGAGCTGCAGGTGAGGAGCGCTTCTCTCTAAAAGCAAAAGGCACCACAGGCTGTGGCTGAGCAGCCTCCAGATTCCCCAGTGGATGTCTCACTCCACAGCACTGATCCAGGGGAATTTTCACAGCACCTGCTGGAGAAAACAGATTTCAGCAGCTCCGTGGAATATCAAACGGAACGGCAAAAGAGGAGCCAAGAGTCCAAGTGTCAAATGCAAAGCTGGAGGAAACGACTCTGTAAACACCTTGTTCCTCCAGCTCTGAGCCTGAACTCCCCACGGCCACTTGGGGCTGAAAATAAACCAAGTTCTGTCAAAGAGAGCCCAGCAACAGAGCTTTCTTTAGAAAATGCAGCTGTGGGATGTGACCTTTTCCTCAGGCTGCAGCGGGCCCACAGCAGTCTGACAACTGCACACACCTCGCTTGGAGCCAGTGTTGGAACAAGAACATCAGTGCTGTGGGCTTGGGGAAAAGCAGGGAAAAAAGGAAGTTGCTATGGATGTAACACACACTGGAACTGGGCTAACACAGCGCTCAAATCGTACCTGTCAATACCTGAATTAGGGGTTACCTGAATTCAGAGCAGAAAATCAGGCTCTTCCTTCCTCCTCTGAGTCAGAGGTAATTGCTCTCCCTGCTCGAGGCAGTGACTCACCACGACACAAAAAGAATCGCTCCAGGAGTCATTAATCTGTGTTTTCACCGTGTGCTTGGCATTCTGCTCACACCACGCAAGGCTGGAGGTGATCTGAACAGAAAGGGCATCGTTCATATTATTGTTATTGTTATTGCGAATTGCACAACCCACTTAGGAAAAGTGACATTTTCAGAAGCACTGAAATGGGGTGAGAAGAGACCTTTTTCTGTCAGGAGGTGTGTGCAGGCACCAAGCATTGGGTGGAATTGTGTCACACCACCACGATCTGGAGCAAATGTGATAAAATAGGCTCAAGAACATGCAGGAAAAAGCATGGAAAAAAAAAATAATGGATAATCATCAGGAATGATTGGGAAAATGGGGATAGATGGGAATGTGCTGTTTCCTCAGTGGATCCTGCAGGACAGGGTCTGTTTAAAGCACTTCAAACCTCTGAGGCTGCAGCAAAGCTCTGCTGAGCACGTCCCCAGTGCAGAGGCACTGCAAGATCCTGGGCCTGGCTGATGAGCAGCACTTAATGAGCTCTGCAAGGAGCTGCCCCAGCCAAATCCCATGGCACACATCCACACAGGAGCTGCCAAACCCAGCCCTGCCTCCCCAGCACCCTCTGCCCTTCACTTTTCCTTCAGCAGCAAAATGAATCTTCTTCCTTTAAAGAAACAATCCTCACCAGAACAGAGCTGAGGGGTATTTCTGCTGGGGGAAGATCACAGGATATAAAGGACGCTTTATGTCTTTAGGACACATCTGCTGGTAAAATAGGCAACAAATCCCTCCTTCCACACCACAACAGCATGGCCCAGGTCAGGATTTTCACAACCTGTGCTCTCTCATGAGATTTTTTCCCATTTTCTCCCCGTTTTCCCATTTTTCCAGTCCCCCTGACTGGCAGCACGACCATCAGCTGTTAAACAAAGTTGACTCCATACAGCCACAGCCAAAGCAAAGGCTTTAAACTCAGTTTTACAGAGATTTGCCAGAGAAAAAGCAACAACAACAAACCCTTCTCTGCACCTCCCACAGCCAGGGCTGGGTTCCATTCAGGGCTGTGCCCTGACACATCACTTTTGCTGGGCCTGCACACAGGAGTTCACAGGAGCAGTGACACCCCCACAAAAGAGCCACGGACACGTGGCTGAACAAATCACAAAGTGCAGCAAAGCAGAAAAGATGCAAACTATTTACTGCCCAACAATGCCTGGCCAGGGTGAGCTGGTTTTGTACAGAAAAGGCAGCGAAGATCAAAGCTGGCTGGAAAATAGGTGGGTTTGTTTTGATGGAAACTTTATGGATTGCTCAGGTGTGGAAATGACTTCACTGCAATTACACAGCTACATTAAAAGACTAAATAATCATCAGAAAATAATTCACATTCCTTGTTTTATTAGATGAAACTGTCAGTTTTGTTTCAATTATTCAGTAGGTGATACAGTTGGAGCCCTCTGGCCACAGTGATAAGATCAGATTACAAATAAATAGGAGAATGGTGAACGGAAAGAATTGGAACCGCAGTTCCAGCAGTGTTTTCCAGGATACATTTCAGGGTATTTCCTGTAGATTCCGGCACATTTCACAGTATGAATTTAGAGCAGAACATCCACCCATTCCAGTGCATAATTTAAGTTCTGAAAAACAGACACATCTGTGCAGCAGGAGGAGCTGCACCGGTCCCTGCAGCACAGACACTGCCACTGGCACACAGCAGCTTTCAGGCTTTTCTTTGGCTAACATCACTCTGTTAACTAGTTATTGATAGAATTAATTAACTGATTAAATAAGTTATTTGTCTAATTAACACTGGTAACCCCAACTGTCAAGGCCAAAAGAAGGCTGAACCCTTCAGTGCTGTCACAGGTAGGCAAGAAGTGCAAGATGAAGCAGAGTCAACATCCACGGCCTGCCTACCCCAGGATTCCCAAAAAACTGAGCAGGAAAATGGAAACTGCTTGCACTGGCAGTGAAGGAACAAACCTCTGATCCCTCTGAACTGGAAGGGCTTCACGTCTTTCACAGCCAAGTTCTCAGAAGAGCAAAGGAGAAGAATGAAGTGAGAAAAGAGATGAGCAGACAACAGGGATTGAATTCCTTACTGCAAGCTGCAATCCCTCATTCTGACACCCAGCTGCACAACACGCCTTGAGCCACACCGGGAGTCAGGGCGGGGAAAAATAATCACTGAAATGATGGGAAAGGAAAGTTTTCAGCACCTCCTCAGTTACAACAACACAGAAGTTCTGGAGTACCTGAAAACAGAGTCAGAAATCAGTGCAGCCATGGGAGTGAACGCTGACACTGGCTCAGAGTACCACGGATGCTGGTGAGAGCATCACCTTGGAAAATCCCCTGGGAGAACCTCCTGGAAGCAGCCCATGCCCAGCAGCAGTGCAAGAACCTCTCAGTGTGGCTGTACGAGTGACAGGAACCCCTTCACCACGTCACAAACCCTGCCCCGAGCCTCTGGCTGACTCCTCACCTGAGGGAGATCCATTCACCACAAAAAAAAGAGTTTGTCAGAAGCCCACGGGATGATTCACCTTCTAGTGGCGAGTGACTGCTGATTATAGCTTGGATTTTTTTAGTGATTACCAATTTCAGGGGCTTCAAGGGCTGAAAAAAATTACTGTCAGATTAATGGCTGCACATCAGACCACGGAGAGCAGAGATCAGGGTTATTTGTGGGGTTTTGCCAGGTTCCTATGGCACAACCAGCCCCTTTTTTCCATCTGTATGTAAACCACAATTTAACAACCCCCCAAATTCCAGCTGTAGCTCAATACACGAGACACAAGTGCACCTTGAGCCCTCTCTGTCCCAGAGTCCACCTGCAGCTGCTCTTCCCAGGAGTCTCTCAGAGCTCGTGGGAGTTGGCGTGGGGCTCTGGGAGCGTCTCGATGTCACAGTTCTTGATCAGCTGAAAGAGGAACTCCACCTGCTTCTCGTAATTCTCAATGGAGATTCTCTCATTCAACCCATGGATCCTGAAAGAAAAAGGACGTTTTTCAGTCCAGGGGGAATTTCTGACACCCAATTGCACACACCCAGAACTCTGCTTGGCTGCTGACTCCACAAAGCAGCGCACAACAGACAAACACAGCAATATAGACCAAAAGCTGCACTGTGACCAACCCAAATGTGCTGATTCAAAGGCTCAGAGCCCAAAAAATCTAAAAATCTAATCTGAAAAAAATTCTAGTGGGCCATTTCTGTCACTGTCCAGTACAGCCAGAACACTTCTGCATCATCTGCACCTCAATAAAATGAGAAACACAAATAAGCAAACAATCCCTTGCATGATGATGTTATCACATAACTTCAGGAAATTTCAAACCAATTCAGAGTGCCAAGTGTCCAAACACGTGGATAAATCTGCAGGACAAGGCCAACTACCAGAACAACACCTCTCACACTGCTGCAGCTCACAAAGGATCCACTCAGCACCCCTGAATCACACCCCTAAATGGGTCCTGCCTGCATCTGAAGGAACAAAGAGCCAGGGTCATTTCCATGCCCAGCACCCAAATCTGCAGGGTGTGAGGCCAAGGTACACACAGTTGAGTTTCCTTCTGCCCACTGCTCACGATCTCCACCCCAAGAGCTGCCCAGGGGCAGAGCTCAGTACCTGGGGAGATCATCCTGTTTGAGGAGCAGAGGGTTGAACCTGTAGATGGCCTTGGTGACGTTGGTGAAGTGCCTGCTGTCCGTGTTTCCAATGCACGTGCCTGGAAAACAAACCTCAGGTTTGTTCCGCAGGAGAGCAACAACTGAAGTCTAAAAAGTGACCCACCTGTCCCCAGGAGAGAGGAAAAGCAAATGATAACAGTCCTGCACTGCCTGCACATAAAAAAGCATCACTGGAAACATCGATTGGTACATCCTGGAGAACGTTCTCTCCTTCAGGAACAGGGGCTGAACACACAACTCAACCTGAGCACAGCCTTGACACTCAGCCTCCCCAAAAATTTAAGCTTCAAACTTCAGCAGCTACAGAGCTAGGAAGGAGCTGTAAGAAAGGGAGGGGGCTGGGATCATAAGGAACAATACAGAAAAGCAGGAATGGCTTTGCCAGCTACGAAAACAATAAAAGAAGAACTAAAGCAAGAAGACCTCCTCCTCCTCTCCCTCACAATTCCTTTCTTCCCTGAAGAGATTCCTTTGTATGTGCAGAGAGCCCAATTCAAGGCTCATTGTTTCTGACAGCTTCCTGTTTGCTTTTTTACTTCCACTACTAAAAAACAACATTAAAACTTTTAAAGCATGAAGAGGGAAGGGAATAAAAAGAGGAAAAAACAGCTGTTTCCAGTAGTTAACAGCTGGGGTGGAGGAGTCCACAGCAAATGGAAACAAGGCAGTGCTGGGGGAGGGAAAAGCAGAAGAGGAAACAATAATCATCATGTGCCTGCTGTCACCTGGGACTACACTGTCAACATCTGGGAAAGTGTCCAGGATGGTTCTTTGAAAAATGTGGACTGCAAATGTCTGCTCATCCCAAGGACTGATGGGCAGGGGGTCAAAGGCCTCCACCACATCAATCTTCACCCTGTCGTCAGCAATGGTGCTCCTGACCGTCTCCAGCACCTGTGGGTGAAACACACGGACAAAATGAGCACAAGAAATGGGAAAGCAGCCCTCAGAGACGTCGGCAGATGTTCAGCTTTCCAGAAAACATCTGCCTGTGAACTGTTAGTTGTGGCTGCAAGCACAGACTGAGTCTGTGCCAGTGTCTCTTCCCCTTCCGAGTGCATGGCTGATACTCCAGCTGAATCTTTAATCAGATGCACATCACTGTCTCAGGGCACTCCTGAACTGCTTCAGCACTGAAAGGCAGGTGCTCAGCCTGCTGCTCTTGGAAATTATGGCATCCAAATACTCCAGAAAAAGCTTCCAGAGAGAGAAACTTCCAGCAAAAGCTTGGGGAGGGAAGATGTTTTGTACTGACAACGTTTCACAGCTGCCCTGGGCTGGACAGGCCTGGCAGCCCTCCTGAAGATTCCCAAACTCTCCCAGGGCACCAATGCTAACGCTCCCATTCCAGACCCCAGCTGATCCACGTGCCCCTTGGCACAGAAGGAGAGGAGACCTGACACGAGTACCTCAGCAGCCGTCTCGGCTGAGTGGATCCTGAAGTTCACCGTGGCTCTCGCAGAGGAGGGGATGACATTCACCTGGAAAAAAAGGAAGTTTAAAAGGAAGTGAAAGCCAGAATAAAATGCCAACTGCAAACTCAGAACTGCTCAAAGAACCACAGGCCTCAGATACTCCACTGTTTCCACCAAGTGTGATGTCTCTTTCGGTGTTAAAGCACTGTAAATCTTAGCTAAAATGCTGATAAGTACACAAAGGAATATTCATCAAATCAACAAAAATGAAGTTAGCTGTTACTTATGTGGAAGTTTTTATCTTGAGCTCAACCCTCTCCCTTCAGAAAATTTATACTGAGAAATTGTGAAACTCTGGATTTTTTTTTCTTTTTAAGCAATATTTTTACCTCATTGTCCCATTACACGGTTCACATTCAGGTAAATTTAAGTTGCTTAACGAATGATTTTTATTGAACACATTACTCTTCTTGTGTACAGACTGAATATTTACTTAGTTGAACAAAAAAAATATATAATCTTTAAAGAAACCCCAAGGAACCAGGGTGTCACTTCCCTCCTGGCCACTCCGTGTCACTGTTCAGCCACTGCATCTCCTCCGGGCCAGTGACGCTTCTCAGTCTCAGATTTTTCAGGGACACACCAAGCACAGCATGTTTGTTTTCCAAAGCTCCAGCATTTTTGGACAGCTCCACTTCCTTATCAGGGCAGGATCTGGCTGTTCTCTCTCAATCCAAGGTGCACGTTTAACCCGCTTCAGGCAAACCCCAGACTGTGCTACAAATGTCTGGGCCAGGGAAGTGTTTGTGACTGTGATAATTTCAAATACCCCCTTTGAAACTTTATAGGATTATGCAGAAACCACATTTTCCTGGCTATCCTAAAACATTAACAATTTGAACAGTGGTGGACAGAGATCAGACACTTCTGAAAGGAAGTGATTTTCAACTGTAGCCAAATCCAAGCCGCATCTGAGGTGAGAATGAGATCGTGGCACCACACAGGGGCCACACTGATCTTATAAGTGGATAAAAATAGGTGGAAATTAAATGAGCTAATTGTCTCATCGTAATTACATGGAGAAAAACCCAAATGAAAGTACCTTGATTCCTGCATTGAACAAGGTGACCGCAGTGGTTGTTCGGATCAAGGCATTGGTGGAAGGTTTCCAGGCAAGGACTCTACAAAAATAGAAAAAAACAAACAACCAACATTTTTCAAATAAGTTGAACATTGCTAAAAAATAAGCACCATAATTCCACAGGCAAGAAGCTGAATGATGGCTTATTCAATTAACAAAGTGGTTATTAACAGGAAACCACTGAACTATCTGAAGCATAAAATAACTGATTTCCTGGGAAGATTAGAAATGGCTTTATCTTTGAAGGGTGAGAGGCTGGGGATGTTTATCAAGGATCTCTTTGCTTACCTGCTGACAATAGGTGAGAACAGCCACAAATTGCTCATGATGATGTTGAGAGGAAACTTGAACTAAGGGGAAGAAACAAAACCATGGATCAGAAAGTTTTTATTTGTCAAGAGCACGGCGGAGTCACTTGAGTATGGACAGAACAACCACAGCAGAAACAATAATCTGGGAGAAAAAACCAGCTTTTTTTATCCTTTCTACATAACTGTGCTCCAAATCCTTCACTGGGTTACTCTCATGGAAATTTGGGAATGAAATCCTGCTTCTCTCCTCACCTCTGCTGCGAGGTGCTCCATGGTCATGAGCTCTGGTCCGTAGCCAAAGAGGTTGCGCAGGGGATTCTGCTCCAGCCTACGAGACAAATCAACATTGAAAAGGTAAAAAAACACAACCCTCTCTGGCTGTTATTGCTCCAGAAGGATGTCAGGAACTTGATTTGTGAAATGTATCCCTGTTACTGGAGATGCAATCACACTCTGCTCTCCTGGTAAGTAAATGTAAGCGAGCACAGCTCCATGGATTTCGGGCATTCCAGTCACGTGCAAAGATTTCCTTTGAGAAACAGCTGAAAAAATCCCAAAGCCTGGCTCCTATAAATACATGGAAAACCAGAAAAACAGCACATGAATCCCACTGTGTCTGCACATACTCAGCTTTTCTAAAATATGTATTACTTGCTATCTACAGAGATGTAAAGAGATGATTTCTGCAGTCACGTTATTACTCTATTCCATGTTCATTGGCTTGGAGAATTCCCAGCTGAGCTAGCAGGGATGTGCAGGAACAAATTCCAGAGAAATCCTGCCACCCAAACAAAGGAATCTCTGTTGCTACAGAGTAAATGAGGGCAGACAGCACCTGTCTTGCTTTTAAAGAACTGGCTGACACTTGGAGCAGCTGAAGTGCAAAGACTCTGCAGACACCTGGCAATTGTTCCTTGGCTGGGAGATGCATTTCTGCCCAGCAAAGTGAGCTACAAACTGCAATTTCAAATATAGAAGAGCAGTTTGAAGAAGAATCTAAACACAAATATTTAGAAAGTCCCGTTTCAGTGATTTAGGAGGTTTTTTTGACAGTTTTTGACAGTGGGTGACAGGGTAGCTCTCACCTGGACATGGCTGCTGCCAGAATGCCAATACTTGTCTCCTTAGGAGGAAAGGATGAATGTCCTGGCTCTTTTTCCACAGTGAAGTTCAGCGTCATTGAACCTTTTTCTGTGACAGCAATCCTAGACAATGATAAATGAATCAATTAATTAACAAATAAATGACTAATGCCATTCCAAACACACACGCACAGAGCGTAGATAAAAGTAACTACTGTGCATAGTTTTAGTATGATAAAAACCACTCAAGCAGCAATAACAAATCATTAACACAGCATTTAGATCTCTGCAGGACTCATGTCTGGGCTGCTTCTCCAGTGAGAGCAGAGCTCTACAGCACAGAATTAATGTTCCACAGCTCAGAGGAACATTGTGCCTCTGTCAGCAAGGCTGTGATGGGCAGCAGGCAGAGGCTGAAGGTCCCTGCCTTGCACTTTGCGCCACTGCTGCCGCTCCAGCAGCACGTCTTGAAAACAATCTGTAGTGACATCAGCAACGTCATTTATCACTAATTAACGACTGGAAATGGATCACGTGGTCGCTCTTACATCGCCACTGGCTTCTTCACCCCTGCAATGATCCCATCCAGCACCGCGCTCCCCTCGTCCAGCAGGAAGGAGAGTTTCACTCCTCTGGCTTCCAGCAGAGCTGCAATTTTCCTTGCTCCCTTCAGACCAGACACCTGTGGGCACAGGAAGGGATCAGATCCAGCCAGAACATTGGGAGGAAAAGTGGAAAACACCTTGCTGTTGGCTACAGCACAAAAATGCACCAAGTCCCCTGGGACAGATCCAGAGCAACCATAAAAGATTCTTAGGAAAATTAATTGGAGATTGTTAATGGCCTGATAGCAGATGAATTTATATCCATGATGAGGAGAGCTCTCATTGATGAGTCACTGACTGCTGCTTTCATTCCGGTATCTCAGAGCTATAAACTCCACAGATTAGCAACTGCAGACCTATTTATGTCAACTATTAATAATTCTTTGTCTTTGACAGTGCATGACCAAACCCAGCTCTCCTGTCTCTCACTACCACTGGAACATTTTTGCCAGCTCCTCCTGAACACTTGGCCACAACCATGTGAATCCCAACCCAGCTTTTCCTGTCTCCAGGATGGGATTCCTGCTGCACCTTCCTTGCAGAAAAGAATTTGAAGTGACACCCTCTGGTGTTCTTTTCTCTTTGCTCATCACACCAAACCCTTTGTGAATGTCACTCCAAGCCACACAACCAATCCCTAACTGCGACCCGGCGCCTGGCACAGTATCTCCCCACAGAACCAGGAAAAACAGGAAAGACCTTCCAGCTAAACAACATTTCAAAATTAAGCCTCATTACCTACAGGAACAATGCAAAGAGGTTGTTGTTCCAAGGGAAGGAAAGAAAATACCTCCTCATCGTGGCCAATGCCAACATAGAACGAGCGGCGGGGTCTGTAATTCCTCCTCAGCAGGAATTCCAGAGCTTGCAGGATGCCCTGCAGAAAAAGCACAACGTGCTGAACCATCCCTGCCTGGTAATAAAGACAATAAATGCAACAGAACGCAGTGTGATGGAAGAGAATTGTGATGCTTTCCCAGCCCCTGCGCTTCACAGCTAAGCTTTGATTCCGACAGCTCCCACTGAGGATATTCCCACTCCTTGGAAAAGGCACCGCAGTGGTTTTGATCAGTAATGCTCTGACAGGTGCCAGTGTCAGGGCAGGGACATGAAATACAGAGCAGGAGCCCCAGAGAGTCAGAATTATCCAAGGAATGCACTGCTCCCTGACAGAGCCTGGCACACACCCAGGCTGGCTCTCACTGGAGCTACCAAATCTAGGGAGTTCAGGGAGCAGCATGTTTTGTACAAGAAGTGCCAAGACGACAGAAACAGAACAAGAAACTTAATCTGAAGGATGAGAAATCAAATTACCATTTGCTGTGGCAATATATAAAATATATATATATATATATACACATAAATACATTTGCTCTGTCATTCCATCTGTTTTTCAATTTAAATTACTTAAGTTTTCACATATCACCTCCACAGTGTCAGCACCCATTTTTTGCCATGTTCACTGAAATTGCTAATTTTTTTTTTTGGCCATTTGTGGAGTTGCTAGTGCAGTTTGCAGCAGAATGAAGCACCAACTGAAACATTTCAGTTTCAAGGCTTTGAAATTGATGATTAAACATCCTGAAACTTTCTAGGAGTGTGGCCTGTGTGACACTAAACATCTGTTCAAATTTAAATCCAGGGCTGCCATGGAAGTCAAAATCAAAGTCACAAAGGGATGTTTTCCTCATTATTTTTCCATCAACCTTTTCCCAATGAGAAATCTTTCCCAGATCAATCTTTTCTGAATCCATTCCTCCCAAAAGAGTTTAGTCCAACAGCCCTTTGTTCTGCCACAGGCTGGATGAAAGATGCAGGGTTGTTTGCCTATCCTATCAAATAAACAGTGTTTAATTTGAAACTCAAGCCTTTTCAAAGAGTCAGTTTTGGCTTGGACACCTCTGTGACACCTGGGAAAAAGGAAAAGGTCTATCCCTGCTTTCAAACTTGACAGGGAATTATGGAATGGTTTGGGCTGGAAGGGACCTTAAAGCTCATCCAGTGCCACAGGCAGGGGAACTTCCACTGTCCCAGCTTGCTCCAGCCTGGCCTTGGACACTCCCAGGGCTGGGGCAGCCACGGCCTCTCTGGCCACCTATGCCAAAAATCTTTAAACTGGCATTTCACCAAATACATCTTGCATCTGTGAATACAATCCTCCCGATTCTTCACGAGTTTTAACCCTCTCTTCTTCAGTAACAGCGGCCACTCCCCGCCATACCTAGTAAAAGCTGGGACCAAACCGCAGGATTCAGGAATTTCTCCCAGAAAGAAGGGAGAGAGAGACAACCCAGTGAATTCCAAGGGATGGATTGCTCCCTTCTGCCTGGGGAAGAACTTTACCAAGCACACGTACAACGGCAGAGTTTTTGTTATCCAGCGTTCCTCGTCCATAGATGAAACCTTCGTGCTCTGCAGCTGAGAAAGGAGGGAAATCCCATCCCTCGGGGGGAGCAGGCACCACATCCATGTGTGCCAGCAGCATGTAGGGCAGCAGGCCAGGGGCAGAGCCCTGGACTGTAAACAGGTGGCTGTATTTCCCTACAATTTCATGTTGGATGAACTTTGAAGAAAATACAGCCGGGAAGACTGTTAAGGGAAAAAAAAAAAAAAAAAATTAAAGACGCGTGTAAAAAATGAACAATAATGGGCGATTTTACCATTATTCCATAGGGTTGTCACCTAGGTGGCACCAGGGAGGAACTGTAAATAAGACTGGCCACAGCAGAGAATTGAAGTTCTCACATTTTTTAGCAATCCATCTCACTTGGGGTTTGAAACTCTCCTAAACAAAACCAGAACTCTCGTGCAGCAGTGCTGCAGCTCTTTTGCAGGGAGCAATGATAGAACTGCCAAAAAAATTAGGCTTGAAGCAGCAGCAATCTTCTTTCTATTTTTTTATGGCATTTAACCATCTCAAGGACCAAAAACCACCATTACAAAATGCCTTTTGAACCTTTTGGGGCCACTGATACCCCCAAACCACTGCTGCAGAGGGGACAGCTGTGTGACATTTCTCACAGGCCTTTCTTCAGGAAAAATATAAAAATCTGTTCCCTTATATTCAGGAATGACACACGCTCTCTTCAATCTGTTTATGAAAATGAAATAGAGCAGCAGAGATTGCCAAGACTGAAAGTTCAGTACCTTTCTGAATGTAACTCCCAAATTCTGCCATGGCAGTTGTATTCAAATCCTCTGGAGACCAGGACACAGTTGGGATTTTAATGGCCCCTTCAAAGAAACACAGAACAGACATCACTCAGCACCAAAATCAAACAAATCTCAAACTGCACTTCAAAAGGGGAAGTGCATTTCTGCTCCTGAGTGTTTTTCCAGGCTTTAAATTTTATTTCACAGCACAGCACCAGCTGCCACAGCCAAGGAAAGACTGATGTGCTTCAGCTGAGCCGTGCACAAGCAGCCACCAGCGTTTCCTAACAGCTCAGCCAAGGTATCTCTCCAGATAATTTGACTCCACTTTTCATGCTGAAGTGTTGAATGATGTTGTTAGAAATGCTACTGTCCAGGAGCAGCTGCAATTTGCCTGGGTGATCTGATTCCCCAGAGCCATCGAGGCCTCTGGCAGCTGGACAGGCAGCTGAGTTGGCAGGACAAGGTTCTTTCTCAAGGAGGCAGGTTGTGATGGTTGTTACACCTCCATACTGCTTTATAAATTAACCTGTATAAACAAACAGGGCTTTTGTTGGCCCTCCTGGCCTGCCCTGTCATTTAAACAGGCTCTCCAACATCCAGCCCTGGAGAACATGGGAATAACTCAGTCCCAGCTGCCTTTGCAAACAGCAGCTGCCAGGAGAGGTTAGAGATTCTTTTCAGGTTGTGTGATTCATGAATTAACACAAAAATCCATTGTGAGCCTTCATTTTCCCATTAAAAAAAAAAAAAAAAAAAGAAAAAAAAAAGAATGCAAACATGATTTGTTAGGCAATAAATCCTACAAAGCAGCGAGGTATGAGGTTTACACACAGGGTTTTATCACTTGGTGCCAGATTGTGGTTTCCTGCACCTACTGAGAGCTAAACCCCTCAAATCTTCTACGTCAGACAGCACAAAGAGCCCAGGACTGGTCACAACAGTGGTGAGCAAGAACAAGAAAGGGAGAAAATCCCGACAGTGACTTATCCAGTGGACAAAGGGATCTGGAAATGCCGTCATGGGTGTCTGGCAAAATTCTGTGTGTACAAGCAGGAAACAGCGGAGAAAATCAACACAGGGCAAGAGCTGGCTGAAGAGAACCACAGGATCACCAAGGCTGGAAAATCCCTCTGGGATCACGGAGTCGGAGCCGTGCCGGTGCCCACCCTGAGCACTCAGTGCCACGCCAGGTGCCACCTCCAGCCCTGGGCACTCCAAACCTCCCTGGGCACTTCCCAGGCCTGAGCGCCCTTTCCATGAGGAAATTCCTGCTGCTGTCCAAGCTGAGCCTCCCCTGGCACAGCCTGAGGCCGTTCCCTCTCCTCCTGTCCCTGTGCCCTGGGATGAGATCCCAAATCCCCCCGGCTGTCCCCTCCTGTCAGGGAGTTGTGCAGAGCCAGGAATTCCCCCTGAGCCTCCTTTTCTCCAGGCTGAGCCCCTTCCCAGCTCCCTCAGGATTCTCCAGCCCCTTCCCCAGCTCCCTCAGGATTCTCCAGCCCCTTCCCCAGCTCCCTCAGGATTCTCCAGCCCCTTCCCAGCTCCCTCAGGATTCTCCAGCCCCTTCCCAGCTCCCTCAGGATTCTCCAGCCCCTTCCCAGCTCCCTCAGGATTCTCCAGCCCCTTCCCCAGCTCCCTCAGGATTCTCCAGCCCCTTCCCCAGCTCCCTCAGGATTCTCCAGCCCCTTCCCCAGCTCCGCTCCCTTCCCTGGACACGCTCCAGCCCTTCCTGAACTGCAGCGCCCAGAACAGGACACGGCGCTCGAAGCGTGGCCTCAGCAGCGCGCAGCACAGATTTGCAATCACTTCCGTAGTCCTGCTGGGAGCCAACACCCGGTTCCTCCCAGGGAAAGCACCCGGGGAGCGGCCGGCTCCACACCCGTCCCCCCGATCCCTTCTCAGGAGGGGCCGGTCCCGGGGCGAGGGGGGCTCACAGCGCTCGGGCCCCCTCACCTCGCAGCGCCTCCTTGAGCTCCCGCCGCTCGCTAGCGCTGAGGGCGGCGGTGCCGGCGCTCCGTGCCCAGAGCCGCGGGAGCCCGGCCGGGGCTCGCAGGACGAAGGCGCGGAGCAGGACGGCGGCCGCCAGCACCAGCACCACCGAGCCCAGCGCCAGCAGCGCCGCCGCCACCGCCCGCCGCCCGCCCGCCATCACTGCCCGGCGCTGACGGGCGTGGCCCGGAGCCAATCGGCACCCGGCCCCTCGGGGTGGGCGCCAATGGGATTGCAGCGGGGGCGGGCCCAGCCCCGCCCTCTCGCGGGGGGCGCTGGGAGCTGTAGTTGGCAGCGGGTGTTGGCGGCGGCCGAGTTCGGAAGCGCGGAGTTAGGGAATGGTTTGCGTTGGAAAGGATCTTAAAGCCCATCCCATTCCACCCCTGCCGTGGACAGGGACACCTTCCACCGTCCCAGGGTGCTCCAAGCCCTTTTCAAGCTGGTCTTGGACAATTCCAGGGCTGGGGCAGACGCAGCTTCTCTGGGCGCCCGGTGCCAGGGTCTCCCCAAACTCACAGGGGAGAATTTCTTCCCAGTATCTTGGGATGCTGCTCCCCAAACGATGGGGATAAAAGGGGAATAACCACCCCGAGGCTCACTGGGGCCACAAGTGAGCAGAAAGATGCCAGGACTGACCAAGATACAGCCTAGGGCGTCTCTGTGTTGTGCAGCCCCGCTCCTGACAGACTTTAAATCCACCTGCTTTTCAAAACATGTCACTTTTGCATGACAGAACAGTTCTTATTCCCTTCTCTACAGCTGTTCTGAACTGAATGTGGAGATTTATCCCAGCTTTATGGCATAAACGATCCCAGGATGCCAAAGACCAGATGGGAACAGCTGTGGAAATCCTGCCCTTGAGTCAGCAGAAGATGACGATGATTGTTCACACATTCTTTATTATATAAAAAAAAAAAAAAAAAAAAAAAAAAAAAAAGAAAAAAAAAAGGAACGAAACCAACGTTAAATTAAATAAATTACAAACATTTCGTAGCTGGTTATACATCATGCATTTACCAAGTTAGGCTTCAGAGCCAAACCACATCAACCTCACTGTTACTTAAGAGAAGTAAAGGGAATATTTTACTGAAAGTGAAAATATTTCACCAGCGTGGCTTTGTACTCCCCTAATTCTCTGCCCAGGCACTTGGGAATTATGACTTTGGCCACATTGTGCCACTTGCCTGCTGGTGTTACATTTATTGCTAGAACTGACCCAGAATTTGGCTCCAGAAATGGGTTTTCCTCCTGCTCGGGTCACGATTTGCAGGAGAGCCACCGCTGCTGTTTCTGAGCCATTTCTCTTGACATCCCATCCCATTTCTTGTGGGAAGTTCAGGAAATACAATCTGGTTCACGCCTCTGCTCTGAGGATTCCTGCCTTTGGCCTGGGCTAGGAAATCAAACTCCTGTCATGAATAAAGAGCTGGGAACCGGAACTTCCCTCTTTTAATGTGATGCCGCCTCAGAGACGAAAAATATTGATCAAGACAGTTTCTTGTTGCTCTGCACCACTTTCTTTGCTGCCATTTTTTTTTTCAGACCAGCCAATGAAAGGAGCACTCAGGCAGTATAAAAGACCACGAGGAATCACCCTTCGAGGATAGTTTAAGAGACTTAGTCTCTTGCTTTTACCTTGTAGAACAAGCTGTACATGGAGATTTCTGGAGAAACCACTGCTGTCTAAGATTAAAATAAGTAATAACCGTCAGCTAGTGGGTTTTTCTGCCCTCCTTTGGTTTTATTATTCTTTCCTGCACCACATAAACTGAGAAAGAAATTGAGGTAGAGAAATGGTGACTTGGTTATTGAGATGCTGCATAAAACCAAACTGGCAGGGTGCTGCTGTTGTTTCCTTTTGTCTAGCAAGGATGGTTCAGGAAGCTCTATTTTCCTTAAAAATGAGACATCTGGGAGCTGCAGGAAAGCCCCACATTCTCTCCCCAGGAAGCCTTCAGCAATGAGCTCAATAATGTCCATGTACCTCAAAAACTGTACACTAAAGTTTTCTTATATTTGTAATAGTTGAGAGTATTAAAATAGAAATAGCATTTTAAAACATAATCTCTTTTCGTATACTCAACCCGCCGGGCAGGCAGGACAACATGCAGGTAACAAGGAATTCTTATTTCTGACTACAAGCCTGTCCTATTAGTAAGAAAAAAAAAAATTAAAAAAAAAAATAATTACGCATTTCAGAATTTAGCCCTGCTGAGAGAGCCCTGAGGTCTTTGGGGTGTCAGAAATACAGCTGCTGGTTGGAGGAAGTGTTTTTTTTGGGATGCTGGGACACAGAAGGGGAGAGGCAGAGGCTGCAGAGACAGGCGGGGAGATTCGGGGGGCTGCGGTGACAGCCAGCCCCGGGGTCAGTGCACGTCCCAGAGCAGCAGCTGCGCTGCCTCAGCCACTGCTGCTCCTCAAGCCGAGCCCTGAAAGGCTCTGACTGCTTCTTGAGCTTCACTTCCACGGGGAAACAGGGAGGAGGGAAAGGGAAGGAGTGGGATTCCCAGATCGTGCAATTCCAGAAGGACTGTGGGGATCAAAGGGGACCCTGAACGTCCCCTGAGTTCAGGCACCTGCCTCCGACCCAGCTCCGGCTGCTGCAGTCCGTGAGATGGCATCTCCTGAGCTCCTGCTTCCCCTGCTGCCTGCTCCAGAGTCCTGTGCTCCCGGTGCCACGAGCAGAGCAGGGAGGAGGGAGGATTTGGCAGTTCTGGAGGGTGGTGGCCTCTTTGCAAACCCGTTGTATCCCCAGGTAGAAGCACAGCTCTCCCCGGAGGGGTGGGAGAGAGGAGTCTGCTCTGGAGGGCTTTGCACGGGGCTCGCTGTGCTCACAGAGCTGTCTGGGTCTCTGAGTGGAACATGCTTCCAAACATCTCCTAAAGGGCACAGAAGATGAGCAGGGTCAGGGCTGGTGGCAGGGCACAGTGACACAGCTCGGTGTCATTGTCACACAGTGTCACACTGGCACTCCCAGGAGCTCCAACCCTTCCCAGCCCTTCTCCATGCTTCCAGCTGGGCATGGACAGCGCAGGGAGGGCCAGCCCTGGAGGGGATCTCCTCCCAGGGCCCCCAGGTGGGTGGGAATCGCTGCAGCAATTACAAAGTCTGTGCTGAAAATCTTCCTGATGACTCTTCTTTTGGGTCTGAACCAAACCTGGTTCTCCAGGTTCCCCCCAGTGTGTGGAGACCAGAGGTCTGACTGAACCAGGATGACTGAAGGATTCCTCTGTGGGGTGACCTACCTGCTCCTCACCCAGCTGCCGTCCAGAGCTCCTCAAGACGGGGATTTAAAATTATATTTGCGATGAACTTTCCGAAGCGCTGCAGTTACTTTCAGATGATTTCCCATCTAATCAGTCCCAATTAGAAGTTCTGCTTTCTGCCTCCTACCCATGGCTGCAGTGACCCCAGGCACTACAACTCACCTCCTCCAGGTTCTTGTACTCTGCACTGCTCTCGTCCACAGACTCATCATAGATGGAGAGCTCTGTCTGCGTCGGCCTCTGTGCAGGGAAGAGTCGAGTCCACAAATTAGCAGAGTGCAGGGTCAAAAGGAATGAAAACAATGATTAAGCCAGGCCTAAAAGGTGACACCTTCTCTGAGGGAAGCAGCCAGGTGAAGGGGCACAGGAGGAGTCCTGCTCCAGGTGTTTGTCCGCTGTGCCTGGGCTGGCGTTTGCCTATCGCTGGGGTTTGATAGGAGATAGCTTAACTCGTCCTGGGGTGATAACTGGTGCTACTGGTGCCAACTCCAGCTGGCAAACAATAAACCAACCTTTGTTTGGGGACAGAGCCTATCTGACGCTGTGCCACCAACATGGGCCCCTTCCTGCCTCGGAATTCCTCCTGTTCTCCTCCCACCAATGGAGCATTTGTGGATGCCAGGACTATTCCAGACAAGCTTTGCCCTCATTTCTTCATCACTGAGGGCCAAATTCTGCCTTCTCCTGTTCCAACCAGCCCCAAACTGAGGGCACGGTGCTGGAACAGCTCTTCCAGGCTGGGACAACATTCGTCTCTCAGCTAAGGGTTTGTGTAAAACATTGACACTCCTGAATTCCCACGGAAATCCATTCCAGCACAAGGTGCTCGGCCCACACACGACAGCTGGAATATTAAACATTTTGCTGGATTTAGACCTTTACCACAAGAAGCTTCTTTAGGTGCAGTAACAATTGGTTATTCTTCCACTGTGCTGACGCAGCCTGGAAGCAAAACAGGAGAATCCTGTGGGCTGGGGAGCAAATTTACCTCTTCCAAGATGGGCGGGTGGACAAATTCCCTGATACTGGCCAGTGCAAACAAAACAGCATCGTGGATGGTCAGGAAGATGTGGCTTCGGTCCAGGCCTCCTTCCTCGAAGACTCCCCCTGTGCTGATGTCGTTGTACACCTGGGCTGGAGAAAGGAGAGAGCTGAACGAGGAGGAGAGCAGAGGAGGAATTCTGGAGGTGTGCGTGGCTGCTGGGGTCCTCTGAGCTCGGGCACGGCTCAGAAGAGGCAGCTTTGCAACACAAATGAGTGTGGGGATCTGCTTTCCTGCGTGCTGAGTGTGGAGGTGTTCCAGCCTTTTCACTTCCCAAATGAGAGCACTGATTTCCTACACAGAGAGCAGTGACTTTCTTTCCTTTCTTCTGTTTTCTCCTTTTATTGCTTCTGGCCCAGTCCAGCAAGGGACTGGCATCTCACAGTTTGAATAAAGAACAGAAGAAGATCTGCTCTTTGTCAGGAGCTCAGCAATGGGGGAAGATCCCATGGAAATGTGTTCTTTGGGGATCCTTACCATGCACATTTGCCAAGAACACTTTAATCCCGATCTTCTGGTAACTGGAACACAACTGGAAGAGACGAGATGGGGGAAAGAGGATTAAAACCACTGCTGCTCCAGCTTTGTGCTTATGCATAAAGCCTTTTATCAGGGCTGGGGCTGAAGGAGAAAATCAGGGATGCAGAAGGAGAGAAGCGACACAACTGAGGCACATAAACACCTTTGTGTGAGAGAGCAGGAGCTCCCTGCTGCCCGGCCGTGTTGGCAGCCCAGAACCAACCTTGCTGAGCGCTTTTGTGCCCATCAGGTCCACGAAGCACACCCCGCTCATGTCCAGGATGATGGTGTGGAAGCTGACGTAGGGCGGCGCGGTCAGCACGGGGTCGGCGTCCGCCGCGGGCAGGACGCTGCAGGTGCTGCCCTGCAGGGTGCTGCTGCTGCTGCCCAGCTCCCCGGGGCTCTGCCCTGGCCCGGCGCCGAGGGCAGGAGGGCGGAAGGCGATGTAGGAGATGCTGGCACCGTTAGCAGTCGTCTGGTTGTTGTTGGTGTCTGTTGGAGAGGCGCTCTCAAAGTCCTTCTGGAGCTCTTGCAGAGACAGGGTCTGCGGCAGAGCAGGGGCGCAGAGTCAGGGCAGGGTCCTGGCAGGTGACTGCACCTCTGCTCACTGATGTGAAAGGTTTTAACCTGCACTAGCCCCAGCCTGGCTGTCCCTTGGAGCTGGACTTAGGATGATTTACGTGATTCATTTGTTTTCAAAACCGCGCAGCATTGCAAAGCAAATGGGGCTGGGGTGGCTGAGAAATGGGCTTTGAAAGGGCGCCTTGGGGCTGAGCTGCTGACACATCCCCAGGGAAAGAGGCCAAAGTTGCCTGGTTTCTGCAGATTGTTCACTGTGTTCCCATTCCAGCCTCCTCCCCAGCTCCCCTGCTCCCAGCCCTTCCCAGTTCTCCTGCACCTTAAGGTTTGGGGAGGAATTGAGACGTAGGTGGGGAGGAAAGGGGATGAGAGGTGGGAAATGTGGCCAGGAAAACAGCGCAGAAAATCCCACGTAAAGAGGAGCTGTGTGATGGGGACTTGGGCTCGTACTCATGGACACAGGGACCTTTTTGGGAGCTCGGGAGCTGAGTTACCTTGTTCTCCTTCAGCAGGAATTTTGGGAGCTTTGCTGGTGCTTGTGCTGTGCCCTTGGCCTGCTGTTTCACAAATTTCCTCCTGGCCAAGTACACCTTGCCAGGATCCACCCCTGTCTGTGGGGAAAGAGAGATTTTTCTTTAAAAAGTCTGTTCCAAGAGTCAGGAGCTGCTGTTCCTTCCAGCCTGGGGTACCAGCTGTGCACAGGAGTGGAGTGATCCCGATGGCATCCAAACTTCTCCTGGAACTCAGGGAACCTGCACATGCAGGGAGAGGCTTGGAATAGCAGGGTACCCCGGTTTTGGCAGAGCTTGGAGCAGGAACCTGGCAGGATTCGGGCACAACCTCTGAAATGAGCTCTGCAAACAGCCCTGAGGATCAGGGAGAGGAGAATTGAGGAGCAGAGGATTGATGTGACCGTTATTCATGATCACTCACAGCTTAATTACCCCATGTAGCAACACAGGAGAGAGCAAGGGCAGTTTGGGATTGGCTCCAGGCAGGGGTATGTTAGGGAATTGCTCACCTTGGCTATAATTTTCTCCCGGAATATCTCCGAGTTGGCAAAATACAGCGGCGAGCAGTAGGTGACGATTTTAATCCCATTAACTTCGTGGACCTGCACCAGAGACAAGAGCTCAGAGCAAGCCTGGGCACCAGGGGCAAAGGGCAGCATTTTTTCTGGGGATGATTTATCTTCAGCTCACCTTGTTGTAGGTTTTGGGGTTCTTATAGATGTCAGTGGAAGTCACCTGGCCCAGGGCAGAGCCGTTGCGGCTGCAGAAAAGAAGGGATCAGCGTTAGTGGGAAAAAACCTGTTTCTGCTTCACATTCTATCCCAGGATTTGAACATCTTCTTGGTGAAAACTCTTACATTTCATCCCTGTAGAGTCTACAGGGCAAAAAATAAAAGAGATTTTGAGATGCCAGACTGGGAAATATTAACAAAAGGCTTCGATGGATTAAGTGGTGTGAAGACCTCACCCCAGGGCCCTGCACGCAGACAGGGCTCGCTCTTTTCGTGAGCAGGACTCTGTGCTGGGAACTGTGTGGGACGAAGCAAACACCTCGAGGTATTCCCCTTGCCCTGGGATGTGCACGGGAGCGGGAATGCAGGCAGTAAATTGGCGCCTGCCATTCCTGTTTGCACATTCCGGGCAGGGCAGGACACCTGCGCTCCCCGGGGCTCCTGCCGCGCGTTCCGCGGGCCAGAGGTCGCCTCTAAAAAAAAAAAATCACCTGTCCCTCCTCCTGCCCCTGGGAGATCTCCCGTGGCTCCTGTAGGTACTTACAACTGGGTGTGGAAAACCACGACCAGCATGGAGAATCCCACGCCCACTGCCACTCCGTAGGGGAGGCTCAGGAAGAAAGCGGAGAGGAAGCTCACGAGCCACACCAGCTGCAGGGAGAGGAGGGCAGAGGAGAGCGTGGCAGGTGACTTGGCTGAACCATGGGACAGAGGACACGGATGGGAAAATGGGTGGGAAAACAGACGGGAAAATGTCTTTGTGCCGCTCTCACCCCAGGCTCTCAAACCCTCCCAGCTCAACATGAATAGCCAAACCCTGAGTTCTGCAGCTGTTCTAATGCTGCAGCTTGCTGCGTGTTTTGGAGTGAACCATCCTTGCTGGGAAGTTTGCCAGGAGCCCCAGTCTCTTTTCAGCCATAAAAGCAGCCGGGGCGTTTCTCCTCGGCTGCTCGAGCTCCTGCTCCGCTCGTTCCACCCAAAAAGGATCAGCCTGGCTCGTCAGGAAGGGGCTCCTGCAGATCCCACCATCTGCTGCTCCCTGCTCCAGCCCCGAGCAGCTCCTGCTGTCAGTCAGAGCAGTTCAGAAAAAACCCAAAATCGTCTCTCTGAGAACTGCCTGAGCACCTGCTGCCTGAACAGAGAGGGCATTTGGTGGCCAAGTGTGACAGAGGAGACCAAAACCTGCCCTGCTCCAGCTCAGAGCCCTGCCATTTGTCATTTCTATGTGTTAGCACTCAAGCACCTCTCTCCGTATGAGATCAGTCCTGCCCTGCACTTAAACATCCCCTCTGAAAATCATTATCAGGTTGTTTTAATCCCATCCTCGAGATTAATAAAAACTAGCTTTGACCTTGGATGAATAAGGGTCATAACAATAACTTCGATGACTTCAATATCTTAATTTAGATTCATTTTGTGTACTGGCAGGGAAGAGCTTCCCTCCATCCATCCAGGCTTTGTTGGAATTAGCTGGGATTAGCTGTCCTGCAGCACAACCAGCATTAAGGTGATGAACACTCGTGGTCTGACATCACCCAGGAATGGAGTTCCCCATTTTGGGACAGGACACTGAATCTAGTTCAAGTTCCAAGGAGATTAAGGTCAGGGGAATCCCGTTCACTCCATTGGCATCTGCCAGGATTTTCCTCAGGCAGCACCATCTGTCTCAGTCCACGCTCAGGTGTCTGCCCGGACTTTTGGGGTCTCTGAAGCCCTGTGGGGTCCATGTGTGCTCTGGTAAAGGGTCAGCAGCTCCCCCTGCCCTCAGCTGAGCTGCCAGAGCCCACTGCCCTTCCCCTCTCACCCCACAGCAGCAGGGCCGTTCAGAGATGTGCCCAAACTGATAACCCGGCTCTTCTCCAGCACCTGTCTGGAGCAGGATTTTGGCAAAGCTCTTCACGGCTCGGCCCAGCCCCTCTGGCCTCCTGATTGCCCCGATAAGGGGGATTGTCTGGCCCTGACAGGATATTGGCTCAGTGTCCACACACGGCACTCAGCCGTGGGAGTCCTGTTCAAACACCGTCTTTTTATGTCAGACATTTCCAAATCCCCCGCTCGCTCCCCCGCCACCCCCTGCCTGCGTTTATACATCAACCAGTGCCTGGAGTCCTTATCACACTCGAGGGCTCTCCTCACCCTGGAGGGCCATTGTGTGAGTTTTTAAGTCATGACTCCCAGACATTGAGCAGGGCCGGTTTGGCTAGTTCTGGGCAAACAGGCTCCGCACTTGATTGGCATTTAAACACGGCAGGTAAGAGTTCAGGCCTCTCTGATATGTGCTCCGAGCAGCAGCGTGCTCAGCTGGGCAGGACAGGGAGCACCATCTCACCAGGAGAGCCAAACCCACCTCCTGCCAGGGTCTCATACCCCCAAAACCCCACAAAAGTCTTTTTGGGGTCTGTCCTGCTCATCCTGCCCCAGCTGGGTGATGCCTCCCACCACCACAGGCACTCACGCAGTCCAGCTTGCTCTTCTTCCACAGGTAGAAGGGGTCAGCCAGCTGCTTCAGGGAGTTCTTCAGGTTGACGGCGATGAGGGCTCCCAGCACGGACTGTGGAGGACAGGGAACGGTGTCGGCCCTGTGGATGTGCCACGTTTGGCAGTGGACGCTTTTCTGCAGCCTCCGCCTGCCTTGGGCCAGCCCCATCGCGAGGGTGACGCTCGCAAAGATCTCACGTGGATCTGAGCAGGGTCACTTGGGTGATCCTTCCACTAAAATGTACATTTGCTCAGAGGAGTCGTGGCTGCCCCATCCCTGCCCAAGGCCAGCTTGGACGGGGCTTGGAGAAACCTGGAATAGCGAAAGGTGTCGCTGCCACGGCAGGGATGAGGTTTGAGGAGCCTTCCAACCCAAACCAGCCTGGAATTTTGTGGTTTATGTGGCTGTGTGATTCCAGACACCCCGTGCAGACAGGTCCCAGGCCAGGAACAAAGCGTCCCGTGCTGCTGTTTGCATCAGGGGCTTTGGGAGCGAGGCTGTGCCTGTGTCTGGGTGTGGAGGGCGGGTGTTGCAATGCCTCTGCCCGCACAGATGTTTGTGTTACCTTTGGAAGAGGCTCCAGGTAGATTCCCAGGGACAGCATCGTCACCATGACCACCAGAGCCACAAAGAAACTTGCCACCTGCAAAGAGGAAAGAAAATCACTTCTGCAAACATCAGGGCTTCCCAAACCTCCCCTGGGTGTAGTCGGGCACAAATGGGCACTGCAGCATTTTATGTGGGAGGATGTTTGCCTCTGAAGACAGGCAGGGGTTTGCAGATCTCACAGATAACCCCAAAATTCCCTCATTGCTCAGTCCAGGGAGCCAGAGCGGAATTGCAGATGGACAGCTCTGCTTCTGCGCAGGGAGCCAGAATCAGGGACCAAAATGGGCTTGGGGAGGGAGGAAATTCTGCTTTAACAGCAGCAGCCTGCAGCACTTTGTGAAACTGCTGTGTGAAACTTCTCCAGTCAGGCTGGCAGCACGTGGCAGCTACAGCACCTTGTGCTCCAGAGGGAATGCAGGGAGGAGGAGGAGGAGGAGGAAGAGGGAAGGAGGAAGAGGGAAGGAGGAAGAGGGAAGGAGGAAGAGGGAAGGAGGAAGAGGGAAGGAGGAAGAGGGAAGGAGGAAGAGGGAAGGAGGAAGAGGGAAGGAGGAAGAGGGAAGGAGGAAGAGGGAAGGAGGAAGAGGGAAGGAGGAAGAGGGAAGGAGGAAGAGGGAAGGAGGAAGAGGGAAGGAGGAAGAGGGAAGGAGGAAGAGGGAAGGAGGAAGAGGGAAGGAGGAAGAGGGAAGGAGGAAGAGGGAAGGAGGAAGAGGGAAGGAGGAAGAGGGAAGGAGGAAGAGGGAAGGAGGAAGAGGGAAGGAGGAAGAGGGAAGGAGGAAGAGGGAAGGAGGAAGAGGGAAGGAGGAAGAGGGAAGGAGGAAGAGGGAAGGAGGAAGAGGGACTAACTTGGGATTTCGCTCCTGCCCCATCCACGGCAAGGGTGACAGAGAGAGCACAGCAGATCACGTGGATTTTGAAGAAGGATCCGAAGAAGTTGCTGCAGCCCAGGGCCAGCATTTCCTGTGGAGATGTGGAGAATGTCCATCAGAAAGGACAGCTGCCCTTCCTGCTGACACATGGCAAGAGAGCAGAGGCCTGAGTCTGGGTTATGTGGCCAGGACAGGCTCTGGGTTCCTGGCAGCGCATCCCAGACTCTTTCCTTCCAGTAAGATCTGGGATAGCAGGGAAACCTGGAAGCACAATTCCACATAAACACGCTGTCATCTGTTGACACACTCAGGGCAGGGCTCCATGTGGTATGTGTGGCAGTTGTTGAAAGCTGCCACCGTGCCAGGGATGACAAAAGAGGATTATTTAATGTCCTGCCTCTGACAGTATCTAGGTGACACACCAGGAATCCGGGTCTTTCTCTGCCCCCTGAGAAGCGCATGCACCTCACCGTGCTCCAGCAAGCTGCCAAAACACAGAACCTGGAGGGGCAGCAAGGCAGAGAGCCCCGCCTGGAGCTCCTTTCCCTTTTCCAGCCTCCCTGCAGCCCACGGGACCGGGCTCTGCCGCGTCCTTTCACCCCACACATGGCACAAAGCCACGGAGCCTCGGCGTCTGCTCTGAGCCGAGCACGTCTGCACGCCGTGAGCTCTTCCCTTCACGCCTGAGAGCAAAGGCAGCAGCCCCTGGCTGCCCCAGCCCCAGCCCCAGCACTAAATACCTGGTTGGGGTCCACGTCGTAGCCGTGCTTGGCTGCCAGCGTCCTCCCCATGGCCAGGTTGATCACGTAGCCCACGATGGCAAGCGAGAAAGCCGTGCCCACCATGTCCTTCCACTTGCTCACCAGGGGCAGGGTGGGCTCGGGGAACCTGCACTCAGAGCACAGGGGGGAAGCTGTGATGGGCAGGGGCTGGGGGGTGGCTGAGGAGCTGGAGGGTTCAGTAGTGACGGTGACAGTGACACAATCCGTGCCCACGCTCAGGGGATGGGGGTGGTTGTGTCACAGGGCACACGGAAGCTCCTGGCAGGGGACTCTGGTACAGCAGGGAAGAGTGAGGCGTTTCCCAGGCTGCAGGAGGAGGAGGAAGAGGAAGGAAAACTGTCTGGAAGGTGAATCAGACCTGCACAAGCACTCACCCCATGCTGATCTTCCCCACTATTGGCATCCCGTACTTGTCGGGCATGTTGAAGCTGCCGGAGATTGCGGTGGCAACGATCACCTGGAGGACAGGGAATAAAGAGCTGCGAGCAGGAAGGGCTGAGCTGGCTCGGAGCGTTAACCCTGCCGTGCTCCCAGAGCTGACAGGATGAAACCAGGCGAGAGCAGTCCCAGCAGGGGGTTTGTCCTTCACCCTCAGCATCAGCAGGACGAGGGATGAGCACGGGGACGGCTCAGTTTCCGAGCGCTAACCCTGCGGGGGCCGTGTCACAGTCACTGTGCCGATGCTCCCCACGCTGAGAGCAGCGGTGTCCCGGGGCTGTGAGGAGAGGGCAGGGTCCCAGGGACAGCTCAGGTGTCACTTACAATGATGATCTCCATCGGGATGGGCATCCGGATCTTCTTCATGTACTTCAGGTTGAGCTCCTTGACAAGGATCAGGAGCACAGCGCTGACCAAGGCGTAGACCAGGGAGGCCAGGTTGGTTTGGGGCAGACCTTTACAGATGTCAATGAATGTCTGAGGGGGACAGAAGAGGAGGAGGGGTCACAGGGAGCTGGACACTCTGGACAACACGGACAGAACAACGGACAGCACTTGTTACCACAGCCAACAGCCCGAGATGGGAGCAGTGCTAAAAACCCTCTGCTGAGGGATCAGCCCCCAGCCCCGTGCTGGTGATTTAATGCAGTTCTGGCTGCATCAGCACAGGATGCATCCGTGGAAGGCGCAGGAAATCCCAGGAACGGCCAAAACTGCTCAGTGGAAACGTTCCTGCTGCCAACAACTCTGCAACACGGCTCATATCCCCCCACCAGACCTCAGCCCCATTTCATTACTCCTCATTAAACCCCAGATTTTTAAAGTTTTAAAAGCGCGATTAAGATCCTGGTCCCGTTTCCTTATCCCCCACTAAAACCACGCAGACGGGGCTCAGATAACTCTGGACACTGAGCACAGCAGCAGCCTGGCTGTGCCGGGGCAGGGATTCCCCTTCCCTCCACCCTCTCCTGGCCTCCTGGGCCGCGTTTCCCTGGCAGGAGCCGCCTGTGCAGAGCCCCCACTTACATAGACGATAGCTAAGGGCCCGGTGTAAGACGGGACTGTCAAGCCGAAGACGTACTTGAGCACGGAGATGAGGATCTGCAGCCCCGCCGCCGTCATGAAGCCCCTGATGAAGGACTCGGACAGGTAGATGGCCACGAAGCCGAACTGCAGGAAGCCCAGGCACAGCTAGGGTGGCACAGAGGAGGTTGCGGTCAGAGCCCCCAGGGGCGCAGGGTGATCCTCTGGGAGAGCACACACAGCTCTCCCACACATGGCAGGAGTGTCCCGGAGCAGGGATGGGGACAGGAGAGCTGAGGGTGCCGTTCTTGGGTTGTCCACACAGAGAATTCCACCCCGAAAATCCCCGTTTTGAGGCATCATCCAGCCAGAAGTGGGATCCAGCATCCCTGCTCCAGGGAAGGCTTGGCTCAGCGTGGGGCAGGGACACGGCAGAGCCCTCACCTGTATGACGGCTGTCAGGCAGGCCAGGGTGGCAGAGATCTCCAGCCTGGCTGCCTCCAGGGCCGTGGTGTTCACACTGGTCTCGTTGCTGGTGTGGTTGAAGTACTGGAAGTCCGACTCGGGAGCCAGCTCATTGCAGATGTTGCCGACGATAATGCTGATGACAGCAAAAGTCCCTGCAGATGGGGAGGGAGGTCAGGAGCTCCCTCCGGGGAGAACCCTGTCCTGGAAGGATCCTGGGCAGGTGGGGCCGGGCACGACGAGTCCCTCAGCCCCTCCCCAGCCCCACGGCGGGAGGTGGCACCGGGTCATTGGGGTGACATCCCGCAGCACAGCAGCCGCAGCCGCACAGAGCCCGCGCACCCCCGGCACGGCAAACGCCCCGTTCTGGGGCACAGCAGCATTCCACCGCCCTGCGCAGACAATTCCTCACCTGGCACCATCTGATGGATGCCCCCGAGGAAGAGGTAGGGGAGCAGGGGGAAGAAGGAGGAGTAGAGCCCGTTGACAGGAGGCAGATTGGCCAGGAGGGCGAAGGCCATCCCTGCAAAACACGAGGGACAGGGAAATACAGGGACCACCAGGCTGGAGGTGGAGCTTGGGGTCGTCAGTAAAACACAAAACCCCTCCCGAGTGGGCGTCAGCATCGCCTGCAGAGCTTTACTCCAGCTGGAGAAGCGTTATTCGCTCTGGGACACCCGGAGAGGGACGCTGCTCACCTTGTGGCACTTGGATTGTCCCCGCACTGAGCCCGCCGAGGACGTCGGGCAGGACGTAATCCTTGATTTTGTACTTGGGGAGCCACGCCAGGATCGGGAACAGGCGGAAGAGGGTGAGCTTGAACCTGGAAGCTGAACATCTAGAAGGGAGGTAAAAAATAGAAGTAAATAAGCGAAGAAGGGAGGAAGAAATGAGCTGGAAGTAAGGAAGGATCTTTCCAGGAATGTCTCAACCTTTCTCCCTCCCCAGGTTCTGAGCCCTCTCTTGGAATAACACTCTCTTTCCCGTGTTATTGCCTTCCTTTCGCCGAGGAG
Organism: Progne subis subis; assembly: GCA_022316685.1. NCBI lineage: Eukaryota > Metazoa > Chordata > Aves > Passeriformes > Hirundinidae > Progne > Progne subis. The sequence goes on from JAKJHU010000412.1 coordinate 176,220, forward strand.
TGGAGATAGATTTCCCAGAAAGTGATCAGCAGGGTTATTAACCTTTGTTTGCATAATTATGGACCTTTCTTTAAGGTGGTATTGGCTTCAGACAGAAAGCTGAGAAAAGGAAATCCCAGCTGGAAAGTTAAAAAAAAAAATATAATCCCCACATCCACATCACCAATTGTGCTTTTCCCACTATTAAAAAAACCCCCGTGGAGAACAGGACCCCAAATGCACTCAGTGCAAACTGTTCTGCTGAGAAAAGAGCCAATTTCATTTCCTTCAGCCCAATTTGCATTTCTCCCACGCCTCTCATCCATCAGACCCCTGAAGACCACAGTTCCCCAGGAGAAAAATGGGATCTGTATTCCCAGATCTGAATTATACCCCCCACGACTCCTGACTAAATCGGGTTTACGTTCTGCAGCATTCCCTGTTACCTGAAAATGTTTCTCAGTTTCTCCCCGACGGGGTAAGTCCTGGTTTTCTTCTCAAACTCCTCGTCGAAGAGGCTGACGGAGTAGGCAGGACGCTCGATGGCATAGCGAGGCCTGGCCTGGCTCATCTCTGGATCATTTGGATTTTTCACCAGGAAAAAAGTAAAATAATAAAGAAAAAAAATTTAAAAAAAAAAAAAAAAATAGAAAGAGCAGAGCCAAGAATGTGACTGGGGTTGGCCCCACCTGCGGTATAACAGAGCGGACACCTCCAGCGTCTGGAGCCCTCCCCGAGCTTCTCCACCCTAAATAGTTTCCCCGTGGCGGAGAGGCAGGTCCTGGGAGTGGCTTCTCCCAGCTCCAGGGGCTGCTGCAGCTCTTCCCGGCTCCTCGGAGGTGATGCTAATGAGCGCTGCTAATGAGCGCTGCTAACGAGCGGTGCCGTGCGAAGGAAGGGAGCCGGGGCTGGCGGCCTGGATTGCCTGGATTGCCGGGCAGAGGTGTTAATCCCGGCCCCGGGAGCGCCTCCGTGCCTCGGGCCAGGCGCTTGACCTTTCCCATGCCTCTGTTTCAGCACCGGCGCGGCTGGCGAGGCTCGGTGGTTGATACCGGCGCAGGGATGGAGGGCTGGATCCCGTCCGAGGCGTTCCTGCCACGCTGCCCAGCCTGCCCAGCATTCCAGAACCTTCCCGATCCTCGCCGGCCGCGGGTGAGCGCCCGGGTTCCTCTAGGAAGTGATGCTCGGGGTGATAACTGTTGCTAACTCATGCCAGTGATGAAGATGCCGAAACATCCCGGCAGACCGGTCCTGCCCGGTATCTGGGTCTCACCAGGGGGATGATGAACTCCAGAGATCCTTTATTTCACCGTGCCCAGAGATGCCTGGGGAGAGGGGAGAATGACCCCGAACCGGGCGGGCTGGGAGGGCAGGGAGGAAGTGGTCAGATATAAAACGAGCATCTCGGTAATTATTTGTGTCCTGGCGTGTATCTAAGTGGGTCATTGCCCAACACAGGAGGAGAAGAGGGGGTGGGAAAAGCTGGTGATTCAGGCAGGAGGACGTATCGAGAAACAAAATCCAGCTTGCCGAGAGCTCACGGAGAGATCTGAACCTCCCCTTGCCCTCTCCGAAAGTCAGCGCGCACCTTGACACCGGGATGGGCAAAATTTCCTTCCACGGAGAGCCCTGGCTGATGCCTTGGAGCGGAGGACGGGGGGAGATTGCGGCACAGCAGGGCAGGAAGGAAAGGATGATGCGGGGAGCCGAAACTTTGGGGAGAATTTAGGTCAATAGAATCATTATGCAAATAGGAACTAATGGGTCTGGAAAGGGAGGTCATCAACCCCGCTCCTTTCGGGATCACGGGGCACTGCCGTAAAACTGCCCCGGCCGCGGGGTGTTTGTGATTGCAGCTCTGAGCTGCGCCCACGGGGCTCGGGAGCAGCGGGGAGAGCGCCGTGCCTCTTCCTGCACCGCCGGGTGCCCGATCCAGTGCCCTCTGCAGGGCGTCCCTGCCGCTCCTTTTCCCCTGGAGATTCCGCTCCAAGAGCCACGACGAGCTTTGCCTTTGGATAACAGAACGGATCGGTGTCCTGGGCTCTTCCCTGTCCCTCGTGCCAAAAGCCTGTCTGATAAGCAGTCGTGGTTTTCCCACGTTTCCCGTGATCCTGTGGCTGTTCCCAGCCTTTCTCCCAGCCCCACAGCTCTGCTCGGAATTCGGAATTTCCCGTTCTCCTTGGTGAGTATTTTTTGTGGGTCCAGGCTCAGCAGCAGCTTCTGAGGGCTGATCAACCCGCCCGAGTTCCTTGGTGGTCTCCCTGACCTCCATCCCTTCTGCAACCAGACCCAAGCAGCCAATTAAATCCCAGCTCTTTAATGAATTTCCCCTGCCGAGGGAAAGTGCTGCCAATCAGGAAAAAATAATAAACAGAGCAGGTATAGAGGGGAAAATATCCCCATGATTAAATTCCATCTTAAACAAACAGGCCCGTGATGTCAGCGTCTCGGACAGAGTCAAGTTCTCGGCTTGGCTTATCACGACCTTGCCCTAGATCAAACAGCAGCTCAAACCTCTGAGATTTAGGAATTAAAGAGCACGAGGAGCTGCGTGGCTGCTCCTTGAGCAAAAGGCAGAGCCTGGTGCTGGCGGGATGAGCCCAGAGCTGCGGAGCTGGTTTGAACCCCGCAGCTGGGGCAGGACCCCGCAGCAATTCCGTGAGTGTGGAGGGGAGAGCAGAGTGCCAGTCAGCTGCTGCATTGCAGGGACCAGGTTTTTCAAGATCTCCCTTCCAGGGTAAGCATGGAAATAAAGGACAAAGTCTAGGAGAAGAGCTCCAGGTGCTCACAGGTTTTCAGGCAGTGGGTGATGCTCAGAAGTGTAAAATTTGACCTCGCTGAGAGCACAAATGGGATGTGATACTTGGAGCAAACTGCACATGGGGACAGAACCGCTCCGCTCCAGCAACGTGGTGTGGGTGACCAACGTTGTCCCAGCGGGTCAGGAGCGTCCCCTCGGTGCAGACCTGGCTGACCCCAGCCCGGCCAGCCCCAGCCCAGGCTGTGCATGCCAGGCACGGACCTTTTCTCCCCGAGTTCGTCCTGCAAACACTCGCCGGGCTCTTATCTGCTGTCCCCGTGCTGGTGATAGCTGTGCTTGGGAAGAGGAAAGTCACATTGAGGTTCCTGGCCGGTGTTGATAGGAGCCATTGGCACAAGGCCACTTTCCTGCGCTGACGTAGGCACAGAGCAGGAGCTCCAGTCCAAGGAATGAGTCAAAATTTGGTGGGAGAGCCATCTGATCCCTGCCTGAGGCGTGATACCAGGGCCCAAACCTGATCCTAGCGCCGGAGATGGGCAGTTCAAGGAATGAATGTCCCATTCAACCGGCTGCCTCTTAATTTTAGGGATTAAAAATCAGTGCTCTTGAAATAACTCTTCCTCCTTGGCCTGCCCCCTCTCCATCCCCCTTCTCCTTGCGCAAGGCACACCCAGCCCTCCGTGCTGTTTGCTTCGGGATTGGGTTCAGAGGTCCAACCTCTTCCCAATCCCGTGTGAACCTCCATCCCAAACACCCCCTCCTGGCCCCATTGCCCAAGAAAGGGCCATAAAAGCAGCTCCCCCCGTCCCCCGGACCAGGTCTGCTGGGACAGCGCAGGCACAGGTGCAAGGGTTTGGTTGCAACACCAGGACAAGGTCTTGGCTCCCGTGCCCCCGGAGCGGCCGGTGCCTGCAGCGCCCGGCTGCGGCCGCAGGTGCCACGGGAGCCCCGGGGCAAGGCGGTGAAAGGGCCCAGGTGCTGCAAGGTCAGCAGGGGAAGCCACCAATTCCTCCCTGAGAGCTGCTGCGCTCCAGATGTGGCAGTGCCAGAGGTGGCAGTGCCAGGTGCTCCCCCGGACTGAGCTGTCCCTCAGCCTCCTGCCACACACCCGCTCCCCTCTGCCCCTGCGAGCGCCCAGGCAGCAGGAGGAGGAGGTTCCTGCTGTCACTCGCTCAGCTCAGGCGCTTCAGGAGATGTTGTATAATTCACCTCTGCCACCAGGCACCCGTGGATCTGCCCCTGCCCTCCCTGGTCATCCTCTGCAACCTCCTGGCACTGGGGACATTCCAGGACTGAGTCCAGCTGATGGACCGCAGCAGGAAGCTCACCACCAAGGGACCCCAGAGTCCCTTTCTTTTCCTCACTTCAAATTTGGTTGATTTAGTTTTGTTTTACCTTTGGCTCTGGATGGCCACAGGCTTCACCTACGAATGAACTGACTCAGGAGGAAAAGCTGGCGGTGGTAAAGACACATCTACAGTCCCACATTTCTGGCACGAGTATTTGGGGGAAAAAAAATCATTCCCAGTAATCTGGGGAGGGGGAAGAAGCAGGGGTTGTGTTCAGGGGGCTGAGGCCATGAACCGTGCACACACCTTTGTCCCTGGGGTTTAACCTTTTCTTAACCTTTACCCATTAGGAACAGAGGAGGAAGACACCAGAAGATAATATAAATCAGTTATGGAAAATATCCATGCCTCAGAAAAGGCAAAATGCCAGTAATCCATAAAGTTCAGTCAAAACTTTGCTGTTCCAGTCCATTTTCCACCAGGAACCACCGTGATGGCTGGTGGAATAAAAGCCGGAGGGAGAAGGGGGTGAGAGGAGGTGCGGAGGGGCTCTGATGGATCCTGGGCAGGTGTGGAAAGGGTCCCGTGCCACAGAGCAGGGCCGGGAGGAGACATCTCTGCCTCCCTCCAGCTCCCACCTCCCATCCCACTGCCCCGAGCTGCCCCTCGTTCCCCGGGACCTGCCCTCCCATTCCCCCGCTCCTGCACCTTCTCCACGGAGCAGCAGGCATTAAATCAGCGCTTCCTTCCCATTCAGCTCCAACATTCGGAGTGCTGAACAGGTGATTTGCAGAAGGCAGATGTCCCTTTTCTCGCTGGGAGTGACCCAGCCCAGCGCAGGCAGCGGGCAGAGCTCTTGTGCTGCCGGCGCTGGGCCCGTGCCAATGTTTGATGTACCACTTCACACGAGTTTCTAACCAAACTAGCTCCGTGCCTGGTAACCAGGATAATAAAACCTGCAGGCATCTGCCAGCTACTGAGGGTGAAGCCAAAGTGTTTGGCCGGCAGGGTGTTTATTAAGTGAAATGTTTATGCTCAGCAGCTCAGATCCCGCTCTTTGCTGCGAGCGAGCAAACGCTGCGGGCACGGGGGATCTGCCCTGCGCTGACACCGGGGCAGCAAAGCCCACGCTGGGCCCACGTTCCCGGGGATTTGTTTGATTTACCCACTTGTTCCCAACCCCACCCCGACCCTCCGTCGCTGTCGGAGCCGCATCAGTGCCGTGGCTGTGCGGGGAAGGGCTGGGCTGGGGCGAGGCGTCGGGCACGCGGCCCGGGGTGCTGTGCTTTGGGATGTCCACACACCCCAGCGGGGCCCTCCAAAAGCTCCCCTGCCCTGCTGTCCCCCCGGGCTGTCACCTTGCTGGGTGTGGCAGAGCAGGGCCTGACCCTAGGAGCAGCTCAGCCCAGTCCCCTGGAATTGCTGTCTCCATCCCCTTCCCGCAAAAAGGCAGCTGAGGTGGGCAGGAGTGGGCTGGAAAGGGACATTTGAAGGAAGGAGAAGAGACACTCTGCTGTCCCTCAGTAGCCAGTCTCTGCTCTCCCGTGTCCCTGGCACAGACCCTTGAAGAGCAGGAGGGCAACGCGAATCTGAAGGAATTCGAAAGTCTGCAGCGTTCCTGCAGCGCCTGCCAGCACTGATCGGGGGTGCCTGCTGAGAGCTCACTCCTCCACATGCTCCCGCCCCTCTGGATCCGCTCTCGGAGGAGGAAGAACACCTCTGGGGTCACCCCGTCCATCCTGCCCCGCAGGTGGAGGGTGGGATGGCATTTCTGCACCGGGAATCTCTGAGCCGGGGCAGAAACACTGCGTGACCAGGACAAATGTCACCGCAGGCACTTATCTCTGAGGGAAAGGAGGACAGGTCCCCAGATCCAGGTTCCAGCCTGCTTACAAATAAGGTGTGGACAAATTTTATCAGGGCAGAGCAGAAAGCATCCCAGCCGTGGGAACTGTGGTTTTCCACCGTGGAGCAAGACTGAATTTGGGACATTTCCTCTTGCTTATGTAGGAAGGAGCCTGCCCAAACTGGACCTAAACATCCCTTGAAATGGCACTGGGAGGAGCTGGAGACCCTGCACCCCGTGTGACCGGTCTCACTCTGGGAGCACTCCTCATTCCCAGCTTTAAAATTCCCTCCTGACCTGACTGTGAGCACCAGGATGTCCTGAACAGGCAAATCCCCGTTTGTGGGCTGGATTCCTGTGCACAACCTTCTTCCCCTGCAGGGCACTGGGCTCCACGTCCCTTCCCTCCCTCCCTCCCGGGATGTGCAACACTCAGTTTGGGCGCAGCATCCTCAGGGCAGGGACCGCTTTCCACAATCCCACTGCACAGAAAGTTCTGGTCATAACCAAGTTCCAGAAACCGAGCGTTTCTCATCGGTGCTGCCTGCCCTGTATCAGGGAAATCCCTCCACACATCTCAGCAGGAGCCAGGGCGGGATAAGACGGCAGGATTTATTCTAGCAATAATTAATTCGCATTTTTGGCTCTTCCAGCCTCTCTCCTCGTAATAAATCAAGCTGCCGGGCCGTTGGTGTTGCTAATTCCTGAGTAAATCTGCCGCCGTAAATCCCCTTGGCGAGAGGAGGGAGGAAAAGAGAAGGCGGGGGGGGGGGGGGGGGAGAAAGGAAGAAAAAAATAAAAAATATAAAAAAAAGAAGTGCGAGTTCTCCAAATAGTGCGCCTCACACCCAGTGGCTGTGCAAGCGGAGTGTAAATCCCCCACGCCCACCCAGACAAAGAGCCCGATTGTTGGAGTTACCTGCGCCTCGGAGAGCGGCCGGTGGGGCGCGGGGGGTGCGGGGGTGCGGGAGCGGTGCTGCCCGGGAGCCTCCGAGCTCCGTGATCTGCGCTCCGAGCAGCCCGTGAGTCATTTATAAATCACCTCACTCAAGGGGACCGAGGGCTGTGCTCGGCGCCTGATTGGCCTGAGGAGGTAATTGCGAGCGGGTACACCCGGGCTCAGCGCAGGAGATAGCCGGGGGAGATAAGGGCAGAT